>CM016617.1:16376140-16962804 GCA_005393395.2 Gossypium australe
AGAGTATGATTTGTTTTTTCTATGCGGAGGTTAGGTATTGTACGTACACTTAGTGTACGATTTGTTTTTTTCTATGCGTGGGTTAGGTATTGTACATTTCAATCGTTGACTCAGCTTCCAGTAGCAAATCCTGAACTCAATCGTAGGTGATATGTGTCAAAACCATTTTTAAAATCGAATTTTTTTTAAAAAAACAAAAAATGGGAGTCGCCACCGATCCTTTTTATTAGGTGTGATTGGATCACCTTGTAATTTGATCATTTTCATAAAAGTTTAGATTTACTAAAACGATGATTTTTAGTCTACAAAAATCTAGAAAATGGGTTCGGGAGTCGATTACGCACGAAGAAGGATTAGCACCCTTGTTACGCCAAAATTGGCACCTAATTGATTACTTTATGTCTTTAGTGTTGAAAATTGAAAATTTGAAGAGATTTTAGAACGCGACCCACTTTGCATAGCGTTATTCTTTAATTAAAACTGCTTGAATAAATCAAAACGTATATAAAAGGCTCTCTTATCTCAAAGTAACAAAAGGTCACATCCCGTAAGTTAGGACATAACATCTCAAATCCTTCAAAATAAGCTTGCTCTTTATTTAATTACTATTTAAATCTCATACGTTTTAATTTTAAAAGGGATGTCCAGTTATCTAGGTTCAAGGAGAAAGTCGAACCCCGTAAGTTAGGGTATGACTTCTCAAATCTCCAAATACGGGACATTACATTAGCGAATGTAACATTTAAACAATGTATATTTATCTTATTTTGGGGTATAGTATAAAAACGACCAATTACATTTAAACATAATGCATGATGTAGTGATTATAAAATGGATATACGGATAGAATATTAGAATGATATATAATAAATGAATAAGGAAATGCTATGATAATATCAATATAATTATAACAATAGTAAGAATATTAATCCATGGTATAAAATAAATAAACTGATAAAAATAAAAAAATAAAAATAAAAATGCTAGATACCTTATGACGAATATAAACATAAATAATGTGAGAATGATAAACGAAATGACAAAATAGTAAAAATAAGATAAATAATAATAATAATAATAATAATAATAATAATAATAAATGAGTAAAAATATACAAATAGAAAAATGTAACAATCTTACTTTTAAATATATAAAAAATAAGCAAGTAAATAAATAAATGGATAAATAAATAAATAATAGTAATAAGAATGATGATAAGAATAAAAATAATACGGGCAACAAGTGCATAAATAAAGAAAATGTAAACATTATAATCTTTAAATGTATAAAAAGGATAAAAAATAATAGATAGATAAATAAATAAATAAAATAATATATATGAAATCTATAAAGGGTTGAAAATAAATAAATAAGGGTTAAACCGTAATTTAGACAAAATTAAGGGATAGATTGTAAAAATAAAAAAAGAAAGGGCAGAATGAAGGGCTGAAATAAAATGCGCTCCAAGGGACAGGGACTAGATGGGAAATTATTCCCAGCCTCACAAACGCCCCGTTTCATGATAGATTGAAACGAAACAAAAACAACGTCGTGGGGTAAAAATTTTTAAAAAAAGGGACTAAATTGAAACAGGCCATAAAAACGGAAGGACCAAAAGCATAAATCTCCCCTCCAGGTAAAAACACGCGGATCCTATGGGATGGATCAGGTCGGGCCATGTGTCGCATCAAAACGACGTCGTTTTGACGTCTGAAAATCGGCCCAATATAACACCGTTTTATACCCCATATTTAAGCCAACAATCTTCCAAAAAAAACCTTCATTTCTGCCTTTAAAGTAAGAAAAAAATTTTAAGAGCCCTTTTTTTCTCTCCAGTCTCTTCACGTCCGGCCTAGGGCTCTGGCGAGCCTCTGCGATGGCCACTGGTCGCCAGCGACGGGCTCCTCCGTCCCTGGTGGCCGGAAAATACAAAAAAATAGCCCTCTTTCGGCCTTTCGACTCCCCAAACTGGGGTTGATTTTTTTAAAAAAATGTTAAAATCGCAAAAAAGAAGAAGAAGAAGAAGAAGAACCCTTCGGTTTTAGGGTTTTTAAAAAGGGGTCACCTTTCATTGGAGGTGACGACCTCGGCCACTCATGGCGACAAAATGCGAACCGTCAGGTAAATTTTTAAAAATTTTTCCTTTTTATTTTATGTTTTATTTATAAAAATAAATTTGTAAGAAAATAAAAGAAAAAAATTAGCTTTGGAATTTTGAGTTCTGTTTTTTTTTTATTAATCTTGTGTGTAAAATATTACATCGATTAAGACTTTTATAGCCGAATGTATATTTGCTTTTTTGTTACTATTTACTATTATTTCTCTGATATTTCTACCTTTCCTGCTCTGTTATTCTTTCTTTGTTTTTTTTGCAGGCCTTGGCGAGGTCAACGGAGTCGTGCCTTGCCATTCTGGTGCAAAAGAGGCAGACCTCAGGCGGTGGGCGTGCTAAGGCGGCACGTGGAGCGGCTGCACGGCTATGTGTTAGGGTTTAGGCTTTTTCTGAATTAGTTTAGGTTTTTGGGCCAATGGGCCTATTTTGTATTTGGGTTTATAAATTTTTTTTCGGGTCTGTAATTTTTGGACTGTTAATTATTTTTATTTTTATTTTGTTTGGTTTTTTTTGTTTAGGGCTCGGGAAAAATGGTCTATTACAGCTACCCCTCTTTGCTCGTTGACGTGTAATAGGAACGAAGCAAAGACCTGAAAAGGGCTAATTTTACCTGGTCTTGTCGAGTCTCAACTACTTTGGTGTTTTTTTTCCAAGTAGCTTCATTCTAACCTATTGCAACTTCAAAGGTATAGGGTTTGTTGCTTCAATCTGCTCCACTGCTACTTCAGGGAGATAAGATTCGTAACTTCTAGCTTTAATCTATTCCAATGCAACTTCAGGGAAATAAGATTTGTGGCTTTAATCTACTCCACTGCCACTTCAGGGAGATAAGATTCGCCATAATGACTTCAGCCCATCCCGCTGCAACATCAGGGGTATAGGATTTGTGACTTGCAGCTTTAATTTATTCCACTACAAATTTAGGGAAATAAGATTCACATCTTCAATATGCTCCACTGCAACTTCAAGGAGGTAAGACTTGTAACTTCAACCTGTTCCACTGCAACTTTAGGGAGATAAGGTTTATAGCTTTAATCTGCTCTACTACAACTTCAGAGGGATAAGATTTGCTATCTTCAGTATGCACCACTGCAACTTTAGGGAGATAATAATTGTAACTTCAACCTGCTCCACTGTAACTTCAGGGAGATAAGGTTTATAGCTTTAATCTGCTCTACTGCAATTTTAGAGAGATAAGATTTGCTATCTTCAATCTACTCCACTACAACTTCAGGGAGATAATATTAGTGGCTTCAATCTACTCCACTGTAACTTCAGGGAGATAAGGTTCGCCATAATGATTTCAATCCATCCCACTGCAACTTCAGGGGTATAGGATTTATGGTTTCTCTGATCACGTTACACCATTCTCTGGGGAACATGACCTGTAGAATCCATTTCATGGGCCTCTATTTATGCCAAGTGATCAGGATGTTATGATCAGAATGAATCAATTGCTCCTAACTAGATGTGTATGAATGATGTTTGCATGAATGCAAAAATGTCATTTCAATTTTTTTTTTTTTGAAATGATCCTTTTTAATGATTAGGTTGACATTGCTTGTTGTTCATCGAGGTTTTATCACTGACATATTACTCTGTCTTCTTGTTCAGCTGGTATTTTGATAGGAAACTCAAAGAAATAATCACAATTTAAACTATCTTTCCCAAATGTTTCCAACTCTTAAATTTGGTTAGTTCTAACTAATGGTCCTGCTTCAGGTCCTTGTACTTGATAAACCTTAACATGAACATATCTTAATCCCACATTTAGCATAATCTTGGATGATTTAAGCCTTGAATTATGAAATTTGGTGCTCTTAATCCTTTCATTTAATATTTTATACTTAGGAGAGCACCGGAGGATGAAAAGAACGAGAAACGGGCCTAAAACAAAGTAAATGGGCCATATCATGAAATCAACACGGCCTGGGCCCAAGCCACACGGCTGTGCCACCTTAACAGACCCGAACATGGCTTGGCCATGATTCTCACGGGCGTGTGCCATGGCCGTGTCCCTGCCATGACAAAGAGGAATTTCATTCGGATTAGGGTACTTAGAGGCAAAGAAAGCAATTCCAAAAGCCTATATAAACACCCTAGAGGCCAACCTTTAAGGGGGCATCCAGTTAGGCCGAAGAGCTGAGCCAAAGAGGCCAGGATTGTGGAATTTACTCGAAGAAAGCAGTTGATTCATCTCAAGAAGCTAGAGTCATACTCAAGACGGAGGATCTTCCCTTTAATTTCCTTCAAGGGGTTTTAGGGTTTTTCTTATGTTTTGTTTTATATTTTCTTCTAAGAAGTAATCTTTTATTATTATGAACTAAACCTTCAAATACCTGAGGGGGATGAAACCTAAGACGGATCTTGCTATTGTTTTCTGAACTATATGATAAATACTTGATTTGTTCTTCATTATGTGTTCTTAATTCTTACTTTGATGTTCCAGTATATTGATTCAAGTATTGATGCGCTTAGGCAAAGGAGGAATAGACCCTGTCTAAGAGTAGATCTAGCATAATTAAGCAGAGTTGATCGCAACCCTAGAGATAGGATGACGAAAATCTGCCGGATTAGGGTCAAACCTAAAATGGGAGTCCATAGATCGAGTTAATTTAATTCTAGGGGTTTTAATTAGAAAGAGATTTCAATTGATCAAACTAAGGTTAGACGTTAGTAGCCTCGAGAGAGGTATTAATATAAATTAGGGAATCCTACGGATCAAGTCAAGTGAATAAATAGTCTGGTTCAGAGTTAAATAACAAGTGAAGTCTAGGTGGATTCTTCCTCGGGTATTGTCTTAATCATTTGGTTTTCCCCACAAGTATTTTCCCAAATGCATTATTTTTGTCTTAGCATCTTTAGCTTAATAGTTTGTTCATTTTAGATTAATTAATAATTCCCTTAATTCTTAGGCTAAATAATAAAAAGAAAGTTAGTATTAGTACTTTTGGTTCCTTTGGGTTCGACAATTCGGTCTTGCCACTAAACTATACTACTGTTCGATAGGTGCACTTGCCTCAATCGTTGTCACAGTTAGTTTCTAGGCTCGATCATTCTTTTTATAAATTTTTAAGACTCTAACACACGATCAAGTTTTTGGCGCCGTTGCCGGGGAACTAAAATATTAAGAACGCTCAATTTTTATTACTTTAGCCATTTTTATTTTTTGTAATTTATTATTTTTATTTATTATTTTGCTTTTAACCTTACTAATTTTCCTTCTTTTATTTGTTCCTAGCAGGTACCTCTAGTTTATGAGTAGAAGGAACCCTACAGGACCCCTAATTTACGACAATGATATTGAAGGTACTGTTCGCAGAAATCGTAGAGAAATAAGGCGAAGCTTAAATTACATAGAGGAAGAGCAAGAAATCGAAACCAATACCACCGAAGAGATGGCTGAGAATAATCCGCTACCTCCAGAGGTAGCCGAAAATCATGCTCCTTGAATTATGTATGATTATGCTAAACCTAATTTAACAGGAACTGTGTCAAGTATTGTTAGACCTGCTATTGCTACAAATAATTTTGAACTGAAACCTAACACCATTCAGATGATACAGCAATTTGTTCAGTTTGATGCTTTGCAGGATGAAGATCCAAACAATCACTTGGCGAATTTCCTAGAATTTTGTGATACTTTCAAAATAAATGGCGTTTCTAATGATTCCATCCATCTTCGGTTATTTCCCTTTTCTTTGAGGAATAAAGCAAAACAATGGTTGCATTCTCTTCCACGAGGATCAATCACTACATGGGAACAAATGACCGAAAAATTTTTATTAAAATATTTTCCACCGGCTAAAACGGCCAAGTTAAGGAATGATATATCTTCTTTTGTGCAGATGGATTTAGAAACACTTTATGATGCATGGGAGAGATAGAAAGATCTATTAAGAAGGTGCCCACACCATGGATTACCCTTGTGGCTACAGGTCCAAACTTTTTACAATGGTGTGAACCCCTCAACGAGGCAATTGATAAATTCACCCTCTGGCGTAACCCTGAATAACAAAACACCTAAGGCTGCTTACGAAGTCATTGAAGAGATGTCACTGAATAACTATTAGTGGCAAGTCACAAGGACCAAGCCAACAAAAGCAGCCAGTGTTTTCAACCTCGACGCAGTAACCATGCTATCAAACCAGGTAGAACTGTTAAATAAAAAGATTGATGGCGTATGTTATTCTTTGCAGGTATATCCAGTCATGCAGTGCGATACGAATAGAGGAGGGATGAACAACACAGAATATCCACCTTACAACCCGAGCGCTGAGAACGGGCAAGTTCACTATATGGGTAACAATTTTAAATCTCAAAATAACCCTTATAGTAATACTTAAAATCCAAGTTGGAGGAACCACACCAATTTTTCATGGAGCGGTCAAGGAAACCAGAGACAACAACCCCCTCCAAACTTCCAACAATAGCCCTACCCACAGGAAAAGAAGCCAAACCTTAAAGAGATGCTAACAAAATTTATCGCGGTGTCAGAAACTCATCTTCAAAACACCGAGACAACACTTAAGAATCAACAAGCATCGATTCAAGGGATCAAGAACCAATTAGAGCAACTTTCCAAGATCATCTCAGAATGACCACAAGGCAGCTTGCCAAGCAACATTGAGACTAACCCAAAAGAGCAACTTCAAGCCATAATAGCTCAGGATAGTGTAGGGTTAGATGAGCCTACATTATGCCAAGAGAATTTGGTAGAGAATGGTAAGGTCGAGGAAAGTCACAATAAGCCAAAATCGGTAATTAAAGAGTACCAACCTCGTATACCATATCCCGATGCGATGAAGAAAGAAAACACAGACGAACAATTCGGTAAATTACTTAAACTTTTAAAGAAATTACATATTAACTTACCATTTCTTGAAGCTCTTTCACAGATGCCAGATTCAAGGAAATTTTTAAAAGAGCTGTTAACAAATAAGCGGAAGATAGACGAGGAATATCATGTGGAACTGAACGTAATGTGCTCAGCAATGTTGCAAAATAAACTAGCACAAAAATTAAAAAATCCAGGGAGTTTTACAATTCCATGCTTAATTGGTAGTTTATCTGTTGATAATGCTTTAGTTGATTTAGGCGCAAGCATCAATGTTATGCCTTATAAATTGTTTAAACAACTAGGTCTAGGGAAACCCAAACAAACTAGGATGAGCATTCCATTAGCTGATAAAGTTGTTAGAATTCCTAGGGGTATAATTGAAGATGTTCGTGTGAAAATTGATAAATTCGTATTCCCAGTAGACTTTGTCGTTTTAGACATGGATGAGGACAATAGTATCCCCTTAATTTTAGGAAGGCCCTTTTTAGCAACTGCTAGGACTAAAATTGATGTCAGTGCAGGTCAACTCATACTTTGTGTAGGTGACGAATCAATCAGTCTCCAGGCGCTTGACTCGGCTAGGACATCGAGTAATCAAGGTGATAACATAAATTCTATTAATAACCATTTGGTTAAACCTTCTTTTCAGGAAGCACCACGGAACTACATAACTGAGCCAGATCATAGACCTCATGCCAACAAGGAAATAACTCATGAGGAACGAAGGCTTTAGATCGATGAACTAGACGAGTGGGAGACACACTTCAAGGAGAAACTAGGAATACACAAAGCAGAACCAACACCATTCTGTGAGACAAATGAATTTAAGATAGGAGATCAGGTATTATTAGATAAGGCAGACCCTCGAATACCTCCTCCTGACCCTAATACAAACAAAGAAATCTCTTTTAGGGTACTCAAGCTTTTCCCATACAGAACAGTCAAAGTAAGTAATCCTATATTCGACACTTTTAAAGTAAACGCTACTCAACTTGAGATATATACTGATAAAAGGACTGATAGCATGAGGAAGGACTTTCAACTCCTAAAACCACCATGAATGTACGAATGAGAGGTAAGTCTAGCTTAAGACTATAAACAAGCGCTTCTCTGGAGGCAACCCGAGTACTAACCCCATTAATTTTTACATTTTTTATTTTTACTCTTAATTTTCCTTTTAGTACCTAACTATAAACTAACCAAGTGCAGATTTCCATACCCCACGGCCTTACACACGGCCGTGGCCGTGACCGTGTGGATGCTACGGATGTACGTACTAACATAGCAGAGATAGCACGAAACAAGACGAAAAATATCTTTAAGCCACGGGCCTTCAACTGAACACCACGGTCGGGCGATGCGGCCGTGGCCGACACTTTTTTAACAACACGGGCGTGGCAGCCTACACATGGGCGTGGGAGAAACGAATGAAGCATAACATGGCCGTACGACATGGCCATGTGACTCGACACACCCACAGTACACGGGCTTAGGGATGTACCAGACTTGAAATTTCTATTTAAACCACCCCTCTCCCCTTCTTACCTACTCCCCACCCTTCTTCTTCCTTTACACCTCCCCTACTTTTTCATTCTCATTCTTCTTCATTCCCCCTAACCCTAGATCTAACCACATCCATGTCGAAGAAATGGAAGGATCCTAGAATAGTCTCCCTTTGCGAGACTGATCTACATAAGTTCATGCCAGCCGCTTCATTAACTCGACAGGAAAAGGACCTTTGAGCCCATTTAACTTTTCTTTTCATTTTCACTTCTCCTTTATTTTCCTTTTCTTTATTTTTCTTTTACTTAGTTTACTCTATTTTATTTCATTTTTTTATTTAGGTTCTAAAGGCTGCTTGGGAATTACCACACCACGACCATAGCCACAACACCACAGCCTTAGAAATCACACTCACCCCGCTAACCATCTAATAATAAGGACTCTTTGGTCCATTAATCTTTTCTTTTAATTTTATTTTACTTTCTATTTTCTTTCTCTTTATCTTTCTTGTCTTTAAATATATATTTAGTATATTTTGAATTAGTATCATTATTTCCTGGCTAATTCTTCACGAGCTTCCCAATTTCTTCATCTAGCGCAGAGATTGCCGGTGGCCACCACACAACAACACTCCCAACGCAAGGAAACCATCCAAATTCAAGAATTTTCACCTCTCCTTATCTCCTAAATTTCATATATATCTTTGTACATTGAGGGCAATGTACATCTTAAGTGTGGGGGGTGAATATTTATTTCGAGGAAGTGCCTAACTTTCTGCATTATTCTCAAATCCCTAAATGATATCTTGTCTTTAAGTAATTTTCTCAGATTACAACTAGAATGAAATTTCCTGTGATCCATGATTTTCTTTGATATGTTTTATAATAAGTCATTGATAATTATGCAGTGGTGATTTAAACTTTAGGAGACTAGAGAATCAAGCATGATGAGTCTATTTTCAAAAATTAGAATTTTGTTAGGTTGTCTACCTGAATCTAATTATTACCTTGAAGTTTGAAATTTACAAGGTTGATCTCAAACCCATAAGTTTTGTGAGATTTTGAGCCATTTAGAGCATACATTCTTTCGTGCTCACTTTTTTATTATGAGTGTGTCAACATTGATTTGTTATTCTAGAACTTGCTTCGATTATACATGTTGAGACCACATCATTGATTTGATATACAGAGATGATAAAGGCACTTAGGATTTAACCCACTTACTCCACTAAAAACCTACCCTCACAATTAACCCTTAGTGAACCCCTTTGATCCTAACAACCCTTTTTATTTACTCACCCACTAATAATAACCCAAAACCCATCTTGTATTTGTTATTACCATTCCTTGACTCCCTTTTTGTTGAGATTTGATTTTGAGCAATTACCTAACTATGTTCTATATTTCAGTTGTAAAAGTTCTTTCCTATACTTGATTTGTTCTTAAAAAAAACGATGTATTTTCAATATTAGCTCTATGTAATTGAGCTTGTAAGTTTAAATTCCACATCTTGAGAAGAAGCTCATGTTATTAGTATTTCATGTTTTCAATTGATGTAATTATTCAGGATTAGTTCATTTTTCTAGTTAGGTAAATTGTCAATTCAATCTCGATTCTAACCCTCTAATTCATCCTTTATCCACACCTTTAACCCGAGCCCCATTATAACCCTTTTTAAAGACCTTTTGATTTGTGTATCATCTCATTTTACAGTGGTGGAGATTTGATTTTCAGGCAAGCTTATGGGATTAACTTTTCATGTTCGACTCTTGAGTGCTTAATTTTGAACCTTAAACACTTTGAGTGATTTGAGTGAATCTTTAGTGAGGATGTCAACTCTTGTTGATTTTGAATTAAAGGTGATTATTTATGTGAGGGGAAACATATTTTCATGCTACAAAAACTATGACTTTGATTGTTTGAATCTTTAGGATCCTTCTATTTAGATTATCAATGTATGAATTATCTTTGAATTATGATGAAATATTATTGATGAATATTATGAATCAAGGAAGTTCATTTTAATTGTGAGTTAAGAATTTTGCTTGAGGACAAGCAGATGCTTAAGTGTGGGGGTATTTGATAAACCGTAATATGAACATATCTTAATCCCACATTTAGCATACTTTTGGATGATTTAATCATTGAATTGTGGAATTTGGTGCTCTTAATCCTTTAATTTCATGTTTTATACTTAGGAGAGCACCGGAGGATGAAAAGAATGAGAAACGGGCCCAAAACAGAGTAAATGGGCCATATCACGAAACCAACACGGCCTGGGCCCAAGCCACACGGCCGTGCCACCTTAACAGACCCAAACACGGCCTGGCCACGATTCACACGGGCGTGTGCCATGGGCGTGTCCCTGTCGTGACAAAGAGAAATTTCATTCGGATTAGGGTACTTAAAGGCAAAGAAAGCCTTTCCAAAAGCCTATATAAACACCCTAGAGGCCAACCTTCAAGGGGGCGTCCAGTTAGGCCGAAGAGCCGAGCCAGAGAGGCCAGAATTGTGGAATTTACTCGAAGAAAGCCAGTTGATTCATCTCAAGAAGCTAGAGTCATACTCAAGACGGATGATCTTCCCTTCAATTTCCTTCAGGGGGTTTTAGGGTTTTTCTTATGTTTTGTTTTATATTTTCTTCGGAGATGTATTCTTTTATTATAAACTAAACCCTCAAATACCTGAGGGGGATGAAACCTAAGACGGATCTTGCTATTGTTTTCTGAACTATATGATAAATACTTGATTTCTTCTTCATTATGTGTTTTTAATTCTTGCTTTGATATTCCAGGATATTGATTCAAGTATTGATACACTTAGGCAGAGAATGAATATATCCTGTCTAAGAGTAGATCTAGCATAATTAAAGGGAGTTGATCGCAACCCTAGAGACAGGATGACAAAAATCTGCCGGATTAGGGTCAAACCTAATATGGGAGTCCATAGATCGAGTTAATGTAATTCTAGGAGTTTTAATTAGAAAGAGATTTCAATCAATCAACCTAAGGTTAGACGTTAGTAGCCTCGAGAGAGGTATTAATATAAATTAGGGAATCATACAGATCAAGTCAAGTGAATAAATCGTCTGGTTCAGAGTTAAATAACAAGTGAAGCCTAGGTGGATTCTTCCTCGGGTATTGTCTTAATCAATTGGTTTTTCCCACAAGTATTTTCCCAAATTCATTCTTTTTGTCTTGGCAACTTTAGCTTAATATTTTGTCATTTTAGATTGATTAATAATTCCCTTAATTCTTAGGCTAAATAATAAAAAGAAAGTTAGTATTAGTACTTTTGGTTCCTTTGGGTTTGACAATCCGGTCTTGCCACTAAACTATACTACTGTTCGATAGGTGCACTTGCCTCAATCGTTGTCACAGTTAGTTTCTAGGCTCGATCATTCTTTTTATAAATTTTTAAGACTCTAACACACGATCAAGTTTTTGGCGCCGTTGCCGGGGAACTAAAATATTAAGAACGCTCAATTTTTATTACTTTAGCCATTTTTATTTTTTGTAATTTATTATTTTTATTTTTTATTTTGCTTTTAACCTTACTAATTTTCCTTCTTTTATTTTTTCCTAGTAGGTACCTCTAGTTTATGACTAGAAGGAACCCTACAGGTCCCCTAATTTACGACAATGATATTGAAGATATTGTTCGCAGAAATCATAGAGAAATAAGGCGAAGCTTAAATTACATAGAGAAAGAGCAAGAAATTGAAACCAATACCACCGAAGAGATGCTTGAGAATAATCCGCTACCTCCAGAGGTGGCCGAAAATCATGCTCCTCGAACTATGTATGATTATGCTAAACCTTATTTAACAGGAACTGAGTCAAGTATTGCTAGACCTGCTATTGCTGCAAATAATTTTGAACTGAAACTTAACACTATTCAGATGATACAGCAATTTGTTCAGTTTGATGCTTTGCAGGATGAAGATCCAAACAATCACTTGGCAAATTTCCTAGAATTTTGTGATACTTTCAAAATAAATGGCGTTTCTGATGATGCCATTCATCTTCGGTTATTTCCCTTTTCTTTGAGGAATAAAGCTAAACAGTGATTGCATTCTCTTCCACGAGGATCAATCACTACATGGAAACAAATGACCGAAAAATTTTTATTACAATATTTTCCGCAGGCTAAAACGGCCAAGTTAAGGAATGATATCTCTTCTTTTTTGCAGATGGATTTAAAAACACTTTACGATGCATGGGAGAGATACAAAGATCTATTAAGAAGGTGCCCACACCATAGGTTACCCTTGTGGCTACAAGTCCAAACTTTTTACAATGGTGTGAACCCTTCAACGAGGCAATTGATAGATTCAGCTGCCGGCAGAACCCTGATTAACAAAACACCTAAGGCTGCTTACGAATTCATTGAAAATATGTCACTGAATAACTATCAGTGGCAAGTCACAAGGACCAAGCCAACAAAAGCAGCCAATGTTGTCAACCTCAACGCAGTAATCATGCTATCAAACCAGGTAGAACTGTTAAATAAAAAGATTGATGGCGTCTGTGATTCTTTGCAAGTACACCCAGTCATGCAGTACGATACGAATAGAGGAGGGATGAACAACACAGAATATCCACCTTACAACTCGAGCGCCGAGAACGAGCAAGTTCATTATATGGGTAACAATTTTAAATCTCAAAATAACCCTTATAGTACTACTTATAATCCAAGTTGGAGGAACCACACCAATTTTTCATGGAGCGGTCAAGGAAACCAGAGACAACAACCCCCTCCAAACTTCCAACAATAGCCCTTGTAACACCCCAAATCCGATCAACACACCACGACCGAATCTGGTATGTTACGGAGTGAAAACATTTGGAAAACATAAGTTGTCGATTAAATCTTAAGAAAAAAGCTTTCTGTCGCTTAAAAGAAGTTTAGAAATCCCTGTTTGAGGTGATATTAAAATCGTGTAATGATTTCTTTAAAATGTATGCTTGAAAACCCACTTGTTGTTAGAAATTTCAGAAAACAGGCGATACTAGTTAAGAACGGGGTGTGTTGAGTATTATCAAGTATAAAACCTTTTGTATTTGAAGTGGTTTTGAAAATTTAGAGAACATTCAAGTTACCTTTGTTATCATCTTATAGGTTGTGTTACCCGATGGTAACGATTTAAAAACCCGAAAGAGCTATAGTTTTGAAAACATTGCTTTTTACCGGTTAATTTAACAAGTTCATAAATCCCATATAATCAAAATAAAAACAAGTAATTAAAACCCAAAATTTAACTTAGCGTCCTTATTACAACCCAAATACCAAATTATACTAAAGTAAATAAAATCAAAATAGCAGTTTAAGGTTCCAAAACCAAACTAAGATGCATTGCCACCTCGAGTCCTCCCCGGCTCTATATCTGCGATCTATACCTCATCTGCAAAATATAAGGGAAGGGGTGAGTCACCGAGACTCAGTGTATAAATCCCCAACCCGATAATTCAACCACTTACATAGATCATTAGCAAAATATGCAAATCATGCAACCCCATAACCTAACCATCCAATCTCCTTTAACTACCCCGTGTGGTCAAAACCACTGCTGGTCAAAACCACTGGTGACCGAAGTCACAAATACATATATATCGATGATGGGGCCAACCCATCGTGTGGTCAAAACCACTGATGACAATCCCGTACTATATAATGTGGGGCCAACCCACTGTGGTACCAAACCACTGGGACGAGTCACAATAATCCATGTGTGGTCAAAACCACTGGTGACCGTAGTCACAAATATCAATCGTGTGGTCAAAACCACTAGGACTTAGTCACAAATAATAATAATAATGTGGTCAAAACCACTGGTGACCGTAGTCACAAATCGAATGATGGGGCCAACCCATCTTGTGGTCAAAACCACTAGTGACAGTACAAATAATTCATCCCCCTCCTCTCATCAATCCCATCATCATCATGCTCATATCATACGTGTCATAATATCAAGTATCATGCAATAAGGCATAGTATAGCATTATCAACTCATGATAACATACATCGAAAATCACATAACAGGGGACTTACTCGGAATCCAAGCTCATGCCCACAAGGCAAGGTCACTAATACCAGAGGTTATACAGTAACATAATAAGCATCATTAACTAATAAAGTGTGTAAGAGTTTACACACCTGGCTATTCCTAAATCTAAGCGAATCCCAAAACTACGCAAACTAACGAGATCCCGAACGTTACTCCCTCCTACAATTGGCCAACATTAATTAGCAACTAAAAAGCCTATTCGGCACAATTGGAAATCCCGAAGGATATGTCGCCCAAGTATAACACTCACCTTAAGCCGACTTGGTTTCCAACCAAATCCCGAAGCCACACAAAGAGCCTCCTTGCAATCGGCCACACACTGCTGCACATAAACGATTAGCCTTCGGCTTTTGAACGATTAAGAAATGGATCTTGAAACGTTAAGACCTTACCTAGATCGACCACCAAATCCCAAAGACACACTGCAATCGGCTATAGTCCTCCTGAAATCGGTTTCAACACAACTCTTAGAACCCATAGACCATTCGGCCATAACTTAAATCCCGAAACCACATGAGTTGTCGCACACTTACTTTACTGATAGATTCGGCTTGATCAAACACCAATGTTCAGCACCCCTAAATGATCATGAACAGAATTCTAACACTTAGATCTATAAGGAAAATAAGATAAAAGGGAAGTGGGTTTCGGCATTACCCACCTTGATCAAGAAAAGAAAACGAAAAGGAAGTTCACTTACCAGAGTTTCGGCTATGATCCACAAAGAAGAGAAAAGGAGAAATCGCAAGAGAGGGAGAGGGTGATAGTTTCGAATAGGAGAAGAAAAGAAGATTTGATTAAGTCCTGAGGAGGTTCGGCTAATGGGGTTTTCAAGAAAAAGATAAAACAAAAATGGAAAGGGAGATAGGTATGGTGTTTTCGGCTTTTGAGAATAGTCAAGATGAAGAAGAGAAAGAGAATGGGGAAAGGAGAATTCGGCAAGGTGAATGAAAAGAGATTTTGGCACAAGGTGCTTTGAAAGAGAAGATGCCGAATGGGGGTGAGGTTATTGGTTTCGGCCTTGAGCAAAATAAGAAGAAGAGAAGATGGGTAAAGGTGATTTCGGCAAAGGCTAACTAAAAAGAACCGAAAAGAAAAGAGAAGAAAGACCCCCTTGGGTTCGGCTTAAACAAGGAAAATCAAAGATGAGAGCACCTTGGTGTTTCGATTTCAGCACAAATGGTGAGAGACCACCAAAGCACATTCGGCCACTACCCAAAAGACCCCAAAATCGATTGCCCCTTAGCTCAAAACACCCCTTGCCAATTTCGGCTGGACACTTCCTTCCCCAGAGTTCAAATTTGGCCAAGCACCTTCAAATGAGTTTGAAAATATTCAAACTCCTATATTTGCTCCCCTCCATCAATTCAAATCTGTTTGAACAGGTCAAACTCCTCAAATCTCTCCTCTCCATCCATTCAAAGGAGTCCCACCTGAGCACTCCTCCTCTAACTTGTGGCGTCAAAAAGAAATAGTAGGGAGTGCAATTCCTGCTGCTCGAACACAGGCACTCCCAACCTGCTTGTGGCGTCATCACCTAGACACCTTAGTGGCACCTCCTTGCCACTTTTCCACTGGTGTTCTTGTGTCTAAAACTCCCAATAATTTCTTTTAACCCCCACTTTATCTAGCTCCTTCCTCTTAAGCATTAAAACAGAAATTTTGGTCATGACCCAGGACTAACCCGAGGTCATGCCTAAACCCCAAAACATACCAGACAAACATAATAACCATGTTATCATATGCAAACACATGCAAAATGCAGAGACCCCGATTTAAGGATGTTACAGTTCTACCCCCTTAAAATAATTTCGACCTCGAAATTACCTGATCAGAAGAGTTGAGGGCATTGCTGTCGCATCACATCCTCTGGTTCCCACGTGGCCTCCTCCGTACCATGGTTCCGCCATAATAATTTCACCAAGGGAACTGACTTCCGTCGCAGAACCTTAACATCCCGGTCCAAGATCTGTACTGGTTCCTCCTCGAAAGACAAATCAGGACTCACCTCTATCTTCTCAACTGGTACAACATGTGACGGATCTGCTCGATAGCGCTTAAGCATTGAAACATGAAAGACATCGTGAATCCGACTTAGCTCTGCTGGTAACTCGAGCTGATAAGCTACCGGTCCCACTCGTTTCAACACTGTATATGGCCCAATGAACCTGGGGCTTAGCTTGCCCTTCCAACCAAATCTCAACACCTTCTTCCAGGGCGATACCTTCAGAAAGACCTTATCACCCACTGCATACTCAATATCCCTGCACTTAAGATCGGTGTAAGATTTCTGTCTGTCCGACGCTTCCTTAAGACGAGCCCAAATTACCTTACCTTATCCTCTGTTTCTATTACCAACTCTGGCCCCAACATTTGCCGTTCACCCAGTTCCGTCCAGCACGTCGGAGTACGACATTTCCGAGCATAGAGTACTTCATATGGTGCCATTTGAATACTTGCTTGATAACTATTGTTATAAGCAAACTCTGCTAAAGGTAGGTACTCCTCCCAACTACCACTGAAGTCCAGAACACAGCCCCTTAACATATCTTCCAGAATCTGAATTACCCGTTCAGACTGTCCACCAGACTGTGGATGAAAAGCCGTGCTAAAATCCAACCTTGTACCCAAAGCCTGATGCAAAGCTTTCCAGAACCTCGACGTGAACCTGGGATCCCTATCTGAAATAATTGACGCAGGCACCCCATGCAACCGTACTATCTCCGCCACATACAACTTGGCTAACTTCTGGAGCGAATAATCAACCCTCACTGGAATAGTATGAGCTGATTTAGTCAAACAATCCACAATTACCCAGACTGAGTCCTTCTTACTAGGCGTAAGGGGAAGTCCACTGACGAAATCCATCGTAATCCTTTCCCACTTCCACTGTGGGATCTTAACCGGCTGCAACAGTCCTGACGGTAACTGATGCTCAGCCTTGACTTGCTGGCATGTCAAACACTTGCCCACAAACTCAGTTACTTCCCCTTAAGACCCGGCCACCAGAACTGTTCCCTTAAATGATGATACATCTTACTGCCTCCAGGATGCATAGCGTATGGGCTGCTATGAGCTTCCTGAAGAATCTGCTGTCTCAATTCCACATCCTTAGGCATGCATACTTTTCCCTGAAAACACAGTACTCCATCACTGCCCAAGTTGAAACCTTCAGACTCACCATTCCACACTTGCAACCTCCAAGCACTCAAAACCTCATCAGTCTGCTGCCTCTCCTTAACCTGATCAATCCAAGATGGCTTAACTTGCAATTCTGCCAAGAGACTCCCATCATCATAAAGACTTAGGTGAGCAAACATCGCTCGCAGGTCTGCCACCACCTTACGGCTCAACGCATCAGCTACTACGTTAGCCTTACCCGGATGGTATTCAATCGAACAGTCGTAATCTTTCAACAATTCGATCCACCTTCGCTGCCTCAAATTTAAATCCTTCTGAGTCAAAAGATACTTCAGACTCTTATGATCCGTATACACTATCGACTTCTCCCCATACAAGTAATGCCTCCAAATCTTCAAGGCGAAAACCACTACAGCCAACTCCAAGTCATGCGTCGGATAGTTACCCTCATGAGGTCTCAACTGCCGAGATGCATACGCTACCACTTTTCCATCTTGCATCAGCACACACCCTAAACCAGTGTGTGATGCATCGCAATAAATTGTGAATCCCCTCCCTGCCTCAGGCTGAATCAAAACTGGAGCTTCAGTCAGAATCTTCTTCAGCTTGTCAAAACTCTCCTGTTGTTTCTCGGTCCAAAGGTGCTGCAATCAAAGAAAACCCTTCTACGAATCTCCTATAGTATCCTGCCAAACCCAGAAAACTCCGAATCTCTGCAACCGACTTGGGTGGTTTCCAATCCAATACTGCCTCAATCTTACGAGGATCCACCCTAATCCCCTCAGCTAATACAACATGACCCAAGAAAGTTACCTTCTTAAGCCAGAACTCGCACTTACTAAACTTGGCGTACAGCTGCTTTTCCCTCAGAATCTGCAGAACCACTCGAAGATGCGCGTCATGTTCCTCCTCAGATTTCGAGTACACGAAAATGTCGTCTATAAACACTACGACAAACCGGTCCAAATACGGCTGAAACACCCAGTTCATCATGTCCATGAATGCTGCCGGTGCATTGGTCAACCCAAAAGGCATTACCAGAAACTCGTAGTGTCCATACCGAGTACGAAATGCCGTCTTATGAATATCAGCCTCCTTCACTTTGAGCTGATGGTACCCCGACCTAAGATCGATCTTAGAGAAAACCGATGCACCCTTGAGTTGATCAAACAAGTCGTCTTTCCTGGGCAAGGGATACTTGTTCTTTATTGTCAACTTGTTCAGTTGGCGGTAGTCTATACACATCCGCATTGTACCATCCTTCTTCTTAACAAAAAGCACTGGAGCTCCCCAAGGCGATACACTCGGTCGGATGAAACCTCTGTCCAACAATTCCTGAATCTGAGCCTTTAACTCCACCAATTCTTTTGGTGTCATCCTATAAGGAGCAATATATACTGGTGCGGTTCCAGGTAACAAGTCTATACCGAACTCAACCTCACGATCCGGAGGCACACCCGGAAGTTCCTCTAGAAATACATCAGCAAATTCCCTTATAGTTTGGACATTCTCCACAGCTGCATCTTTAGCTTCCAAAGTACGAACATGCACCATAAATGCTTCACAACCCTTCCTAACCATTTTCTCAGCCTTCAGTGCAGAGACAACATTGGATAGATAATCTCTCCTATTACCTATCATCACCACCTCTTCCCCCTCCATAGTCTTCAACACCATGCGATTAGCTGCGCAATCCAAACTAGCTTGATACTTAACTAGCCAATCCATCACGAGGATCAGATCGAACTCCCCAAACGGCAGTTCCATCAAGTCAGCCAAAAACCCGACCCCTTGAAGTTCTAGGGGTACATCCCTATACAGTTTACTTACCTCTACAGAGTGACCTAGAGGGTTTATCACAGTCATCTTCCTAGAAGTAGTCTCAGAGTCTAAGTTCATAGTTTCCACTATACTACTAGCAACATACGAGTGCATCGAACCAACATCAATTAAAGCATTATAAGGTACTCCAAAAATTAAGAACGTACCGGTTATGACGTCCGGTGCGTCGCCCTCCTCTCGACGCCTTGCTGCGTAGACCAACCCAGATTGTCTCGCCTCTGTACCACCTGGACCCCTGCCCGGTGCTCCACGACCTCTACCAGAGCCATTACCTCATCTGCCTGAACCACGGCCCCTCTGTGGCTGCTGATGATCCCTCCCAAACTGTGCACGATTCTGACCCTCAGACTGCAGCCTAGCTGATCTCTGTAGACAATCCCTAACTCGATGCCCCAGCGATCCACACTCAAAGCATCCCCTGTTACCAGTCCAACACTCTCCAGTGTGAGACTTTCCACACCGAGCACACTGTGGCGGCCAGTGAGTATTAGTAGCAGCAGGCCTAGCAGCTTGATTTGGCCCACTATACCTAACTCTCTTCTGCTGATTCCCAAAAAACCCAGATGATCCAGAAATCCTTTTATTCCAACCCATATCCTGATTCCGCCTTACAGACTGTTTTACCCCTTCAGCAACCTTAGATTTCTCCACTAGAACGGCAAACTCTCGTTCCTGCTGTGGGGCAATTATCATCCGCAGCTCATCTCTCAGCCCGTCCTCAAACCTGACACAGCGCTCATGCTCGATACCCACAATACCCCGAGCATACCGACTCAACCGAAGAAATTCTGCCTCATATTCTGCTACAGTCTTATTACCCTGGACCAAGGTCAGGAACGCCCTGCGCTGCGCATCAGCATAACTAGCCCCTATGTATTTCCTCTGATAGGCTGTTCTAAAGAATTCCCAAGTGAGATCGTCTGCCATCGCTCCGTCCCTAACTGTGAGCCACCACTGATATGACTCATTTCTCAGCAGAGATACTATCCCTTTTAGCTTCTCCTAAGCTGAAAAATCTAGGTCATCCATGATGCGTTCCGTCGCCTCCAACCAATACTCCGCCGTACTAGGTGCCACACCGGACACACCTCTGAATACCTCTGCACCATTAGCCTTGAGTCGCTCGGTCACTGATTTTCGAGCTCCAGTTCCAGCTCCTGCACTCGCCACCCTTTCCAACACCCGAAGTACAGCCTGTGACACTGCGTCATTACCACCCGTCTGATCCTGATATTCCGCGCCCACAGTTGGCGGCGATGGTACCTCATTTTCTGAACCATGTCCGGACCCTACTAGTTCCGAGACCGTCATCCTACCCCTACCTCGTCCACGAGTGTTACGCCCACGACCACGTGCACTCATATCTACCGATATCCAAGCTGATTAAAAGTTTTATGCGTTAAACTTTTATTCCATTGTCTTTTAAAGCACAGTCTTATGAAAAGTTTTAATAAGGGGTTGTTTCACGAGTACACATCATCCTATAGGTCATGTCTCTAAAGTAGTTCCTACTACCACTCAATCATGCCATCACCATATCCATATAATCATATCATCACAAGCAATAGTTCGGGGTACTTACCTGGGCGGATTGGTGCCGGAGACTCGGTGCCATGCTTCCACCACTGTACTTTTTCTATTAAAGCCTTCCAAAATCCTTTTTAAAACATTTTTGGGCCTCGAGCCCACAGCCGAGCTGTTGAGCCTGGCTCTGATACCACAATTGTAACACCCCAAACCCGATCAACACACCACGACCGAATCTGGTATGTTACGGAGTGAAAACATTTGGAAAACATAAGTTGTCGATTAAATCTTAAGAAAAACCCTTTCTGTCGCTTAAAAGAAGTTTAGAAATCCCTGTTTGAGGTGATATTAAAATCGTGTAATGATTTCTTTAAAATGTATGCTTGAAAACCCACTTGTTGTTAGAAATTTCAGAAAACAGGCGATACTATTAAGAACAGGGTGTGTTGAGTATTATCAAGTATAAAACCTTTTGTATTTGAAGTGGTTTTGAAAAGTTAGAGAAAAACATTCAAGTTACCTTTGTTATCATCTTATAGGTTGTGTTACCCGATGGTAACGATTTAAAAACCCGAAAGAGCTATAGTTTTGAAAACATTGCTTTTTACCGGTTAATTTAACAAGTTCATAAATCCCATATAATCAAAATAAAAGCAAGTAATTAAAACCCAAAATTTAACTTAGCGGCCTTATTACAACCCAAATACCAAATTATACTAAAGTAAATAAAATCGAAATAGCAGTTTAAAGTTCCAAAACCAAACTAAGATGCATGGCCACCTCGAGTCCTCCCCGGCTCCATATCCGCGATCTATGCCTCATCTGCAGAATATAAGGGAAGGGGTGAGTCACCGAGACTCAGTGTATAAATCCCCAACCCGATAATTCAACCACTTACATAAATCATTAGCAAAATATGCAAATCATGCAACCCCATAACCTAACCATCCAATCTCCTTTAACTACCCCGTGTGGTCAAAACCACTGGTGACCGAAATCACAAATACATATATATCGATGATGGGGCCAACCCATTGTGTGGTCAAAACCACTGATGACAATCCCGTACTATACAATGTGGGGCCAACCCACTGTGGTACCAAACCACTGGGACGAGTCACAATAATCCATGTGTGGTCAAAACCACTGGTGACCGTAGTCACAAATATCAATCGTGTGGTCAAAACCACTGGGACTTAGTCACAAATAATAATAATAATGTGGTCAAAACCACTGGTGGCCGTAGTCACAAATCAAATGATGGGGCCAACCCATCTTGTGGTCAAAACCACTGGTGACAGTCCAAATAATTCATCCCCCTCCTCTCATCAATCCCATCACCATCATGCTCATATCATACGTGTCATAATATCAAGTATCATGCAATAAGGCATAGTATAGCATTATCAACTCATGATAACATACATCAAAAATCACATAACAGGGGACTTACCCGGAATCCAAGGTCATGCCCACAAGGCAAGGTCATTAATACCAGAGGTTATACAGTAACATAATAAGCATCATTAACTAATAAAGTGTGTAAGAGTTTACACACCTGGCTATTCCTAAATCTAAACGAATCCCAAAACTACGCAAACTAACGAGATCCCGAACGTTACTCCCTCCTACAATCGGCCAACTTTAATTAGCAACTAAAAAGCCCATTCGGCACAATTGGAAATCCCGAAAGATATGTCGCCCAAGTATAACACTCACCTTAAGCCGATTTGGTTTCCAACCAAATCCCGAAGCCACACAAAGAGCCTCATTGCAATCAGCCACACACTGCTGCACATAAACGATTAGCCTTTGGCTTTTGAACGATTAAGAAATGGATCTTGAAACGTTAAGACCTTACCTAGATCGACCACCAAATCCCAAAGACACACTACAATCGGCTATAGTCCTTCCTGAAATCGGTTTCAACACAACTCTTAGAACCCATAGACCATTCGGCCATAACTTAAATCCCGAAACCACATGAGTTGTCGCACACTTACTTTACTGATAGATTCGGCTTGATCAAACACCAATGTTCGGCACCCCTAAATGATCATGAACAGAATTCTAACACTTAGATCTATAAGAAAAAGAAGATAAAAGGGAAGTGGGTTTCGGCATTACCCACCTTGATCAAGAAAAGAAAACGAATAGGAAGTTCACTTACCAGAGTTTCGACTATGATCCACAAAGAAGAGAAAAGGAGAAATCGCAAGAGAGGGAGAGGGTGATAGTTTCGAATAGGAGAAGAAAAGAAGATTTGATTAAGTCCTGAGGAGGTTCGGCTAATGGGGTTTTCAAGAAAAAGATAAAACAAAAATGGAAAGGGAGATAGGTATGGTGTTTTCGGCTTTTGAGAATAGTCAAGATGAAGAAGAGAAAGAGAATGGGGAAAGGAGAATTTGGCAAGGTGAATGAAAAGAGATTTCGGCACAAGGTGCTTTGAAAGAGAAGATGCCGAATGGGGGTGAGGTTATTGGTTTCGGCCTTGAGCAAAAGAAGAAGAAGAGAAGATGGGTAAAGGTGATTTCGGCAAAGGCTAACTAAAAAAAACCGAAAAGAAAAGAGAAGAAAGACCCCCTTGGGTTCGGCTTAAACAAGGAAAATCAAAGATGAGAGCACCTTGGTGTTTCGGTTTCGGTACAAATGGTGAGAGACCACTAAAGCACATTCGGCCACTACCCAAAAGACCCCAAAACCGATTGCCCCTTAGCTCAAAACACCCCTTGCCAATTTCGGCTGGACACTTCCTTCCCCAGAGTTCAAATTCGGCCAAGCACCTTCAAATGAGTTTGAAAATATTCAAACTCCTATATTTGCTCCCCTCCATCAATTCAAATCTGTTTGAACAGGTCAAACTCCTCAAATCTCTCCTCTCCATCCATTCAAAGGAGTCCCACCTGAGCACTCCTCCTCTAACTTGTGGCGTCAAAAAGAAATAGTAGGGAGTGCAATTCCTGCTGCTCGAACACAGGCACTCCCAACCTGCTTGTGGCGTCATCACCTAGACACCTTAGTGGCACCTCCTTGCCACTTTTCCACTGGTGTTCTTGTGTCTAAAACTCCCAATAATTTCTTTTAACCCCCACTTTATCTAGCTCCTTCCTCTTAAGCATTAAAACAGAAATTTTGGTCATGACCCAGGACTAACCCGAGGTCATGCCTAAACCCCAAAACATCCCAACAAACACAATAACAATGTTATCACATGCAAACACATGCAAAATGCAGAGACCCCGATTTAAGGATGTTACAGCCCTACCCACAGGGAAAGAAGCCAAACCTTGAGGAGATGCTAACAAAATTTATCGCGATGTTAGAAACTCGTCTATAAAACACCGAGACAACACTTAAGAATCAACAAGCATCGATTCAAGGGATCAAGAACCAAATAGAGCAACTTGCCAAGATCATCTCAGAATGGGCACAAGGTAGCTTGCCAAGCAACACTGAGACTAACCTAAAGGAGCAACTTCAAGCCATAACAGCTCAGGATAGTGTAGGGTTAGATGAGCCTAAATTAAGCCAAGAGAATTTGGTAGAGAACAGTAACGTCGAGGTAAGTCACGATAAGCCAAAATCGGTGATTAAAGAGTACCAACCTCGTATACCATATCCCGACGCGATGAAGAAAGACAACACAGATGAACAATTCGGTAAATTCCTTAAACTTTTAAAGAAATTACATATTAACTTACCATTTCTTGAAGCTCTGTCACAGATGCCAAATTCAAGGAAATTTTTAAAAGAGCTATTAACAAACAAGCGGAAGATAGACGAGGAATCGCATGTGGAACTGAACGCAATGTGCTCAGCAATGTTGCAAAATAAACTACCACAAAAATTAAAAGATCCAAAGAGTTTTACAATTCCATGCTTAATTGGTAGTTTATCTGTTGATAATGCTTTAGCTGATTTAGGGGAAAGCATCAATGTTATGCCTTATAAATTGTTTAAACAACTAGGTCTAGGGAAACCCAAACAAACTAGGATGAGCATTCCATTAGCTGATAAAGCTGTTAGAATTCCTAGGGGTATACTTGAAGATATTCTTGTGAAAATTGATAAATTCGTATTCCCAGTAGACTTTGTCATTTTAGACATGGATGAGGACAATAGTATCCCCTTAATTTTAGGAAGGCCCTTTTTAGCAACTGCTAGGACTAAAATTGATGTCAGTACAGGTCAACTCATACATTGTGTAGGTGGCTAATCAATCAGTCTCCAGGCGCTTGACTCGGCTAGAACATCGAGTAATCAAGGTGAGAACATAAATTCTATTAATAATCATTTGGTTAAACCTTCTTTTCAAGAAGCACCACAGAACTACATAATTGAGCCAGATCCTAGACCTCATGCCAACTAGGAAATAACTTATGAGGAACGGAGGCTTCAGATCGATGAACTAGACAAGTGGAAGACACACTTCAAGGAGAAACAAGGAATACACAAAGCAGAACCAACACCATTCTGTGGGACAAACGAATTTAAGATAGGAGATCAGGTATTGTTAAATAAGGCAGACCCTCGAATACCTCCTCCTGACCCTAATACAAACAAAGAAATCTCTTTTAGGGTACTCAAGGTTTTCCCATACGGAACAGTCGAGGTAAGTAATCCTATATTCGACACTTTTAAAGTAAACGCTACTCAACTTGAGATATATACTGATAAAAGGACTGATAGCATGAGGAAGGACTTTCAACTCCTAAAACCACCATGAATGTGCAAATGAGAGGTAAGTCTAGCTTAAGACTATAAACGAGCACTTCTCGGGAGGCAACCCGAGTACTAACCCCATTAATTTTTACATTTTTTTTATTTTTACTCTTAATTTTCCTTTTAGTACCTAACTATAAACTAACCAAGTGCATATTTCCATACCCCACGGCCTTGCACATGGCCGTGGCCGTGGTCGTGTGGATGCTACTGATGTGGGTACTAACATAGTAGAGATAGTACAAAATAAGACGAAAAATATCTTCAAGCCACGGGCCCTCAACTGAACACTACGACCGTGCGATGCGGCTGTGGCCGATACTTTTTTAGCAACACGGGTGTGGCAACTTGCACATAGGCATAGGAAAAATGAACGAAGCATAACACGGCCTTACGACATGGCCATGTGACTCAACACGCCCACGATACATGGGCGTAGGGATGTGCCAGACCTGAAATTTCTATTTAAACCACCCCTCTCCCCTTCTTACCTACTCCCCACCCTTCTTCTTCCTTTACACCTCCCCTTCTTTTTCATTCTCATTCTTCTTCATTCCCCCTAACCCTAGATCTAACCACATCCATGTCGAAGAAATAGAAGGATCATAGCACAGTCCCCCTTTTTGAGACCGATCTACATAAGTTCATGTCGACCGCTTCATTAACTCGACAGGAAAAGGACCTTTGAGCATATTTAACTTTTCTTTTCATTTTCACTTCTCCTTTATCTTCCTTTTCTTTATTTTTCTTTTACTTAGTTTACTCTATTTTAGTTCATTTTCTTTGATTTAGGTTCTAAAGGCTACTTGGGAATCACCACAGCACGACCATAGCCATGACACCACAGCCTTAGAAATCACACTCACCCCGCTAACCATCTAACAATAAGGACTCTTTGGTCCATTAATCTTTTCTTTTAATTTTATTTTACTTTCTATTTTCTTTCTCTTTATCTTTCTTGTCTTTAAATATATATTTAGTATATTTTGAATTATTATCATTATTTCCTAGCTAATTCTTCACGAGCTTCCCAATTTCTTCATCTAGCGCAGCGATTGTCGGCGGCCACCACACAACGACACTCCCAACGCAAGGAAACCATCCAAATTCAGGAAGTTTCACATCTCCTTATCTCTTAAATTTCATATATATCTTTGTACATTAAGGGCAATGTACATCTTAAGTGTGGGGGGCGAATATTTATTTCGAGGAAGTGCCTAACTTTCTGCATTATTCTCAAATCCCTAAATGATATCTTGTCTTTAAGTATTTTTCTCAGATTACAACTAGAATGAAATTTCCTATGGTCCATGATTTTCTTTGATATGTTTTAGATTAAGTCATTGATAATTATGAAGTGATGATTTAAACTTTAGGAGACTAGAGAATCAAGCATGATGGGTCTATTTTCAAAAATTAAAATTTTGTTAGGTTGTCTACCTGAATCTAATTATGACCTTGAAGTTTGAAATTTACAAGGTTCATATAAAACCCATAAGTGCTGTGAGATTTTGAGCCTTTTTGAGCATACATTCTTTCGTGCTCACTTTTTTATTAGGGGTGTGTCAACATTGATTTGTTATTCTAGAACTTGCTTCGATTATACATGTTGAGACCACATCATTGATTTGATATACAGAGATGATAAAGGCACTTAGGATTTAACCCACTTACTCCACTAAAAACCTACCCTCACAATTAACCTTTAGTGAACCCCTTTGATCCTAACAACCCTTTTTAGTGACTCACCCACTAATAATAACCCAAAACCCATCTTGTATTTGTTATTACCATTCCTTAACTCCCTTTTTGTCGAGATTTAATTTTGAGCAATTACCTAACTATGTTCTATATTTCAGTTGTAAAAGTTCTTTCCTATACTTGATTTGTTCTTAAAAAAAACGATGTATTTTCAATATTAGCTTGCAATTAAGCTTGTACGTTTAAATTCCACATCTTGAGAAGAAGCTCATATTATTAGTATTTCATGTTTTCAATTGATGTAATTATTTAGGATTGTTCATTTTTCTAGTTAGGTAAACTATCAATTCAATATCGATTCTAACCCTTTAATTCAGCCTTTATCCACACCTTTAACCCGAGCCCCATTACAACCCTTTTTATAGACCTTTTGATTTGTGTATCATCTAATTTTACAGTGGTGGAGATTTGATTTTCAGGCAAGCTTATGGGATTAACTTTTCATGTTTGACTTTTGAGTGCTTAATTTTGAACCTTAAACACTTTGAGTGATTTGAGTGAATCTTTAGTGAGGATGTCAACTCTTGTCGATTTCGAATTAAAGGTGATTATTTAGGTAAAGGGAAAACCCTAACGTTTTTTAGGCTATAAATGTATGACTTTGATTGTTTGAATCTTTAGGATCCTTCTATTTAAATTATCAATGTATGAATTATCTTTGAATTATGATGAAACATTATTGATGAATATTATGAATCAAGGAAGTTCATTTTAATTGTGAGTTGAGAATTTTGCTTGAGGATAAGCAAATGCTTAAGTGTGGGGGTATTTGATAAACCGTAATATAAACATATCTTAATCCCACATTTAGCATACTTTTGGATGATTTAAGCCTTGAATTGTGGAATTTGGTGCTCTTAATCCTTTAATTTCATGTTTTATACTTAGGAGAGCACCGGAGGATTAAAAGAATGAGAAACGGGCCAAAAATGGAGTAAATGGGCCATATCACAAAATCAATACGGCCTGGGCCCAAGCCACACGGCCGTGCCACCTTAACAGACCTGAACACGGCCTGGCCACGATTCACACGGGCGTGTGCCATGGGCGTGTCCCTGTTGTGACAAAGAGGTATTTCATTCGGATTAGGGTACTTAGAGGCAAAGAAAGCCATTCCAAAAGCCTATATAAACACCCTAGAGGCCAACCTTCAAGGGGGCGTCCAGTTAGGCCGAAGAGCTTAGCCAGAGAGGCCAGAATTGTGGAATTTACTCGAAGAAAGCCAGTTGATTCATCTCAAGAAGCCGGAGTCATACTCAAGACGGAGGATCTTCCCTTTAATTTCCTTCAGGGGTTTTAGGGTTTTTCTTATGTTTTGTTCTATATTTTCTTCTGAGATGTATTCTTTTATTATTATGAACTAAACCCTCAATTACCTGAGGGGGATGAAACCTAAGACGGATCTTATTATTGTTTTCTGAACTATATGATAAATACTTGATTTGTTATTAATTATGTGTTCTTAATTCTTGCTTTGATATTCCAGGATATTGATTCAAGTATTGATGCGCTTAGGTAGAGGAGGAATAGACCCTATCTAAGAGTAGATCTAGCATAATTAAGCGAAGTTGATCGCAACCCTAGAGATAGGATGACGAAAATCTTCCGGATTAGGGTCAAACCTAATATGGGAGTCCATAGATCGAGTTAATGCAATTCTAGGGGTTTTAATTAGAAAGAGATTTCAATTAATCAACCTAGGGTTAGATGTTAGTAGCCTCGAGAGAGGTATTAATATAAATTAAGGAATCCTACGGATCAAGTTAAGTAAATAAATCGTCTGGTTCAGAGTTAAATAACAAGTGAAGCCTAGCGGGTATTTGTCCTAATCAATTGGTTTTTCCCACAAGTATTTTCCCAAATTCATTCCTTTTGTCTTAGCATCTTTAGCTTAATAGTTTGTTAATTTTAGATTAATTAATAATTCTCTTAATTCTTAGGCTAAATAATAAAAAGAAAGTTAGTATTAGTACTTTTGGTTCCTTTGGGTTCGACAATCCGGTCTTGCCACTAAATTATACTACTGTCCGATAGGTGCACTTGCCTCAATCGTTGTCACAGTTAGTTTTTAGGCTCGATCATTCTTTTTATAAAATTTTATGACTCTGACACACGATCAGTACTATTTAGCAGCCTTTTAAAGCAATTTACAGAACTCTTTTTACTTGAATATTATCAGTCCATTAATAATTATTTCAATGAAAAATGCTTGAAAAAGATTATCACAATGGACAAGAAGGAATTTTGTTAGGAGCAAAGCTTGAAATGAATAAATTAATCAAAGATAACAAATGTTACTAAAATATAAAATGAATAAGATGAAAATAGGTGCCTCAGATATCATAGCACGAGCTTCCTCGCACTAGCTTCTCGAAGACCCTTTTGAACTTGATATGTGTTTCGGAGATCCAAAATACTTTGTTGATGCCCTAAGACTAGCACAAGCATCCCTCTTCCTTGTTAATTCAGGTATAACAAGACTACCACATGCCCCATCTTTGATCAAAATTTGAATTGCCCTTTCCCTGTGTTTTTAATTCAAAACCCCTTTGGTCTCAATGCGCCCTTTGCGAGTTTTCACCTTGGCCTCTCCTTTTTTTTTAGGTGAAGTATTTTTTGACTGAATCCGAACTCACATGACTGGGCAGGTTCTTACTGACCGTGTCTATCAGGGTCTTAAAAATTTATATAAAGAATGATCGAGCCTAGAACTAATTGCGACAACGATTGAGGCAAGTGCACCTATCGAACAGTAGTATAGCTATGGCAAGACCGGATTGTCGAACCAAAAGGAACCAAAAGTACTAATACTAACTTTCTTTTTATTATCTAGCCTAAGAATTAAAGGAATTTTTATCTAATCTAAAATTAACTAACAACTAAGCTAAAGATGCAAAGACAAAGAGAAGGAATTGGGGAAAATAACTTTAGGAAAAACCAATTGATTAAGACAATACCCGAGGAAGAATCCACCTAGACTTCACTTGTTATCTAACTCTGAACCAGACGATTTATTCACTTGACTTGATCCGTAGGATTCCCTAATTTATATTAATACCTCTTTCGAGGCTACAAACGTCTAACCCTAGGTTGATTAATTGAAATCTCTTTCTAATTAAAACCCCTAGAATTGCATTAACTCGATCTATAGACTTCCATATTAGGTTTGACCCTAATTCGGCAGATATTCATCACCCTATTTCTAGGCGCGCGAGCAACTCCGCTTAACTATGCTAGATCTACTCTTAGGCAGGCACTTTTGCTCCACCACCTAAGCACATCAATACTTGAATCAATATCCCAGAAATACCAAAACAAGAATTAAGAACACATAGTTAAGAACAAATCAAGTATTTATCATATAGTTCAGCAAACGATAACAAGATTCATCTTAGGTTTCATCCCCCTCAGGTATTTGAGGGTTTAGTTCATAATGATAAAAGAATACATCTCAAAAGAAAAGATAAAACAAAACATAAGAAAACCCTAAAACCCCCTAAAGGAATTGAAGGAGAGATCCTCCGTCTTGAGTATAACTCCGGCTTCTTGAGATGAATTAACTGGCAATTCTTCGATTGAATCCCACAATTCTGGCCTCTCTGGCTCGGCTCCTTGGCCTAGCTGGACGCCCCCTGAAGGTTGGCCTCTAGGGTGTTTATATAGGCTTTTGGAATGGCTTTCTTTGCCCCTAAGTACCCTAATCCGACTGAAACTCTTCTTTCTCACGTTAGGGACACGCCCATGGCACACGCCCGTGTGAATCGTGGCCAGGCCGTGTTCGAGTCTGTTAAGGAGGCATGGCCATGCGATCTTGGGCCCAGGCCGTGTTGATTTCGTGATATGGCCCATTTACTCTGTTTTGGGCCCGTTTCTCGTTCTTTTCATCCTTCGATTCTATTTTGAGTATAAAACATGAAAATAAAGGATTGAGCACCAAATTACACAATTCAAGGCTTAAATCATCCAAAAGTATGCTAAATGTGGGATTAAATATGTTCATATTACGGTTTATCAAATATCCCCACACTTAAGCATTTGCTTGTCCTCAACCAATATTCTCAACTCACAATTAAAATTAACTTCCTCGATTCATAATACTCATCAATAATGTTTCATCATAATTCAAAGATAATTCATACATTAATAATTTAAATAGAAGGATCCTAAAGATTCAAACAATCAAAGTCATACATTTATAGCCTAAAAAACGTTAGGGTTTTCCCTTTACCTAAATAATCACCTTTAATTCGAAATCGACAAGAATTGACATCCTCACTAAAGATTCACTCAAATCACTCAAAGTGTTTAAGGTTCAAAATTAAGCACTCAAAAGTCAAACATGAAAAGTTAATCCCATAGGCTTGCCTGAACATCAAATCTCCACCACTATAAAATGAGATGATACACAGATCAAAAGGTCTTTAAAAAGGGTTTTAATGGGGCTTAGGTTAAAGGTGTGGATAAAGGCTGAATTAGGAGGTTAGAATCGAGATTGACTTGACAAATTACCTAACTAGAAATAACGAACTGATAAGGAATAATTACATCAATTGAAAACTTCATTACTACTAATACGAGCTTCTTCTTCAAGATTTGGAATTTTCATGTATAAGTTCAGCTGATATAGGACTAATAATGAATATACTTTGTATTTTTTTTAAGAACAAATCATGTACATAATAAAAGATGAATTCAACTACTGAAATAAAATAATTAGGCAACCGATCAAATCAAATCTCGGCAGAGAGGGTAGTCAAGGAATGGTGACAACAAATACAGAGGGTTTTGGGTTAATATTAGTGGGTGAGTCAATAAATGGTTTGTTAGGATCAACGGGGTTCACTAGGGGTTAATTATGAAGGTAGACTTTTAGTGGAGTGAGTGGGTTAAATACTGGGTGCCTTTATCATCTCTATATATCAAATCAATGATATGGTCTTGACATGTATAATCAAAGCAAGTTCTTGAATAACAAATCAATGTTGACACACTCAGAATAAAAAGTGAGCACGAAAGAATGTATGCTCTAAAAAGCTCAAAATCTCACAAGAATTATGGGTTTTTGATATCAATCTTGTAAATTTCAAACTTCAAGGTAATAATTAGATTCAGGTAGACAACCTAACAAAATTTTAATTTTTGAAAATAGACTCATCATACTTGATTCTCTAGTCTTCTAAAGTTTAAATCATCACTGCACAATTATCAATGACTTAATCCAAAACATATCAAAGAATATCATGAATCATAGGGAATTTCATTCTAATTAGTAATATGAGAAAATTACTTAAAGACAAGATATCATTCAGGGATTCGAGAATAATGAAAAAAATTAAGCATTTTCTCGAAATAAATATTCACCCCCCACACTTAAGATGTACATTACCCTCAATGTACAAAGATATATATTAAATTTAAGAGAAAGGGAGAGGTGAAACTTCCTGAATTTGGATGGTTTCCTTGAGTTGGGAGTCTCGTGGTGTGGTGGCTGCGACCGAGCTCTACGCTAGATGAAGAAATTGGGAAGCTCATGAAGAATCAGCCAGGAAATAATAAGAATAATTCAAAATATACTAAATATATATTTAAAGACAAGAAAGATAAAGAGAAATAGTGTAAAAATTGAAATAAAACTAAAAGAAAGATGAATGGACTGAAAAGTCTTTATTGTTGGATGGTTCGCGAGGTGGGTGTGATTTCTAAGGCTGTGGTGTCATGGCTATGGTCGTGGTCGTGGTGATTCCAAGCTAAAATAAGATAAGGAAAATAAAGAAAATGAGAAAAGAAAAATAAAAGCTAAATGGCCTCAAATATCCTTGGCTTGTCGAGTAAATGAAACGGCCGGCATGAACTTATGTGGATCGATCTCCCACGGGGGGGGACTGTGCTTGAATCCTTCCGCCTCTTCGACATATTATGGAGATCAAGAGTTTGGACAAGGGCCAAGGAAGAAAAGTATGGAAGGGGGGAAAGATCTGAAGAATGGGGTTAGGTGAGAAGAGGGAGAGGGGGTGGTTTTTAAATAAAATTTTGATGTCTGGTACATCACCACTCCCGTGTACCGTGGGTGTGTTGAGTCACACGGCCGTGTCGCACAGCCGTGTTATGCTTCGTTCATTTCTCCCACGCCCATGGGCAGGTCGCCACGCCTATGTTTGGTAAAATAGTGTCGGCCACGGCTGCATCGCACGACCGTGGTGTTCAGATGAGGGTCGTGGCTTGAAGATATTTTTCGTCCTGTGTCGTACTATCTCTGCCATGTCAGTACGTACATCTATAGTATCCACACGGCCACGGGCATAGCCGTGTGTAAGGCAGTATGGTGTGGAAATCTGCACTTGGTTAGTTTATAGTTAGGTGCTAAAATGGAAAAATAAAAGAAAGAATAAAAATGCAAAAATTAATGGGGTTAGTACTCAGGTTGCCTCCCGAGAAGCGCTTGTTTATAGTCTTAAGCTAGACTTACCTCTCATTCGCATAATCAAGGTGGTTTAAAGAGTTGTACATCCTCTCTCATGCTATCAGTTTTACCATCATGGTAAAGCTTAAGTTGAGTATCATTTACTTTAAAAGTCCCGAATGTAGACTGTTCCGTATGGGAAAACCTTGAGTACCCTAAACGAGACTTCTTCGTTTGTATTAGGGTCAGGAGGAGGTATTCGAGGGTCTGCTTTATCTAACAATAACTGATCTCCGATTTTAAATTTGTTTGTCCCATGGAATGGTGTTGGTTCTGCTTTGTGTATTCCTAATTTCTCCTTGAAGTGTGTCTTTCACTCGTCTAGTTTATCGATCTGAAGCCTTCGTTCCTTATGAGTTATTTCCTTGTTGGCATGGGGTCTAGGATCTGGCTCAGTTCTGTAGTTCCGTGGTGCTTCCTGAAAAGAAGGTTTAACCGAATGGTTATTAATAGAATTTATGTCCTCACCTTTATTACTCGATGTCCTAGCTGAGTCAAGAGCCTGGAGACTGATTGATTCGTTACCTACACAAAGTATGAGTTCTCCTGCACTGACATCAATTTTAGTCCTGGCAGTTGATAAAAAGGGTCTTCCTAAAATTAAGGGGATACTATTGTCCTCATCCATGTCTAAAATGACAAAGTCTACTGGGAATACGAATTTCTCAATTTTTACGAGAACATCTTCAATTATACCCCTAGGAATTCTAATAGTTTTATCAGCTAATTGAATGCTCATCCAAGTTTGTTTGGGTTTCCCTAGACCTAGTTGTTTAAACAATTTATAAGGCATAACATTGATGATCGCCCCTAAATCAGCTAAAGCATTATCAATAGATAATCTACCAATTAAGTATGGAATTGTAAAACTCACTGGATCTTTTAATTTTCATGGTAGTTTGTTTTGCGACATTGCCGAGCACACTGTGTTTAGCTCCACATGTGATTCTTCATCTAACTTCCATTTGTTTGTTAAAAGACCTTTTAAAAATTTCCTTGAATCTAGCATTTGTGAAAGAGCTTCAAGAAACGGTAAGTTAATATGTAACTTCTTTAAAAGTTTAAGAAACTTACCGAACTTTCCATCTGAATCATCTTTCTTCAACGCTTCAGGGTAGGGTATACGAGGTTTGTACCCTTTAATTACCGGTTTTGGTTTCTCGTGACTTACCTCGACATTACCTTTCTCTACCACATTTTCTTGGCTTAATTTAGGCTCATCTAACCCTACACAATCCTGAGCTGTTATGGCTTGAAGTTGCTCCTTTGGTTACTCTCAGTGTTGCTTGGCAAACTACCTTGTGGTCTTTCAGAGATCATCTTAGCGAGTTTCCCTAACTGGTTCTCGATCCCTTTAATCGATGATTGTTGATTTTTAAGTGTTGTTTCAGTGTTTTGAAGACGAGTTTCTGTCACCATGATGAATTTCGTCAGCATCTCCTCAAGTTTCGGCTTCTTTTCCCGTGGGTAGGACTGTTGTTGGAAGTTTGGTGGAGGTTTTTGTCTTTGATTTCCTTGACCACCCCATGAAAAATTGGGGTGATTCCTTCAACCTGGATTATAAGAATTACTATAATGGTTATTTTAAGATCGAAAATTGTTACCCATATAGTTCATTTGTTCGTTCTCTGCACTCGGGTTGTAAGGTGGATATTCTGTGTTGCTCATCCCTCCTCCATTCGTATTGTACTGCATAACTGGATGTACCTACAAAGAACCACATAAACCATCAACCTTTTTATTTAACATCTCTACCTGATTTGATAGCATGGTGACTGCGTCGAGGTTGAAAACTCTGGCTACTTTTGTTGGCCTTGTCCTTGTAACCTGCTACTGATAGTTATTCAGTGACATCTCCTCTATAAACTCATAGGCTGCTTCAGGAGTTTTGTTATTCAAGATTCCGGCGGTGGCTGAATCAATCAATTGTCTAGTTGAAGGGTTCACACCGTTGTAAAAAGTTTGGACCTGTAGCCACAAGGGTAGTCTGTGGTGAGGGCACCTTCTCAATAGATCCTTGTATCTCTCCCATGCGTCGTAAAGTGTCTCTAAATCCATCTGTACAAATGAAGAGATATCATTCCTCAATTCGGCCATTTTGGTCGGCGGAAAATATTTCAATAAAAATTTTTCGGTCATCTGATCCCATGTAGTGATTGATCCTCGTGGAAGAGAATGCAACCACTGTTTGGCTTTATTCCTCAAAGAAAAGGGAAACAACTGAAGACGGATGGCATCATCAGAAACGCCATTTATTTTGAAGGTATCACAGAATTCTAGAAAATTAGCTAAGTGTGTGTTAGGATCTTCATCCTACAAACCATCAAACTGAACAAATTGTTGTATCATCTGTATAGTGTTAGGTTTCAGTTCAAAATTATTTGCAGCAATAGTAGGTCTAACAATACTTAACTGAGTTCATGTTAAATTAGGTTTAGCATAATCATACATAGTTCGAGGAGCATGATGTTCGGCCATCTCTGGAGGTGGCGGATTATTATCAGCCATCTCTTCGGTGGTCTTAGCTTCGACTTCTTGCTCTTCTTCTATGTAATTTAGGCTTCGCCTTATTTCTCTATGATTTCTGCGAACAGTACCTTCAATATCACTATCGTAAATCAGGGGTCCTGTCGGGTTCCTTCTAGTCATAAACTAGAGGTACCTGCTAGAAGAAAAGAAGAAAATTTGGAAAAGTAAAAATAAATTGCAAAAATAATATAAATATAATATGGCTAAGTAATAAAAATTAGGCGTTCTTAATATTTTAGTTCCTCGACAACGGCGCCAAAAACTTGATCGTGTTTATTAGAGTCTTAAAAATTTATATAAAGAATGATCTTGCCTAGAACTAACTGCGACAACGATTGAGGCAAGTGCACCTATCGAACAGTAGTATAGCTGTGGCAAGACTGGATTGTCGAACCAAAAGGAACCAAAAGTACTACTACTAACTTTCTTTTTATTATCTAGCCTAAGAATTAAAGGAATTTTTATCTAATCTAAATTAACTAACAACTAAGCTAAAGATGCAAAGACAAATAGATTCAATTGGGGAAAATAACTTTGGGAAAAACCAATTGATTAAGACAATACTCGAGGAAGAATCCACCAAGACTTCACTTGTTATCTAACTCTGAAATAGACGATTTATGCACTTGACTTGATCCGTATGATTCCCTAATTTATATTCATACCTCTTTCGAGGCTACTAACGTATAACCCTAGGTTGATTAATTGAAATTTCTTTCTAATTAAAACCCCTAGAATTGCATTAACTCGATCCATGGACTCCTATATTAGGTTTGACCCTAATCTGGCAGATTTTCGTCACCCTATTTCTAGGCGCGCAAGCAACTCTGCTTAACTATGCTAGATCTACTCTTAGGCAGGGACTTTTGCTCCACCACCTAAGCATATCAATACTTGAATGAATATCCCGGAAATACCAAATAAGAATTAAGAACACATAGTTAAGAACAAATCAAGTATTTATCATATAGTTCAGCAAACGATAACAAGATTCATCTTAGGTTTCATCCCCCTCAGGTATCTGAGGGTTTAGTTCATAATGATAAAAGAATACATCTCAAAAGAAAAGATAAAACAAAACATAAGAACACCCTAAAACCCCCTGAAGGAATTGAAAGAGAGATCCTCTGTCTTTAGTATAACTCCGACTTCTTGAGATGAATCAACTGGCTATTCTTCGAGTGAATCCCACAATTCTGGTTAAGTGATTAGGAGTGTTGGAGAATGTTTTCTCTTAAAGGAGCCTTGATGTTAGTGGGTAGGCTTTAAGAATATTTTTGGATGAATTTATATCACAAGGAGCAATGTGGTCCAGTGGTTGAGGTGTCATGGTGTGGCAAGGGATCTTGAGTTCGAATTGCATGGGATGCAAGGGGATTTTATTTTATTTCCATGTGGTGAGAGAGGTAGAGTTGGATTAAACTCTCTTGAGGTGGTTGTTGACTTGGTCTTGGATGAATTTGTTGGAGAGTTTGAATTGGTCTTGTGAGTTGGTTGTGGAGGATATCAAGGAGGGATAAGAGAGGATCATGGAGATTTTCAAGGAGTTTGAGATTGAGGGAGGTTGTAGCCAAATTGGGGAACTAGTTGGTGCAAAATTCAGCTAAGGGGTTTAGGGATGTGCATTTTCGGCATTTGGTTTTTGAATAGGTGCCGAATTGGTATTTTTGTTCTACTCTTTCTTTTTGCAAGTATAGCCAATTTTGATTGTGACTATTTAGGCAATCTTTTTACTTCTCTGTTTCTTTCGAGTGCTTTTCTCTTCTCTTCTTGTTTTCGGCATTACTCTTGTGGTATTTGGCCAAGCCTGTGTTCTTCGTCTCTCACAACCATAGTCGACTACATTAGCCCTTCTCTCCTTCTTCAACTACTTTTCTTCTACCCTTAATAACCTTCCCATTGTTGGCTGAATTTAACCTCTCTCTTGTACTCTGATTCTGTCTTGACCGATTCTTTATGGAGTTTCTTTTGGTCTCTTTCCTAGCCGAACCCCCTCTTCATCTCGTTGCCCATCCCTTTTCTATTTTCTTTTGATACACTCACATTTTGTTAAGCCGAATACTCTTCTCTGATCGTTTCTCTCTGACTCAACGCATTACCCAACACTTGTGTGTTACTCCTTTAGTTTGGAACCGATTCTGTGGGTTGGTTGTGGACGAGGGGGGTCTGACAATTGTTTGAAAGTTGGGGAAACATGTGTTTTATTGTTGGTAAGGTCATAGTAGTTGATTTAGTTTTCTGCTGGTTTCTTTTTGTTTTGTATTGGATAAGTAATCGTTGTGATGTTTTAATCTAGGTGCGAGGATATTTGGGGTGCAGTTCATTTCACGAGCAGGTGTGTAACCACACTCCTTCTGATTGTAGATCGACAAAATACCGAAAAGCTGAAATACCGACGAATGATGCCACACGAGCGTGCGATCACACGTGTGGTGGACTAAGGCCACAAATATGGGCATAAGATGGTTGAGGCCACCATGAGCGTTCTCATGGGCTTAGGTCGTTTTGGGCCGCGTTGGGGCTGAAATGGGTCGTGTGGGCCCAATGGGCCTATGGGTCCTACACGAATTAAATTTGCATATTGTGGTAAATGTTAGACCGAGTCGTGTAGTCTACATGGCTAGGGTCGTTTTTGGGCAATGGGCCGTGTGGGCCCACTAGACTGGTGGGCCATACACAGATAAAATGCATGTTATATATTGGTTTGAACTGTGCTGTTCGTATAGCTGAGGCTATTTCTGGGGTAATTGGGCCACACGAGCGAGTGGGCCCACTTGGGCCGAGTAATGGGCCTTAGGCCTATTTACACTGTTTTGACTGTTTAGGTTACTTAAGTCGCTCGAAGCGACGATGGACCTTTTGTTGGGTCACTGAGACACCCGATTTGCAAAGTTACTGAAATACCCCTGATTTGCAAAATTACCGAAACACCCTCAATTTATAAAATTATTGAAATACCCCCGATTTGCAAGATTACCAAAATACCCCGATTTGCAAAATTACTGAAATGCCCCTACTTTGCAAAATGACCGTAATGCCCATGTAGGGTAAAATGATCGAAATACCCTTATAGGGTAAAATGACTATTTTTCCCTTGTGGGTAAATGACTGACTTAGACTATGAATTTGACTGATTTGACTGTGATCGTATGACTGTGTTTAAACTAACTTGACTTTGGTCGTGTGACTGATATGCTTTTAATATATGTCTAAATGATCGTTACTGAGCATGGCCATTTTGCATACACGTGTAATGATTGAGCATGACATACACGACATATGGCATGGGGTTGGGACAATGATACTGAGGAAGTTCTGATAGGGTCGCACGGGTCGCGTAAGACGACTATGGACTGGCGGACGGCTTAAAAGTCGCGTAATCTGATTATGGCTCTGTGCCAACCTAGATATGGCTCTGTGCCATCCTGATTATGGCTTTGTGTCAATCGTATTTACCCGTGGCTATGTGCCTAACATATATATTGATGACTCTGTGTCGATCATATTTACCTGTGGCTATGTGTCGATTATATTACCGTCACTGATGGCTATATGCCAAACTTATTATAGTTACTGATAGCTTTTGTCATCCTGATTATGTCTCTGTGCCATCTTGATTATGGATTATAACCATTCTGTTTATGGCTTTTAGCCGTTCTGTCCACGGCGCCAGGCCGTTCTGTTGACTTAGTGCCACAACCGGTGCTAAGCTTAATGTGTTGGCTGGGTGGGTCGATTTTATCCCCACAGGAGTGTAGGGTTGGTACGGGTGGTGTGTTGGCTAGATCGGGGTGGGATTGATCCTCATACTGTTGCATATCTGCTTATGAGATTTGTCATTGTATTGGGCTTAGGGCCACTTGTTCTGTGTTGGTTTAGGCTGGGCCCAATTGATTCTGTTATGGGTTGTGACCCAAATGATATTGTAGTAGGTTTTGGCTCACGTATGCTCTGAACTGAACTATACTATTATTGTAAAAGGGCTTTGGCCCAGACTGTTTCGGTTTCTGTTTTTATTTCTGTATACTGACTGTTACTCTAGTAAGAGGATTACACACTGAGTTTTCGTAAACTCACCCCGTTTTTAACTGTACAGGTAATCCCCAGCATTAGGAGGATTGGTGCTGCGAGGGACTTGGAGGTGACCACACGACTGCGGCTGTTATGCTTTGGATTTTGTATATGTTTTAAATTCAGTTTTGGGTTTTAATTTCTGTAATAAGGCTTCTCTAGATTTAATTCAAAATTTGGGATTTTGTTACGTTTTATATCTGTTAGACGTAGACGAATTTTCAACCCAATTACTATTTTAAAAAACATACGTTTTAAACTTCTTTACCTTAAATTAGCTTCCGCAACTAAAAGAGCTTTTTAACGAAGTTAATAAAGTTTTTAATAGTGATTAACTTTTCGATGTACCACATTTCGAAATTGAACGAACACAAACTGATACTTTAGTTTTTAAATATTAAGGAGGGTTTTCATTGAAAACATGGTTTTCGAAAAACACTTCAATGTGACACGCCATATTCGGGCCTAACTTCTGGGCCGGGTTTGGGAGGTTATAGATACTTTTTCATAAATATCGATACCCTTGTTTTTGTAAACAAACAGAATCTTGACTTGGTATCGATACCAAATAAAGTATCAAAATGGTATCGATACTAAGAAATTAACTATCGATACCAACTTAAAAATGTTGAAATTTTACAATTCAACCCTATTTCATGCCTAGATTTCACGATTAGGTCCATATAGCTTATAAATTATTATTATATTTGATTTATGTGTTTTGATAATAATTAATTGAGATTTAAATTAATAAATTACATGTAACTTGTTTGGTTTTTGTCTGTAGCATCATATTACTTGGGTCTGGTGATCAGATTGGGTAAGGAGTGTTACAGCTCATCAGTCTTGTTTTTAAAGATTCACTTAGTGTCAATAATATTAAACTCAGTAGGTCGAAAGTCTCGACTTTTGTCGGTGTCAAAAAATGCAATTTCAGAAACCTATTTTCGTAGACCGAGATTGTAACAATAAAATAGAAAGATGAACAAAGTTACTATAAAAATATATTGAATGGAAATTAAGTAATTTAACTAAGAAAATTGTTAATTAATGCTTAGGGACTAAATTGTAAAAGTCCAATCACTCTTGAGTTTTAATTTAGAAAATGCTTTAGGACCTAGTTAGCAATTATCCAAGGGAACAAAATTGTTATTTAACCATATTTAAATATGAGATAGTGTGTAACAGTCCAATTTTCAATGGTACTAGAAAAGGGGATTTCGAAAGCCCATTTTCGTAAAACGAGTCCTTAAATATTGAATATGAATATTTATAAAGTTGGTATAAAAGTATATTAAAGTTTGGTCAGGTAATTTTGTTGAATTTATAGTTAATTGGTGTTAAATTGATAGATTTTAAGCTTAGATCATGAAAAGGGACTTGATTGTAACATTTAATTATTAGTTTTTTTACATAGGAACTAAAGTGAATAAAATGTGAAATATCTGAATTTGTGACTAGATGTTTAGCATGTCAATTGGTGAAAGCAGAACATCATGTTCCATCAGGTTTATTACAGCCTGTAATGATTCCAAAGTGGAAATGGGTACGAGTCATAATGGATTTTCTTTCAGGATTACCACTAACTCTGAAAAAAAAAAAAAAGATGTTATCTGGGTTGTTGTTCACAGATTGACGAAATCGACACACTTTATTCTAGTCAGAATAGATTATTCACTTGAGAGATTAGCTAAGTTGTATATATCTGAGGTCATTCGTTTACATGGCTTTCTAGTATCTATTATTTCTTATTGTGATCCAAGATTTACTTCCAGATTTTGAGGTAAACTACACAAAGTCGTAAACTCTATTCATCAAATCCATGAATGCAATAGGGGCAATTGTCAAATCGAACGTCATAACAAGAAATTCATAGTAGCTGTAACGGGTTTTGAATGTTGTTTTCGAAACATCTGGTTCTTTAACAAACGTTAACTTTTCAATCCATTTTAGGGTAATTTGACAAACAATGTAAGTTCAAGAGTTAAGAGAAACGAAAAATTAAATAGAGTGCTAAAATAACTTCTTCTTCTTTTTTGTAAAGTTGGAAGGCCAAATAAGTCTTTTTTTTTTTATTTGAGTAAGGGAATGTAAGGAGAGTTGAATTTCTCTTGCTATCCCTGAGTTATTTTATTTTTAATTAACCCTAATTTGGGGGAAAGTTAAAGTGAGGTACTTTTTAAGATGTGAAATTATATTTTATCCTATTAATTTTTGGTGGAATATTTGATACAGTTTTTGTGCATAAGTCTCATACACCATTCGTGAATAATAACTTGTGACACCTCATCATTAAATAAAACAAAAAAATAGTTCAAGACTTATAAATAAATACTAATAAATTTAGTTAAACATAATTAAATCATAATTAATTATAAATAAATGTTAAAACCCTAAATACTAAACCTAAGACCCTAGACTTTATATCCAAGCCTCTAAACCCTTAAATCTAATATATTAAATATGAGAGTTATTAATATTTCTTTATAGTAGTTACATTTCATGTTTAATTATATTTAAATAAATTGTTAGTACTTATTTACAAATCTTTCATATTTTTATTTAATTTAATAATAATATGGCATGTTATTATTTATAGATGGTATATGAAACTTATGCACCAACAGTGTATTACCTGAATTATTTAAAAAAATAATAGAAAAAAATATTATAATCATTTATTTATTTAACTTTCAAAAGTTAAACCAAACAAAAATTGTAAATATTCTTTTACCTTCATTTAATAATTTTATCTAGCAGACAAAATAAAATACATAATATCCTTTTCCGGTAATCTTCCTTTTCTTTCTTTACTTCCCTTTATATTCCTTTATATTTATCCAAAAACAGCATTGAAACATTAAACTGCAAGGAAAGAAAAGAAAAACTAGAAACAACCAAATAAAAAGTGGTAAAAACAAACAAACTGCAATAAGGAAAGACGAAGAAACTTGAGAGACAACAGATGGAACATCTTTGGAGCAGTTAAAAGGAAAAAAAGAAGCAGCAAAATCAAAATCTTGCACAAGGATGTTAGATTTGTTGGGGGCTGTTAAATCCCAATCTATTCAACTTATAACCTGAGAAAAAGCAAAGAATCAAATCTCTTAATTCTTTCTACATGTCACTCTTTGTTTGTTACAGGAGAACAAAATTCCTAAGTTATAGGCACAAGAAAAATACCAAATCAATTAAAAAAGCAAAGCACATTAATCGCATGTCAGCATGTTTGTGGTTTCATTTTCATTTTAATTTGATGGGCAAGCTTATTGAAGACTTCTGATACTGTATATTCCCTCCAAGGGACTTTCTTTATATATATATATATATATATAATTTTTAATATGTTATGAGGAAGTATTTGTTTAATTTTTTATATGCTTACTTAGCTCGGTATAACAATTCAATCATGGCCAGCACGAGAAAAACTGAATAAATTCATACTGTTCATTTTCTAAATTGTTATCAAATTTCTTCTCTTTGTCAGTCCATAATTGGGAAATAAAGTGCTGGTTTTTTTATTTTTGGAATTGACGACATTCAATTTACGTATTTTAAACACTGCAGCAAGGTGCCAGACAAAATAAAATAAAGTAAGAAGAGGTACAGTCGGAACACCTAAAGCAAAATGATTCCTGTTAATAATCCAATAATTTAATTGGCTAAGAAACAAGGAAGTTGATTCAATGAGGCTTTATTCCTTTTGCAATGACTATAAATAGACTTGTTTGATGCCAACTAAGGCACAAGCCATCTCTTCTCTTCTGCAACCATACTCAAGTTTAAAATTTTGCCTCTCTAATATATCCAATGGAACAACAGAAGGCGGCCACCTCTGGGGCTCTCCAGGCACCATTGACCTGGACCTACCAACAATCCTACTGCTGCAGCTCAGGCACTCCTCCATAACCCTGTTGCTGCTCAAGCACTCGCTAATAATCCGGGTGCTTCTGCTGCTGCTCAGGCACTCCTCGGCAACCGAGCTGCTACTTATCATCCACTCCTTAATAACACTCTTGTTGGTCAGCAACACATGGGCGTTCCCGGTGCTAGTATCAGCAAACCTAGTACAGGTGAAGCACTCATGAAGAGTCATAGTAATTCTCATGCACTCATCCGGAGTGACCGTGGGAGCATGTTAAGCATGTCAGATGACAATGTGATGATGAAACAAATTTTGGCAACTCATGCTCCTGATGGTCGAGAATTTGATGTTAGACCTCTACTCAATCTGGTTGAGGACATCCTCAATCGCGCCACCCAGCATGTTGATTTCCTTGTTAAGGTATAACATATGCTGCATGTTATCTTGTTTAAATCAATGATTGAAAATGCTCATACTTTCTAATGTTTGCTGCAGGGTACTACTCAAGCTCAAATCGAAATGGAGGAGAAAGCCCTACAAGCAAATCATATAGCTATGCTTGGAGCTCTTACGTATACCATTGACCGAATTGCCTCCGAGGTTCTGAAAATTATTATCAGAAAACTCTCTCTCTCTCTTTTTTTTTTTGTTTAACTAGTAAAATTATTGCATATTTGTTATTCGTATATACTAACATTTATATTTAACTACCAGCTATCATACAAGGCTTTGGGGGGTTCGGATGCACATGCAACAACAACTGCAATATTCAACTTGCTATCAAGCTATACATGGGATGCTAAGCTAGTATTATCCCTATCAGCCTTTGCCTTGAACTATGGAGAATTCTGGCTTCTTGCTCAGATTTACTCAACGAACCAACTTGCCAAGTCAATGGCAATCCTGAGGCAATTGCCGTCTCTCCTGGAGCACACAGCTCCTCTGAAACCTCGATTTGATGCACTTAACAATTTGATTCGGGCAATGATAGATGTTACTAAATGTGTTGTTCAGTTCACACAGCTGCCATCAACAGACATTTCTCAGGATGTACCGGTATTGGCGACTGCCATGAACCTCTTCCCAACTGCTGTCTATTGGACCATCAGGAGCATGGTGGCTTGTGCAACTCAAATTTCCAACCTTTCTACCATGGGTCATGAGTACGTTTTGCTTCATCTTTTACGTATAAACAACGTTGTGACTTGTGAGTTTGGTAGGTTAATACTTGTTGGATTAATTGTTTACTTTGATTTCAGATTCGGAATATCAACCACAGAGTCGTGGGAGCTGTCCACCTTGGCTCACAAACTCAGAAACATATATGAACTCCTAAAGCAGCAGCTGAATCTTTGCTACCAATATATAGGTTTATAACCATTGTCGAAACCACCCTTTTTGAAAAGGCGAGAATTGGACTTGGGTTTTGAAAATGGATAAAACGGGAGTCGCCACCGACCTTTTATTAGGTGTGATCGGATCACCTTTGTTTTAATAAAACATTTCGGTTCACTAAAACGGGGGTTTTGGTCTTCGAGCATTCGAGAAAATAGGTTCGGGAGTCGGTTACGTGCAAGGAAGGATTAGCACCCTTACAACGCCCAAAATCGGTACCAAATTGATTAATCAATGTCCTAATGTCGAAAAGCTTGAAAAAGATTTTGAAATTTGTTCTATTTTTGTGATTTTAACAACTTGATTGAATATCGAGTTTCCCTTGTTTCGAAGGAATAGAGTCTCGCATCCAGCACGATTGGACACGATAATCTAAGTCCCTGAATTCAAGATCATCTCCAAAATTCTCCGAACACACGCATTGCAATTTTGAAAGGATATTCGTTTATTTGGACGAACAGAGAATCACACCCAGCACGATTAGGCACGATCTCTTTGAACTTCCAAACTCACGAATTACCTTTATGAAACCCCTTTTATGAATTTTAAAAAAAGTGTCGGGTTGCAATTTTAAAGTGGCAATCCACATGGAATGATGCAAACGAAAGACTCACGACGCATGATAACAAAAGACGCAATAATAGAGATCACAAGAGATGACACTGAAATAATAACAATAAATAGAGACCAAAAGACGTTAGTAGCTATGGGATATAACAGTAAGTATGCTAGTGATAATGATACTACAAAATACGTACGATATAATAACATATAGTAATAGTATTAGTAGTAATATAAAATATGTACAACATAATACCATAATAATGATAGAAAGATACTAAAATAATGATAACAATGTCAATACAATGATAGTAATAATAAGGACACAAAATATATACAATATATTAACATAGATATAAATATAATAATAGTAGCATAATAATAACGGTAATGAATAATAATACAGAATATGTACAGGAAAATAATATATATGTAGTGATAATAATATAATAAGGTTAATATTCAGGTAATAAGGTATATATAACATGTTAATGACAATAGTAATGGTAGTAATATATATAGTATAACATATTAATATAAACTCACTAATAATAATAATAATAATAATAATAATAATAATAAATAATAATAGTTAGTAGGATAATGATAATAATAATAATAATAATAATAATAAATGTTAGTTAAACAAAATAATGGCAAAATGTAAATATAAAAGGATCTAATTGTATCTAAAGCGAGAATCGGGGATCAATTTAAAAACCCAAAAGGATGAAAGGGCTAAATTATAAAATGGCAGAAATCCAATTAAAACCCATCAAAACGTGGAAGGGCTAGAAGGGCAATTGGCCCTTCCACTCAAAGACACGCGGACCTCAACCCCGGGTCGGACCGAATCGCGGGTCAGAGGAGCCTGGGTTCCCCAAAACGGCACCGTTTTGGTGCCTGGTGGGGAACCCATGAAACGACGCCGTTTCTATGGGTACTTATACCCCTTTTTTGCTGAAAAAGAAGATTGGTTTAACCCTAAAATCTAAAGGAGAAACAGCGCCCCCAGCCTTCTCCCTCTCGTCTACTTTCCTTCGACGATCGGGCCTCCTTCCCGACCGGTTCGTCGCACTATCGTGCCGTTTCCGGTGGTCGACATCGCATGGAGGTAGGCGCCGTGTTATCTCGTTGAAGCTCCACTTGAAGGCCGGCCCTTAGGCACCCAAAAGCGAAGGGAGAGGGTCTTCAGCACCCCCTCTCCGGCCAAGCTCCTATGACGGAGAGACCCTTCCGATACTGCGGCCGCCAACGCTTCGGTAACCCCTTTTCCTTTTTTATTTGTTTATAAAGATTCGAAAATGGAAAATAAAAAGGAGTAAATAGATCGACAATGGATGATAAGAGGAAAAGGGAAATCAACCTTTTATTTTTTTTTCTTGATTTCTGATGGTAAAAAGGGTTACAAGAGTTTTTGTTCTTTTTCTTTTCTAATTTTTGATCCCCTAATCCGTGAAAAAAAAAAAAAAAAAAAAAAGATCCTGGCGATATCAAGTTTGAATGGCTTTATAGCCGGAAAATTACAACTGTCTTTCTTAATCTACTATTTCGCCCATATTTGCTCTTGGTTCCCTCTGTTTTTTGTTTGTCAGTCTTTTGCAGGTGATGGGCGAAGCATGCAAAACGTGTGGGTCGTCCGAGGCATGTGCTGGTCAGGAGCGTGGGGCGTAGTGCGCTCGTGGGTGATGGGCAGTGGCAGGTGCATGTGAGACCGAGGCTCGGGGCGTTGAATCTGGAGAAGTGCACGTGTGGAGCCGAAACGGCACCCGGGGCGCGTGTGTGGAGTGGAGGCGACGCGCGTGTAGGGGACGCGCGGGGCAGATGAAGAGTTTGCTGGCGGCTTGGCTTTAGGGTTTCTGACAACCTTTTTAGTTTGGGCCGTTGGGTTTATGTAAAATGGGTCAATGGGTTAGGTTGTAAATGGGGTTTGATTCTTTAATTTGGGCTTTAATTTCCCTTGTAAACGGACATTTTAAGAACTATTTTTATTCCCCTTTTTTTTAGTCGGTTTTGACTTTATTCGGGACCTTAATCTGCTTCAGGCCCGGACGAAAATTGGGTACTACAGCTGCCCCTCTTTGCTCATTGTCGTGAAACGGGAATAGAGCAAAGACAACAAAGGAAGCAATTTTGTCCGGGCTTAGCCTTGACTCCTTAGTCCCTTTCTCCTCAAAACCCTGTTATTTTGATTCACCCCACTGCGGCTCCTGCGAAACGTGACCCGTGGCTTCAATTCGCTCTTCCTCAGTCTTGTTCCTTTTTCAGCTTGCTCCCACAGGGCTTTGATGAAATCAGAACTGCCTTTTTATTTTCGCGTCATCTTCGAACCGTAACTCTTTGCTTTGATCCGTTCTACTGCTATTTCCAAGAGATAGGGCTTGTAGCTTCAATCTACTTTTATTGTTTCATTGTATTTTCAAAGAGATAACATTCGCAATTTTCAATCCATTCCACTACTGGTCAGTGGTAACAGGGGAATCTTCAACCCGTTCCACCGCTGTTTAGTGGTAACAGGATAATCTTCAACCCGTTCCACCGCTGTTTAGTGGTAACAGGACCGCCTTCAACCCGTTCCACCGCTGTTTAGTGGTAACAGGACCATCTTCAACCCGTTCCACCGCTGTTTAGTGGTAACAGGACCGTTTTTAACCCGTTCCACCGCTGTTTAGTGGTAACAGGACCGTTTTTAACCCGTTCCACCGCTGTTTAGTGGTAACAGGACCATCTTTAACCCGTTCCACCGCTGTTTAGTGGTAACAGGACCATTTTTAACCCGTTCCACCGCTGTTTAGTGGTAACAGGACCATCTTTAACCCGTTCCACCGCTGTTTAGTGGTAACAGGACCATCTTTAACCCGTTCCACCGCTGTTTAGTGGTAACAGGACAATCTTTAACCCGTTCCACCGCTGTTTAGTGGTAACAGGACCATCTTTAACCCGTTCCACCGCTGTTTAGTGGTAACAGGACAATCTTTAACCCGTTCCACCGCTGTTTAGTGGTAACAGACCATCTTTAACCCGTTCCACCGCTGTTTAGTGGTAACAGGATAATCTTCTCTACTGAAATTTTAAATAAATAAGGATTAGAATCCTCAATGTTAACTCAGGGAGACGGGATTTGTAATCTCAACCCACTCCACAGGAACTAAGAATCCAGGGAGAAGAGATTCGTAGTCTCAATCTTCTCTACTGAAACTTCGAAAATGAGAAAGTATTCTTGATGTTAACTCAGGGAGACGAGATTTGTAATCTCAACCTACTCCACTGGAACTTCGAGGGAATAAGACTTCAGAACTTTTTAATTTGCTTCCTCACTATTTCGGGAAGACTTCAATCTTCGGTTTGCTCCACTAACGTCTCTAGGGAACGAGATCTGAATTTTTCGATATTGCTACCGCATTCTCCAGGGAACCTGTCCTGTAGAATCAGTTTTATGCAAATGATGTGGATGCGATGATTGGAATGATCCAAATGCATGTACTATGGACGACACCTACATGAATGTAGAATGTCACGAGAATGGTTTGCTACGATGATTATGGTGCGATGATCAGAATGAATCAAATGCCCCTAACTAAACGTGTTTTGCAAGAATGATCCTTTTCTAACGGTTTAAGGTGCTCATCGCTCGTTGCTTATCAGGGCTATATCATTGATGTCTTATGCTGCAATCTTGTTTGGCTAGCGTTCATGGCAGAAAACCCAGGAGGACAATTATCTTACTCAACAAATTTGCCCCACTGTAACTTCAAAGTTCATCTCATTGTGACCTAGGGGTATAAGATTTGAATTCCTTCACTCACCCCACTGCATCTCCAAAACGTAGAATTCGTTTCCTTTTCGACCCATTCCATTGCTATTCAAGGGTACAAGATCCAAATCCTTCCGTCTATTGAGCATTCTTCGGGTGTCCCAACCAGATGTATATGCATGAATGCGGAGTATATTTTCCTTTCAAGAATGATTCTGGTTTTGCATTTGGGTTAGCAATGCCCCTTTCTCGCCAGGATTGTATCACTGACGCAATTTCTTGTCACTTTGTTCAATCGCCATCTTTGAAAAAAAATCCATAGAGACAACCTCAATTTGGATTCAGATATTTCCAACCCGTAAGCTTGGTGGATTCTGAACAACAATCCCGTTTCAGACTCCTGTATTACTTAGAGGTTTCCAGAGTAATATGCAAAACTCCTTTTACGAAAGTATTATTAGCCCAATAATCATTATTTCAATGCAAAATGTTTAAAAGGGATCATAGTGATGGGTGAAACAAAAATTTATTGGGAGTATAGCTCGAAACCAACAAGTTAGTCAAGCTTGCCAATGTAATGAAAAGAAAGTTTATTTAGAGTGTATTTTGAAAGGACAAAGATAGTAAACTCAAAATGGGTAGAATAGAAGCTAGGTGCCCCAGATATCGCAGCTTGAGCTTCCCTGTTCAAACTTCTTAAGGACCATTTTAAACTCAATATGTGCTTAAGAGATCCAGAGTACTTTGTCGATGCCCTAAGACGCAACGTACCTCTTCGTTGTTGCTTCAAGTATAGTGAGACCACTGTCTGCCCCATTTCCATCGAAAAAATTTAAGCCGCCCTTTTCGGGTTTTCAACTCAAACCCACCTTTGGTCCCAAGGCGCCCTTTGCGGGTTTTCGCCTTTGGCCTCTCCTTTTCTCTTTTTTTTTTTTTTTTTTTTTTTTTTTTTTTTTTTTTTTTTTTTTTGAAGAAGAAGACTTCCTTCTTGTTGCCCCTTTTTGAATTTTCCGGATTGGGCCAATCTCTGCCATCCCTTTCGGTCGATATTCATACTTTCCTAGGGCAGACTTTCTTTGCCGTACAAGGTCCTTCCTAGTTCGTCATTCGCTTTCTTCTGAAGTCTCTTTTGTGCGATATCATTTTCCTTTCCAGAGCCCTGTCATGGAATTTTTTTTTTTTTTTTAAGGTGATCCTTTTTGTTGAGAATTCACATCATCTGATCGTGATAGATAGCTCCCGATATTTCTCTTCAAACTCTCTCGATCACATTGGGATTGGGTCTATTCCGCCTTATCCAATTTTGGCTCGACCCGTGCCTAGGGAACAGAGGATTTCGACTTTTCTAGGCAAATCTTAATGAGGAGGGGGCTGCCCCGGCAAGGGCCTTGGCTGATGTTTGATGAGCATAAAGGGTAAATGTAACTTCTATATGCCACTATTCACAAGTTTAGGTCATCGACCCTTGTTTTGTTGCCCTCTTTTTTTTTTTTTGATTTTTTTTGAATTTTTTTTTTTTTTTTTTTTTTTTTTTTTTGGCCTAACGACTATCCACTTTGTGACATTGGCATACGAAGTGACCCTCACACTCTTGGTGAAGAGATCGTCATCCGTGAAGACGGATTGATGCGGACCAGAAGCTTTCTAGGAGATTGGCTTGATAACGTTCATGCCCCTTGTGTAGAAAGAATGGAAGAGGCACATAAGTTCTGTCCTCCTTGATTTGTCGTTTGATGCTAAAATTTTTTTGGGTAGACCAGTGGCTCGAACCTCTTGATTAGCTTAGTCCGGGTAGAATAATCAGTATGTGGACTTCTTCTGTGACTTCCTTAGCTTGGATAGCGTGCTTCATGCCTCAGTGATCATACGAAAATACCTTTGAACTCTTGGAGATAACTCACTGATTCCTTGCCTTGTTCCTACGGCCAGCTGAGCTTCTGTTTTCATCTCCCTGGTAGTGTTTGCTGACACTCCGTAGGATAGGATCCACCATTCTTAACAGTTTAGGAAATAGATTGCGGTCCTTGCCATCTCCGCAGTCCTCCGATCCATTTAGGCACATATCTCATTAAAAGGAGAGTTGGTAACAGCGTCGCTCATGTCGTTGATATCTGGGAGACCCATTGTGGGTATGAAGGTAGAAGATTAAAAGTATGATATGAAAATGAAATGATACCGAGTATGAGATGCGAAGAGTGGAAATAAAGATGCATTTTATTGGAATAAAAATTCTGGAAACAAGCCTATTTCACAAAAGGATTCTTGTTGCCTCTAGGCTTAAAGCAACAAGCATGTTTTGAATATTACTCCAGATCAGCTAAAATACAAGGATCCCTTCCACAGTCCTATTGTTCAAAACACTCTCAAACATGTAGGGTCTTGAAAACTTAGATTCTTCGGTTCATTCTCCAGATACGTCATGCATGTTCCAATTCCTCAGTGTCAGGTTTTGCACTGGAGCCCTGAAGTGGATGTGCTCCTGATCTCACACCCCCATTTATCACGGTGCTCTCAATAGTTACCCTTTTAGTAGCATGGTTGAGCGATGAATTTTCTGCATCAGAGGAGTCATCGAACCTTATAACTCCTATTTTGATAAGTTTTTCGACTAAGTTCTTGAAAGCGGTACAGTCTTCTATCCAGTGTCCTACTGTTCCGGCATGGTAGTCGCATTGAGCATTCAGGTCATACCATTTGGGGTACGGGGGTTGGCACGGTTTCAAGTAGTGAGGAGACACCACGTGTGCATCAAATAAATTTTGATAGAGCTCCTTGTATGCCATCGGGATGGGTGTGAACTGGAGCCTTTCCGTGTTAGGCCTTGTATTGGAATTTTGCCTGGTAGTCACCATCCTTGATTGTTTTATTGCCATTAGATTTGCAGGGCTATCATCATGCTTACTCGTACTACCTATTCCCTTTTCCTTCTTCTTCTGGATCTTCAATGTCCGTTCCCTCCTTTCTTTTGCCACGGCCCGAACAACCGGTTTGGCTTGATCATCCTCAGGGTTAAAACATGAGCCCGTTGGGAAGTTTGCGATGGTTGAGGTATTGGTCTGACGTCGGGGTCCGATAATGATGGGTGCCCCTTGCGACTGCGTGTCTGGTTGAGCCGGGATATTCCTCGGGGAATAAACAATTTGTTCGTCATCATTCGTACCGTTGATAGTTGGGGCACTCCTCTCTTCAAGTCTTTCAGCGAGTAGTTGGATTAACCGACGCATTACATTCATTTGATCTTGCATATCCTGCTGAATTTTGGCCAACTGTTCTTGCATCAGTATTTGCCTTTGCTCTAATCTCTCCAACCTTTGTTCCATATCTGGAATAATTTCACCTAATTAGGGTTTTTCTACAAGTTTTGATGATATAATGCGAATGCGTGGAATGCAATGCGAAATGCATGATATGCAATGCGAAATGCCTGAAATGCAATGCAAAAAAGAAAGAGGGACGTTGATTATGAATTTGATTCCTATTAGAAGAACTTATCTAGAAAGTACGTTCCTTTAATGAAGTGGGCCGCATATACGGCCCGTCCTCCTAGTCCAGGTGAAAACACCAATCCTTTTCTTCGTCTCGAATATCGTGATCGTATCCCGCCTCTTCTAGCTCCTTATTTGCTTGATCCAGGTTGTCCTTCATCCTTACTTACCTTTTGCGATGCTCATAGCCTTCTGATGACTCCCGAACAATCCTTTTCGGCTTGAACCTTCCAACAAGTCCCCTTCTTCGTATTTGGATGTTTTAATTATGTCCCGTAAGCCTCCTTGGCAGACGTATCTTCTGGCTCTTCGTTGGCTTAATCCAAGTTGTCATTACGACACTCGTAATCTTCTAATGACTCCCGAGCAATCCTTATCGGCTCGAATCTTCAGATAAATCTTTTTCTTCGTACCCGGATGTCCGTGGTCGTGTCCCTTGAATTCTCTTAATAGACATCACTCGCTTGTCTTCCGTGATGCTCATAATCTTCGTATGGCTCCCGAACAATCCTTGTCGGCTTCAATCTTCAAGGGGTGTCTTGTCTCGTTGCTTACCTAGGCCCTGTTCAGATGACCGTATCGTGTTCCACCTTATCAAGTAACACATTTTCTTATGACAAATTCTTCTGTTTAGCAGTCAAATGCGAATCAACACCTCCTTTCTAAGATGATGCAATGCAATGCAAATGCATGGAATGAATGCGAAAAGAAAGAGAGGCGCTGATCATGAATTCAATTCCATTAGAAGAACTTTTCTAGAAAATAAAGCTCTTTACATAAAACGGATTACATACACGGTTTTGTCTTCATAGTCCAAGCAAAACACCGATCCCTTTCTTCGTGACAGAATGTCCTGACCATACCTTGTGCGCTTCCTTGGTAGATGCATCTTTGGCTCTTGGTGGCTTGGTTCAGGCCGTGTCTCTTTACTCGTTCCTCTTCCGTGATCGTTTATAAGCTTCTTAACCTAAAAAGTCAAGATCTGACGACTCTTGAATAATCATCATTGGCTTGAACCGTCGGGCAAAGTCTTGTATTCTTTCTTGGACTGTACGCTTTCCCTAGTTGTTTACTTGGACTATATTTGAGCAGCCGCATTATAATCCACTTTATCAAGAAATTCATTTCCTTATGACAAACTCCTCTTATTTAGGAATCGAATATGAATCAGCACCTTCTTTCTATGATGATGCTATGCAATGCAACCATAACAGAGGAAAACACGTTAGCGCAGGAATAATAATCAGAATAGAGCATTTATCCGGGTGGTCTCTAGGGTTCGACATGGCTCTACCTATGGTGGGCTCTTAGGTCTCTCTACATGTGGTTGGTTCTAAAGAAAAGGGTACCCGAACTAGCAGATTCCTCGATCCTCACCCATTATAGGCTCATATGGACCAAGTTCAGTTCAGGGGAACACATTTCCCTATGCCCATGCGGAGGTGAAAACCTCACGAAGACATAGGTACGGATGTATCCCGGAAGCAGTCCCCTAGCCCATGCGGAGGTGAAAACCTCACGAAGGCATAGTTTCTTGCTCCCACTTAAGGGTGTGACCACGACGGTCATGCAAACATGAATGCGGAGATATATCCTATGTGACTCGACATTATTGCAATCCTAGTACCCACAAAGTTAAAAGTGGAGATTGGATTGAAAAATACGATCATTTTTATTGATTTTGAAACACTCAAATGAATTGAAATAATTATCAAAAGCCCTCTCATCTCGAAATGTCGAAATGCTATATCCAGTAAGCTAGGACACAGCATCCCGAATTCTCAAGAGTAAGATAGGACACAATTCGGATCCTTGTTATTTTGAAAATTCTTATCTCAAAGTAACGAGATGTCACACCCAGTAAGTTAGGGCACAACATTTGTACTCTCGAGGATAAGCTCCTTTTTTATTTCAAATCAAGAGAAAAATGATGTTGAAAACGATTTTTCAAATTTTGACAAAAGGACAAAAGAAAATAATCAATTACATGGCCTGACTCTCTTATTGGTCCCCAGTGGAGTCGCCAAGCTGTCGAAACCACCCTTTTTGAAAAGGCGAGAATTGGACTTGGGTTTTGAAAATGGATAAAACGGGAGTCGCCACCGACCTTTTATTAGGTGTGATCGGATCACCTTTGTTTTAATAAAACATTTCGGTTCACTAAAACGGGGGTTTTGGTCTTCGAGCATTCGAGAAAATAGGTTCGGGAGTCGGTTACGTGCAAGGAAGGATTAGCACCCTTACAACGCCCAAAATCGGTACCAAATTGATTAATCAATGTCCTAATGTCGAAAAGCTTGAAAAAGATTTTGAAATTTGTTCTATTTTTGTGATTTTAACAACTTGATTGAATATCGAGTTTCCCTTGTTTCGAAGGAATAGAGTCTCGCATCCAGCACGATTGGACACGATAATCTAAGTCCCTGAATTCAAGATCATCTCCAAAATTCTCCGAACACACGCATTGCAATTTTGAAAGGATATTCGTTTATTTGGACGAACAGAGAATCACACCCAGCACGATTAGGCACGATCTCTTTGAACTTCCAAACTCACGAATTACCTTTATGAAACCCCTTTTATGAATTTTAAAAAAAGTGTCGGGTTGCAATTTTAAAGTGGCAATCCACATGGAATGATGCAAACGAAAGACTCACGACGCATGATAACAAAAGACGCAATAATAGAGATCACAAGAGATGACACTGAAATAATAACAATAAATAGAGACCAAAAGACGTTAGTAGCTATGGGATATAACAGTAAGTATGCTAGTGATAATGATACTACAAAATACGTACGATATAATAACATATAGTAATAGTATTAGTAGTAATATAAAATATGTACAACATAATACCATAATAATGATAGAAAGATACTAAAATAATGATAACAATGTCAATACAATGATAGTAATAATAAGGACACAAAATATATACAATATATTAACATAGATATAAATATAATAATAGTAGCATAATAATAACGGTAATGAATAATAATACAGAATATGTACAGGAAAATAATATATATGTAGTGATAATAATATAATAAGGTTAATATTCAGGTAATAAGGTATATATAACATGTTAATGACAATAGTAATGGTAGTAATATATATAGTATAACATATTAATATAAACTCACTAATAATAATAATAATAATAATAATAATAATAATAATAAATAATAATAGTTAGTAGGATAATGATAATAATAATAATAATAATAATAATAATAAATGTTAGTTAAACAAAATAATGGCAAAATGTAAATATAAAAGGATCTAATTGTATCTAAAGCGAGAATCGGGGATCAATTTAAAAACCCAAAAGGATGAAAGGGCTAAATTATAAAATGGCAGAAATCCAATTAAAACCCATCAAAACGTGGAAGGGCTAGAAGGGCAATTGGCCCTTCCACTCAAAGACACGCGGACCTCAACCCCGGGTCGGACCGAATCGCGGGTCAGAGGAGCCTGGGTTCCCCCAAAACGGCACCGTTTTGGTGCCTGGTGGGGAACCCATGAAACGACGCCGTTTCTATGGGTACTTATACCCCCTTTTTTGCTGAAAAAGAAGATTGGTTTAACCCTAAAATCTAAAGGAGAAACAGCGCCCCCAGCCTTCTCCCTCTCGTCTACTTTCCTTCGACGATCGGGCCTCCTTCCCGACCGGTTCGTCGCACTATCGTGCCGTTTCCGGTGGTCGACATCGCATGGAGGTAGGCGCCGTGTTATCTCGTTGAAGCTCCACTTGAAGGCCGGCCCTTAGGCACCCAAAAGCGAAGGGAGAGGGTCTTCAGCACCCCCTCTCCGGCCAAGCTCCTATGACGGAGAGACCCTTCCGATACTGCGGCCGCCAACGCTTCGGTAACCCCTTTTCCTTTTTTATTTGTTTATAAAGATTCGAAAATGGAAAATAAAAAGGAGTAAATAGATCGACAATGGATGATAAGAGGAAAAGGGAAATCAACCTTTTATTTTTTGTTTTCTTGATTTCTGATGGTAAAAAGGGTTACAAGAGTTTTTGTTCTTTTTCTTTTCTAATTTTTGATCCCCTAATCCGTGAAAAAAAAAAAAAAAAAAAAGATCCTGGCGATATCAAGTTTGAATGGCTTTATAGCCGGAAAATTACAACTGTCTTTCTTAATCTACTATTTCGCCCATATTTGCTCTTGGTTCCCTCTGTTTTTTGTTTGTCAGTCTTTTGCAGGTGATGGGCGAAGCATGCAAAACGTGTGGGTCGTCCGAGGCATGTGCTGGTCAGGAGCGTGGGGCGTAGTGCGCTCGTGGGTGATGGGCAGTGGCAGGTGCATGTGAGACCGAGGCTCGGGGCGTTGAATCTGGAGAAGTGCACGTGTGGAGCCGAAACGGCACCCGGGGCGCGTGTGTGGAGTGGAGGCGACGCGCGTGTAGGGGACGCGCGGGGCAGATGAAGAGTTTGCTGGCGGCTTGGCTTTAGGGTTTCTGACAACCTTTTTAGTTTGGGCCGTTGGGTTTATGTAAAATGGGTCAATGGGTTAGGTTGTAAATGGGGTTTGATTCTTTAATTTGGGCTTTAATTTCCCTTGTAAACGGACATTTTAAGAACTATTTTTATTCCCCTTTTTTTTAGTCGGTTTTGACTTTATTCGGGACCTTAATCTGCTTCAGGCCCGGACGAAAATTGGGTACTACAACCATTAAATATTATCTAACGTCCATGAAACTAATTGAAAATATTAACTGATGATTTGATCATTGTTAATTGCAGAGGAAAAGACAGATGTTGCATTTTACCAATTGCTTCTGACACTCTTTGACCCGAACGCCTTGCACATCGACAACATGAAAGTTCTCAAGGCCTTAATTTACGACAAGGATGATAAACTACCGCTTCTTGATGGTGCTACAAAGAGACGAGTATCGCTTTCTTACTACTTTATAATAGTTTCTTTGTTAATCTTTATTGTAGCATATGTTTTATATTTTGCTGTGTGACATTGAACAGGTTAGCCTGGACGTGCTAAGAAGGAAAAATGTGCTCTTGCTCATTTCAAGCCTCGAATTCGCCAACGATGAGCTAGCAATTCTTGAGCAGATATATAATGAATCAAGGATCCATGCAACGAGGCTCGAGAGTCAGTACGAAGTCGTTTGGATCCCAATTGTGGATCATTCCATCATCCCATTGCCTGAAGAAATGCAAACCAAGTTCGAGAACCTACAAAGTACCATGCCATGGTACTCAGTGCAGGACCCTTTGTTCATAAAGAAGCCGGTCATCAGGTTCATCAAGGAGGTTTGGCATTTCAGGACAAAGCCAATCCTTGTGGTGCTTGATCCTCAAGGGAAGGTGGTTTCCCCTAATGCAATTCACATGATGTGGATCTGGGGAAGCACTGCTTTCCCCTTTACTAGTTTAAGAGAAGAAGCTCTTTGGAGGGAAGAGACATGGAGGCTTGATCTTCTGGTTGATGGAATTGACCCAACGGTCCTCAATTGGGTATATATGATATCTTCAAATTTTCTCAACTTTTTGCTTTTTTTCATCAAGATTTTAGAAATAATGGTACATAAATGTTTACTTTTACTACAGATATATGCATCCAATTTTAAAATTTGAACTTCAACTGTTCTGTCTAATTTGATCAGATTAAAGAAGAAAAATACATTTTCTTGTATGGAGGGGATGATGTCGAGTGGGTAAGAAGATTTGCAAATTCAGCACGCAGTGTAGCATCTGCGTCTCGCATTCCTCTTGAGATGGTCTATGTGGGGAAAAGCAGGAAAAGGGAGCATGTGGAGAAAGTTGTAGAAATTATCAATGCGGAGAAGCTTAGCTATGCTTGGCAAGACCCGACCATGGTGTGGTTCTTTTGGACCAGGTTAGAGAGTATGCTGTTTTCGAAGATTCAGTTAGGCAGGGCAGATGACCAAGACCCAATGATGCAACAAATAAAGAAGCTGCTTAGCTATGGCAGAGAAGGTGGATGGGCAGTGCTTAGTAGAGGGTCTAATATAGTGGTGAATGGCCATTCCACCACAGTTTTGCCTACTTTGGGTGGTTATGATGAATGGAAAGTGAACATAGCTGAACTAGGATTCGATATGGCATTCAAAGAGTACCATGACAAGCTTCATGATGTTGCTCACCCTTGTTGTCGGTTCCAGTTCCCGACCATCATAAGGACCCCTGAGAACATGAGGTGCCCAGAGTGCAATCGCGTCATGGAGAAATACACATCATTCATCTGTTGCCATGATGACCAAGGCATTCCAGGCTCTCTATTTTAAGCTGGGATCAGGTTTCATCACTGTTTTTCCATCTACTATTCTCACTAAGTAAAGATGTTCCTATGGGACTCAAATTAAAAAAAATTCTTCTAAATTTTCACTTTGGCTGCTAAGGTTTTGTGGTTGACATGTATTGCCGGTGGGCACTTTGAGGCCTAAGTTGGAGTAGTTTAATAGTTAAACGTAAAATAATGATGTTTGGTTTCAACATTATTGTCAAGGATATTACGTTACAAACAGAAAACTTCATTTGACTAAGAACTTCTTTTGCTTTGTTGTTCTTTTGGTATTTCTTTAAAAGAATGTGTTCGTGAGTGAAGATAAAAATGACCTTATGAAAAATTAATTGAAGGCTTCAAGGCATGTAACAATGTCACTATCTTTAAGGTTTTATTTTCCCTTCCTATATATTAGTGTTTAAAAGAGTTATTGGCAAATGAACCTCAAGCATATAATGAAGCCCCACGACTGTCGACATTTTGTATTGACGAAAATAGTCCACTAAGCATTGAGTGGAGCATAACAAGAGTGCCAATTTCTATAAAGAACTTTTACAATAATTCTTTATTAAAATTATCTTTAAATAAAAAATGGTGAGATAATAGAAAGAAACTATATGTTTTTTTTTGTTTATCTTGCAAATGAAAGTTGACTCCTATTGATAGGAGTTTTCATGTCTCTTCACAAAGACATAGCTATCCAATATGCTTATGTGGATAGTCACATCTATTACTAATAACCCTAACTATTCAATAGATATATACTTGATTAGTTATAATTCTTCATTAATTAACCAAGTTACATAACTTTCAATATTTAAGTGACATACCTTATCACAATGAATAGTAACAACTCTTGGTTGCTTATAATTTTTCATTTGCAACTATTGAAACACTATATATATATATTGAAAATATTCTAACAATCTCCCCCCATTTTCAAAATATTCTAGATTTTGATAATCTTATAAATCAATTGCATAAATAAATGTGTCTTATGATTGAACCTTCACTTAGTGAAAACTTGTTAAAGTTAATCAAAATCGCATGGTAGATTATGCATGAACCAATATATTGTTTCATTTAATTAACCTAACACATCTTCATCATTAGTTATTTCAAATGATATATTGGTTCATTCTAAATTTTAACACTACGTAGAATTATCATCTCTAGGTATATGGTGGACAGTTTTGATGATTAAAATCTTGAAATTTGATTAGTTTTAAAGGGAAAAATCTTAAATATGTAAATAAATAATAACGTAAACAAAACAACTTGTATTGTAATAGCCCATTTTTCAATGAAATCGGAACAGTGGTTTCAGGACCACAGATCCGACCCGAAATATAATTTATTTTTATTTTATTATATGGTCCTAATATGATAGACGTGACATGTGAAAATTTTGACATGAAAATTTTATCGATTTAGTGCCAAATTACGAGAAGGACTAAATCGCATAAAATTTGAAAGTTGAATTCTTGTAGCTATAAGGATCAAATAGCTATGAAATTCAAAACTAGAGGTCCTTATATGGTAATTAGACCATTAAGAAAAGTATGTAGATTTTTCATGGTGACTCATCCATGGAATTATAGAAAAAGGACAAAGACTAAATTGGAAATAGCAAAAAATTAATTAATTAAAAAGTTGATAAAAGAAATCATCTTATTTTTTATCATCTTCAACCTAAAAGCACATGGAAACCCTTGGAGAGAGAGAAGAAACTTTCAAGGCCTAATTGGATCTGGGCAACACTAATTCGAGGTTAAATCGAGGAAAAGAAAAGGTTTCGGATTAGTAGATTCCTAACGCGAACAAGTGTCGAGGTAAGTTCGTGTAACTTAATCGGGCATGTAATTATGTTGTGTTGTATGTAATGTGATTTATGTTGATGTGCTTACTTGTATACTATGATGGAAAATTGATATATGCTTAAAATGTGAAAAAAGGGTTAAGTCCCGGTTGAATATTAGATTCCGATGATTATATGCACTTACCCAAAATTAATAAGGTCCTGCATTTGTTGTAGATGTGATTTAGCTCGGACGAGTAATCCCATTGACCTTGTTATAGAAAGGATTTAGCTCGAATGGGTAATTCCGGTTTAATACCTCTCAAGCATACGTTATGATTAGGGTTTAGCCTACACTGGTAATCCTAATCGAGCTCCTCTGAGCTTACGTTATATAAAGGATTTAGCCTGGACTGGTAATCCTGTTATACGATATGTGGCTTGAGAGAGTGTTTCTTGGTTAAGTACCCTATTGGGTACCATTGAATAAGAAATTGATGGATTATTGAATCGTACACTTCGAGTGTACTACTTAAGCATCCATTGGAATTCAATGATTCGACGGACATAAAACTCCTGACATGGCATGAAAATTTGGAGATGATATGATAATGACTCGAAAGAATATTACTTGATGAGCTCATCTATGTTACTTTATTGATATGAAGATTTTGGTGACTAACATGTTTGATTGAATGTATGTGATTAGGCAATTTAGCCAAATAGATGGAAACATAAAATTGTATGCCTAGATTTTAATAAGTAAGATTGGTAAGTTTAGTTTCCGTTATATGAACTTACTAAGCATGTAATGCTTACTCTGTTTATTTTTCCCCTATTTTATAGTGCTCAGAAACTCACGATGGTTGGAGATTGTTGGAGCATCGTCACACTATCAACTAGCATTTTAGGTATATTTAATGAAGTCATTTTGGGTATAAAGGCCTGTATAGGACAACTTGGCCAATAGTGGCTTGAAGTGTTATTTTCTAACCTAGCCATTCGAATGGCTAGTAATAGTTTATCTTGGTATGACTAGGTAGATTATTATGATATATTCATATACATGTGTTATGTTAAGAATGTGTGATCAATGTTGTGAATGCCTAAGATGTTCCAATGTAAGTCTATAAACACTTATGCATGTAGTGATATGCTATATTGAATGGTAGAAATTGCCCAATTTGAATGCTTGAATTGGTTGGTATTGGATGTGTGTTTCAAGTGCAGGTCTTGGGTGGAATTTTGGGTGAGAAATGAAGCTAGAAATGGCTTCATTTTGTCCACACGGGTAGACACACGGGCAGACACACGGGTGTGTGTTTAGACCACACACGGCCTAGTAACACGGGCATGTAGTTAGGCCGTGTGTCCCCTGCACCTTAATTTTGAAAAACAGAATGCTAAAAATTGGGCACACGGGCAGAGACGTTGGCGTGTGTCTCAGCCGTGTGTGCCACACGGCCTAGAACACGGGCGTGTGTCTTTGCCGTGTGAAACTGCACCTAATTCGAATTAATTTAATTAACCGGACAACCTGGCACACGTGTTATGGCATGGCCGTGTGGCGCAAGTCATAGAGCACCCTAAATCGAACACGACCTATAGCACGAGCGTGTTCCAGGGTCACACGGGCGTGTCCCTTGGACCACACGGGCATGTGAGTCCTGCACCTTAGAAAAGTTTTGTTATTTTATGAAAAATTTTTAGAGGTTTCGATTAAGTCTCGATTCGATTCTATTGCTCGTATTGGGCTTCAAGGGCTCGAGCAAGGGACATTTTGGATTATCTCGTTAAATGTATAGTAAATTTTAGTAGTTTAATATAAAAATGTTCTGAATGTTCTGGTAATGCTCCGAAACCCTATTCCATCGACGGGTACGGGTTAGGGGTATTATATTTAGTGGTATCAAAGCTACTATTTAGCTGATTCTCAGATTTGACGTAGCAAACATGACTTAGCTATACATGCCATTATATAAATTGTGATAGTGTGATGACTCCTGATAATTTTAAATGTGCTTTTCATATAGTAATGTCATCCAACCGAGCTAGAGCTGAATTTGAGGAAGCTGAGAGCAATGCTTTGGCTTCAGTACAAAGAGTTGCGTCTGCGTCTGGTAGTGAAAGGCCTGTGTCTGAGGGCCGAAGTGAGGAGGCAAAACAAGCCTTCTTTCAAATGATGAATGAATGATTTACATAGTACCTGAGAAAAAACCCTGCTGTACAACAACCTCCCCCACCTGTTCCCCAACTGATTCATGAGGTACCATAGGGTGCCGAACCTATTAGAATTGGTAAACCTCCAATAGATAAAATCCATAAGCATGGGACGGAAGAATTTAGAGCTATCACAGATAATGATCTAGAAATGGCTGAGTTTTGGCCAAAAGAGACCATCCAGGTTTTTGATGAACTATTCTGCACGCCCTTTGAATGTTTGAAATGTGCGGTATCTCTACTGAAAGATACAACTTATCATTGGTGGAATACCATAACTTCAGTACTACCGAGGGAGAATGTAAGCTGAATTCAGGAAGAAGTATGTAAGTCAGAGATTTATGGATTAGAAAAAGAAAGAGTTTCTCGAGCTCAAACAAGGAAACATGATTGTGTCTGAATATGAATGGGAATTTGTTTGGTTGAGCAAGTATGCCGGAAAATGGGTTTTAACCGAGCCTGAAATGTGTAAACGCTTTGAAGAGGGCCTAAATGAAGATATTAAGTTATTGATTGAAATTCTTGAAATAAGGGAATTTGCGGTGTTAATCGGTCGAGCCCAAAAAGCTGAGGAACTGAGTAAGGAAAAGAAACAAGCTGAAAGAGAGGCTCGGGTTTCAGGAAAAAGAACTATGAGTTAGTCACAGTCATTTGCTTCTAAGAAATTAAAGAGGTATTGATCATGTTACTACCTCTACGGGGTATTCTGGAATAGAGCAGGGCTCTCAACGTTGTAACCCGTGGTCTTCATCTCCATATGTGACCAGTATAGGTAGTGTTGGTAATCCCAAATTGAAATGTAAACATTGTAACAAATTCCATCATGGGGAATGTCAATCCAGAAGTGGAGCTTGTTTTGGATGTGGTTACTTCAGCATTTTCTCAGAGATTGTCCAGAAAGAATTGAAAAGGAGATAGAACCAGCTCCAAAGCCTAGTAATCCTGCCTCGAGAGGCAGACCACCCCTTCATCCCGGTAATGTTGGTAGTAGTCGAGGTACTACCAAGGATACAACAGTTAGATCTGAGGCACAAGCACCTGTAAGAACATATGCCATTCATGGTATTGAAGATGCCTCTACACCAGACATCATTATTGGTACATTTTCTCTACTTAATACTGATATTACTGTATTGATTGATCCTGGTTCCACACATTCATATATATGCATGAACTTATTGACTGTTAAAAATTTACCTGTTGAATTCATTGAATTTGTGGTTAAAGTTTCAAACCCCCAGGCCATTGTGTTATGGTGAATAAAGTTTGTGAGAACTATCCATTGATGGTAAAGGGATATTGCTTTTTGGCAGACTTGATGTTATTGCCATTTGATGAATTTGATATGATTTTGGGAATTGTAACACCCCAAACCCGGCCTAGAAGTTAGGCCCGAATCTGGAGCGTCACATTGAAGTGTTTTTCAAAAACCATATTTTCATTGAAAACCCTCCTTAATATTTAAAAACTAAAGTCTCAGTTTGTGTTCGTTCAATTTCAAAACATGGTTCATTGAAAAGTTAATCACCTTTAAAAATGTTATTAACTTCGTCAAAAATCTCTTTTAGTTACGGAAGCTAATTTAAGGTAAAGAAGTTTAAAACGTATGTTTTTAAAAACAGTAATTGGGTTGAAAACTCGTCTACGTCTAACAGATATAAAACGTAACAAAATCCAAAATTCAGAATTAAATCCAGAGAGGCCTTATTGCAGAAATTGGTCGCTGGAATCAGAGTCTTAAAATTTATAAAGAGAATGATCGAACCTGCAAACTAACTCTGACAACAATTAAAGGCAAGTGTACCTATCGAACAGTAGTATAGCTTAGGCAAGACCGGATTGTCGAACCCAAAGGAACTAAAAGTACTAATACTAACTTTCTTTTTATTATCTAGCCTAAAATAAGTGAAGTTGTTTAGACCTAACGACTACTAAGCTAAAGATGCAAAGACAAAAAGAATGAATTGGGAAATAACTTGAGAGAAAACTCAGTTGATTTAAGATGATACCCTCAGGAAGAATCCATCTAGACTTCACTTGTTATCTAACACTGAACCATACGATTTATTCACATGACTTGATCCGTAGGACTCCCTAATGTATATTAAACCCTCTCTCAAGGCGAATAACCTCTAACCCTAGGTTAATTAACGAAAATCACTTTCTCACTTAATAACCCCCTAGAATAGCAGTAAATCAATCTATGGATTCCCATATTAGGTTTCACCTTAATCCGGCAAAATCTCGTCACCCTATCTCTAGGCGCGCTAACGACTCCGCTTTAATTATGATAGATCTATTCTTAAGCAGGGACTTTTGCTCCACTACCTAAGAACATCTGACTCGAATTAATATCCCAGAAATATTAACACAAGAATTAAGCACGCATAATTAAGAACAAATCAAGTATTTATCTTATAGTTCAGAAAACAATAACAAGATTCATCTAAGTCTCATCCCCTTCAGGTATCTGAGTGGTTTAGTTCATAACAAATAAAGAAAACATCTCAGAATAAAATATAAAACAAAACATAAGAAATCCCTAAAACTCCCTGAAGGAAATGAAGGAGAGATCCGCCGTCTTGAGTAAAATTCTGGCTTCTAGAGATGGATCAACAGGCTATCTTCGAGTTATTCCCACAACTCTGACCTTTTCGGCTTGGCTCATTGGCCTAGCTAACTACCCTCTCCGGCTTCTGCCGAACTCCCCTTTCAAGTTGCCCCCTTAGGTGTTTATATAGGCTTTGAGATGCCTTACTTGGTACCTAAGTATCCTAATTTAAGTAGAATTCCTACTAGGGTGTTTGAATAGGCTTTGGAATGTGTTTCTTTGCCTCCAAGTATCCTTTCCCGACTGAGATTGCTCTTTCCAGCGATAGGGACACGACCATGGCACACGCCCGTGTGAATCGTGGCCAGGTCGTGTTCGGATTTCTTTAATGAGGCACGATCGTATGAATCGGGGGTCAGGCCGTGTTCTAGATGATCAATGTGGCACGGCCATGTGGGCTTAAGTTCAGGCCGTGTGGATTTCGTGATATGGCCCATTTACTCCATTTTGGGCCCGTTTTATGTTCTTTTCGTCCTCGAGTGCTTTCTTGGGTATAAAACATGAAAACAAAGGATTATGAGCACCTTTTTACATAAATCGAGGCTTAATTCATCCAAAAGCATACTAAATGCGGGCTTAGAATATGTTACTTTTATGGTTTATCAGAAGTTAAAACCCAAAACGGGATTTAAAAACATCTATAAAGTCCAAAGCATCACAGTCGCAGTGTGTGGTCACCTCCGAGTCCATCACAGCACTGATCCTCCTAACGTTAGGGATTACCTGCACAGTTAAAAATGGGGTGAGTTTACAAAAAATCAGTGTGTAATCCCCTTACTAGAGTAACAGTCAGTATACAGAAACAGAACCTGAAATATTCTGGGCCAAAGCCCTTTAACAGTAACAGTACAGTCCAGTTCAAAGCATACGTAGGCCGAGCCCACTACAATATCATTTGGGTCACAGCCCATAACAGAATCAATTGGGCCTAGCCAAAAACAGAACAAGTAGCCTAAGCCCAGTACAGTGACAGATCTCATAAACAGATATGCAACAGTATGAGGATGCATCCCACCCCGATCCAGCCAATACACCATCTGTACCAACCAACACACCATGTGGAGATAAAATCAAATCACCCAGCCAACACACCAAACTTAGCACTGGTTGCGGTACTAAGTCAACAGAACGGCTTGGCACCGTGGATAGAATGGCTAAAAGCCATAAATATCGCAGCAACGCTGCAAGTTAACAGAACGACTAAAAGCCATAAATAGAATGGTTATAAACCATAATCAGGATGGCACAAAGATATTGGTAACTGTAATAAGTTTGGCACATAGCCATCAACGACGGTAATATAATTGACACACAGCCATGGGTAATTATGATTGACACAGAGTCATCAATATATATGTTAGGCACATAGCCACGGGTGAATACGATTGGCACAAGGCCATAATCAAGATGGCACAGAGCCGTATTTAGGTTGGCACAGAGCCAAAATCAAATTACGTGGCTTTAAGCCGTCCGTCGGTCCACAGTCGTCTCATGCGACCCGTGCGACCCTATCAGATCTTCCTTCGTATCAATGTCCTAACCCCATGCAATATGTCATGTATGTCATGCTTAATCATTACACGTGTATGCAAAATGGACATGTTTAGTAACAGTCATTTAGACATATATTAAAAGCATATCAGTCATACAACCACCGTCAAGTCAGTTAAAACACAGTCACACAATCCCAGTAAAATCAGTCAAATCATAGCACAAGTCAGTCATTTACTCACAAGGGCAAAACAGTCATTTTACCCTATAAGGGTATTTTGGTAATCCTACCCTTCAAGGGTATTCCAGTAATTCTATAAATTAGGGGTATTTCGATAATTTTGTAATCCGAGGGTATTTCGATAATTTCAAAATTTAAGGGTATTTTGGTAATTTCATAAATCGGGTGTATTTTGGTAATTTCATAAATCGGGTGTATTTTGGTAATTTCACATATAGGGGGTATTTCAGTAATTTCACAAATCGAGGGTATTTCGATAATTTCATAAATCAGGGGTGTTTCGATAATTTCATAAATCGGGGTATTTCAGTAATTTCATAAATCGGGGCCTCAGCAACCCGATAGAAGGTCCACCGTCGCCTTGAGCGACTTAAGTAACCTAAACAGACACAATGGTGTAAATGGGCTTAAGCCCATTACTCGACCCAAGTGGGCCCACACATTCGTGTGGCCCATTTAGCCCAGAAACAGCTACAGTTATGCAAATGTCACAGTCCAAACAACACTTACCATATTACATACATTTTATCTGTGTAGGCCCACAAGCCTACTGGGCCCACACATTTTCGCCTAGTGAGGCCCAGAACAGCCCAATACCACGAGAGCGCTTGTGGTGGCCTCTACAGACTAACGCCCATGCTCGTGGGCTCAGTCCACCTCACGTACGATCGCACGCTTGTGTGGCATCATTCGTCGGTATTTTAGCCTTTTGGCATTTTGTCGATCTACGATCAGAAGGAGTGTGGTTACACACACTCTATCAGCTTTCTCGCCAACTATCGAATACAGGGTACTATTACACACCTTTGTTGCGAATAAAGCGAATAATCCTTGAGCACCAAGACTTACATCGATTCCCAACACATGATTAATCACATGTTGATAGGGACACAACCAACCTCAATAGTCACATAAACATACCAACTTCTTAATACTTAGCCCCAAAATATTCACCACCCTTACCTTGATTGAGTGGGTGCCTCCAGTCCCCTAAGACTGCTAACTATGATAGATCACACGCCTTGCTGACAAACTGCACTATGATAGATCTCTGTTAGGTAGTACTAATCATAGATGCATCCTACAACCCAAATTTTACTTTACAAACCCATAGGGCCTAATCGATCTATACCCAAAGAGTAAGATAACAAATTACCTTAATCGGACGATGAGAGGAAAACCTTGACGACCTTAGCACTCTAGAACTTCTTCGCTCCTCGAATTTGACTAGCCCCCAACGAGCATTAGATTGCGCAAGATAATCAAGAGCATAATTAGAGTCCAAAAGAACAGAAGCATTCAGCTTCCAAAGAAATACTAAAAGAGATCAAATTTGAGTGTAAAGGAGAAAGTATAAACACCTACCCTTCAGTCAGGAACACTTGCAAAATCGATTAACTATACCAATAGTGGAGCATAGAAATATCCGGCCAAAGATAGGGAGAGAAGAAGGTTGAGTACCTTCGGTTAACCAAGCAGAAGAAAGAAAAGAGGGAAGAAGGAATAGAGAAGGAGCAATCAACTAGGCTAGAAACTGAAAAGAAAGAATGTCACTGCAAGGAAGAAGAAAAGATAAGTATTCGGCCAATCGAGGTGTAAAGTCAGGAAAGGTAAAAGAAGAAGAACATTCGGCAATACCCACCAATTTTTCCCAAGGCAAAAGTGACCGAAACCAAATTAAAAATGTTTTTCTCCATGAATCACTCCCTTAATCCCTCCACAAAATCCTCATTGATTTACTCCACTCCCCATTCAAATCCAATTCAAATTCTTATGACCAATTCAACCATAGAGTTCTAGTTTAGTTCCAACACCTCCCCAGCTCAAGCAACAAAATAAACATACAATTTCGCACGCCAAGCCTCAAACCTCAGACTCCTTGCCGCACATGTAGCGCCGCCACCACTGCACCAACAGGCTCTTTGTGTCATATTTTACCTTCAATTAGTTAAGAGGTCTAAAAGCCAAGGTCTAGGTTCCTTTAAAAGAAAAAACCCAAAATAAATTGCAAGAGCCAAGACTTGAACCCAGGCTCCCTTGCAACCTTAATGACGCCACAACCCCTAGACCACATGCTTACTTGTGTCATTTTTTTAACACAATAATTTAAAAGGCCTACATCCAAGCATCCAGGGTTTTATCTACTTAAAACAACATTTTTTGCTAAAGCCTAGGTTTGAACCCAAAACTTCTCCAACACCTCTCAGGGCCCTTAACCACTGAAGCAGACATTTAATTGTGTCATTTCCTTGCACAATTAAACACTTATGTACAGCCTCCTTACTAATCCATACACAAGACCCAATACTTCTAGGCCCAAAATTCGGGGCGTTACAGGAATGGATTAGTTAATCCGAAGTGATGCAGTGGTTGTAAAGAAGTTATATATCTCGTTCCAGGAATGACACTGATATCTATAGCACCTTACAGAATGGCTCCCACTGAATTGAAAGAGTTGAAAGCACAATTGCAGGAGTTGATTGACAGAGGTTTTGCTCGACCTAGTTTCTTGCCTTGGGGTGCTTTGGTTTTGTTTGTAAAGAAGAAGGAAGGGTCGTTGAGGCTGTGTATTGATTACAGATAGCTCAACAAAGTCACAATAAATAACAAGTATCCATTGCCTCGTATTGATGACTTATTTGACCAGTTGAAATGTGCCACTGTATTCTCGAAGATTGATCTCCGTTCTGGCTATTATCAATTACGAGTAAAAAATTTGATATGCCTAAGACAGCTTTTAGAACAAGGTATGGACACTATGAGTTTCTTGTGACGCCATTCGGCTTATGGATTTGATGAACAGAATTTTTAGCCCGTATTTAGATAGGTTTGTGGTGGTCTCGAGATGAAAGTGAACATGCTAAGCTTTTGGGAATAAATCTTGCGAGAGAAACAACTGTACGCCAAATTCAGTAAATGTGAATTTTGGCTATGGGAAGTTAGTTTTCTTGGGCGTATAGTATCTGCTGAAGGTGTTAGAGTAGACCCGAATAAAATTTTAGCCATTGTTAATTGGAAGCCACCGAAGAATTTGTCTGAAGTCCTAAGTTTTTTTAGACTAGCTGGTTACTATCGGAGATTTGTAAAAAGTTTCTCAATGATAGCTTCTCCAATGACTTGTTTACTACAAAAAGATGTAAAGTTCGAGTGGACTGATAAATGCCAGCAGAGTTTTGACAGATTAAAGGCTTTATTGACAAAAGCACCTGTGTTAGTCCAGCCTAAATCGGGTAAGGAATTTATAGTTTACAGTGATGCGTCATTGAATGGCTTAGGCTATGTACTGATGCAAGATGGTAAAGTAGTATCCTATGCTTCATAAAAGCTAAAGCCACATGAAAAGAACTACCCGGCACATGATCTTGAATTGGTGGCCATAATGTTTGCATTGAAAATCTAACGGCATTACTTATTTGGTGAAAAATGTCACATATTCACTAATCATAAAAGTCTAAAATATTTAATGTCATAGAAAGATTTGAATTTGAGACAGCGCAGATGGCTTGAGTTATTGAAAGATTATGATCTTGTTATTGACTACCATCTGGAGAAAGCCAACGTAGTGGCAGATGCTTTGAGCAGAAAATCTCTGTATCCTTTGTGAGCAATGTGTACCTAATTATCGTTGTCGAATGATGGTTCGATCATAGCTGAGTTAAAATCTAGACCATTGTTTTTTCAACAGATTTCTGAAGCTCAAAAAAATGATAGTAAGTTGCAAGCAAAACGGATACAAAGCGAGTCGACTCCTGATTCAGAATTTCAGATAGGGACTGATGGTTGTTTGTTACTCAGAGGCAGAGTATGTAACAGCCCGATTTGGACCCTAATCGGAACGATGGTTTTGGGACCACGAATCGAGTTAGAAAAATATTTTAAAATATTTTCAGTGTTTATTATGTGTGAATTTGCTTGTGTGAAATTTTCGTGTTTTAATTTCATTGTTTGAGTGTCAGATTAAATAAAAGGGCTTAGTCGAGTAAAATGAAAATTTGATGGTTAAATATGAAAGTGCCTAATTGTTGTTGTCTTTTTAATATGGATGCTTTATGTTGTAATTTAGCCAATAATAAAAGGTAGTGGACGGCATATTGGTTAATATATAGTTTTTATATATTAATTATAAAAGTTAAAATAATAATAACATAATATAATGTTATTATAATAAAAACAAACATAACTTAAAAGCTATGTTCATCTTTTTATAACAGAAACTAAGGAAAAGAAAAAAAAAAGAAATAAGAGAGCTAGGGCATTCGACCATTGCTGAGTTTGATTAAGGTGCATATCTAGCTCGGTTTTACGTTTTTGAGATCGTTGCTAAGTTATCTTCAAAGCCAATGTCTTAATTTTTGAATTTGATGATGATTTTGTGTTTTGACATTGATGATAGCTTGTGATTTTTGTTGTTTGATGATGAAATATTAAAGATATGTGTTAAATTATCATGTTTTGTCTTCGGATTTCTGATGAATTTGAGTAATTTGGACTAAATTGTAAAAATAAATTTTTGAGGGATTCAAATGTGAAATAAATGAAATATATGGACTTGTAAGGGCATGGGTGATATTCGGCCTAGCTATGGTGATGTGAAATTTTGTGTATTTTGTGTTTTATGCTATAGGGAGCAAATTGAAAAAAATGTAAAATGTCAAGGGCAAAATGGTAATTTTCCCATTTATGTGTTTTTGGATTAAATTGAATGAATATGTGGTTAAATTAGTTAAATTTGAATTTATTTAGATCAAGAATGGAAGAAAACGAAATTAGATCGAGGGAAATCGAAAGTAGTCGAATAGTCGATTAAAACGTCTGACAACATCTGAGGTAAGTCTATAAGCATTTAAATGTTGTTATATTCATGAATATATAAATGTTATGTGATAAATTGAATTGTTTGAATATATATAAGCAGATAGGGAACTATGTTTCAAGTTCTATTCGATCGAGATTCAACGTTCGAAAGTCTCGTACGAACCCTAGGAATAGATAGGATACATATGTCATGACATAGGATTTTCGATATGTGTTATCGTGTAAGACCACGTCTGGGACATTGGCATCAATTTGTGTTTACGTGTAAGACCATGTCTGGGACATTGGCATCATATTTGATTCGTGTAAGACCCTGTCTGGGACAGTGGCATTGATATGTGATTACATGTAAGACCACGTCTGGGACGTTGGCATTGTACAAGATTCCGACTATCCGCGTATCCTATTTAATTCTGAACGGTTAAACGAGCAATGTGAAGTAAAAACCGAATATGAAATTGAATTACAGGTTCAGGTATGTGTTAGTTATTTGTTTATACGGAAACAAGGTAAGTTGGTTATTTGAAATGATAAAAGGTTATGTGAATATGAATTATGTGCTAACCTATTTGAACATATAAATGATTCGGCCTATTGATGTATTTGTAATAATGAAAGTGACATTATATATGTATATGATTGATTATGTTCGGCCATATGGTATATGTATGTGAGTTTCAAATGTGATCTGGTAGTAAATGATAACTTGTATTTGATATTACGCATATTTGGCCTTGTTAACAAAATGTTAATATGTAATTGTTGTTATATATGATTTTGCTTAAGACTTACTAAGCTTAAATAGCTTACTCTGTGTGTGTTCTTGTTTACCTCTGTTTTATAGATTTTAGAGTCGTTACGAGCTCGGGGATCTTCAGCAAAGCCTGTCACACTATCGACTGTTTCTTTCGGTATTTTACTAAGTCAAATTTGGGCTTATGGCATTTATAGAATAGTTGAAATGTTTGATTTTGGGCATGTATATATATATATATATATATATATATATATAGCCATGCGAAAATGGCTTAATCTTGATATTAAGGCTTATGTGTATTCGGTATGGCAATAGCTTATTAAGGAAGTATATTTCATGGTATGTTTCTGCGTGGTATTTGGTTATATGGTTTGGTTTGATTAATGAGTTAGTTGCTGGTTGTGTAATTTTGGTCATGGTATATGCACGTTTTGGTAAATATGTTCTATGACATGTATAAATGGTGTTTGGGGTTATATATCTTGGTTGTGTAATGAAATGAATGACTTGCAAAATAGCTCATTGAGTATGCTTGATACATGGTTTGATTTGCATTTATTGTTAGTTTATAATTCGGCTTCAAATGAGGTAAAATGATGAATTTATATTTGATTGTATATTGGTTAATTTTGATTCGGTTTGGAAATGAAAGAGTATGTATATATATTAAGCTTGAATGATTGAGTCATTAGGTACGGATCATGTTAGAAATGGTAAGAATTTTTGGAAGTTAAGTTTGATGATTGCATATTGAGTTATTTGATTTGGATATGCATGTGAAAATGAAATATGATTGATGTTTGGTGTAGGAGTGCAAAGGCTATAATATTTAGTCAATAGGTCCAGCTAATAGAACTATAGAGTATTTGTAAAGTGATATGTTAGTATGGATGTTCGGAAATGGCTCAATTGATGTTTACATATGCGGACAAGCTTGTAATAAGAAAATAGATATGTTTTGGTATTATAAGATAATGTATAGTTGTCTTGAAAATAGGCTTAATGTTCATAAATGATGCACATGCTAATTCGGCTAATGTTAGTTAAATGATTAATGCTTGATTTGGGATTAGCTTTTATAGGTTAACTGGCTAGCCGAATTGAGGATAGGATAATTGGTAATGTGTGCACATGTTTATGCTTGAATGGTTCAAATCTAATGTGGAGAAATGCTCATAAGGATTTTATTATTCAATGATATATATTTGATCAATTGGTATAATTGTTAATGCCGCATATGATGTTGGTCATAAAGCTTTGTGACATGATTTGTTTGGTCTATTAAGTGCATGTATACAATTAAGAAATAAAATGTTTAATATTCATTAAGTATTCAAATACCATTATAATGATCAGCACACGATTTGTACATTTATTTTTAAGCATATTTTGTATGGCTTTGAGGCTTGTGTATTAAGGTGTAAATATGATTATATGCATGAGAATTGTATTTGTTTTATGATTAATAATGTATGTTTAATTTTAATCAGCCAAATGCTTTATTATGCGAATATGATATGTGTTAATATGTGAATGTTTGGAAGTTATATTTTGTTTGGTAATGCCTCGTAACCCCAATCCGGTGACAGACACGGGTTAGGGGTGTTACAGAATATTTGTGTCGAAAAGTTCAGAACTGATACAGAAGATTTTAAATGAAGCTCATAATGGTAACATGTCTATGTATGCTGGTAGTAATAAAATGTATAATGATCTGAAAAAGATGTACTGGTGGCCGAGAATGAAATGAGATATTTCTGAGTTTGTATCTAAATGTTTGATATGTCAGCAAGTAAAAGATGAACATCATTTACCTTCTGGACTATTACAGCCAGTTACGATACCAGAGTGGAAATGGGAAAGATTTACTATGGACTTTGTATCGGGATTACCCCTATCTCCAAAGAAGAAAGATGCCATTTGGGTAATTGTTGATTGGTTGACAAAGTCTGCACACTTTATTCCAGTACGTATGGATTATTCCTTGGATAGATTGGCTGAGCTATATGTTTCTGAGATTGTTAGATTGCATGGAGTGCCTGTCTTCATCATTTCAGATAGAGATCCTCGGTTTACATCTCGATTCTAGTGCAAGTTGCAAGAAGCTCTGGGTACTCAGGTACACTTTAGCACTGCATTTCATCCCCAAATAGATGGTCAATCTGAACGGGTAATACAAATCTTGGAAGATATGCTTCGGTGTTGTGTACTTGAGTTTGAAGGTAACTGGGAAAGGTATTTGCCTTTGGTTGAATTTGTTTTTAATAACAGTTATCAGTCTAGTATTAAAATGGCACCATATGAATCCTTGTATGGTCGAAAATGTAGGACTCCATTGTACTGGACAGAACTCAGTGAGAAAAAGTTACACAGAGTTGATTTGGTCCGAGAGACTGAGGAAAAAGTGAAGGTAATTCGAGATAGCTTGAAAGTAGCCTTGGATCTGTAAAAGTCTTATGCTGATTTAAAAAGAAAAGAGATAGAATTTCAGGTTGGTGACAAAGTATTCCTGAAAGTGTCGCCTTGGAAGAAAGTACTCCGATTTGGTCGTAAAGAGAAATTGAGTCCACGATTCATTGGACCATATAAGATTACAAAAAGAATTGGATCGGTTGCATATCGGTTAGCTTTACCACCAGAGCTTGATCAAATTCATAATGTTTTTCATGTGTCAATGCTACGGTAGTATCGATCCGACCCTTCACATGTTATCTCCCCGACAGAGGTAGAGATTCAGCCTGATATGACATATGGTGAAGAACCAATCAAAATCTTAGCACGGGACACAAAAGAGTTAAGAAAAAAAATGTAGCTTCGGTAAAAGTTCTTTGGCAACGACACGGTATAGAAGAGGCTACCTGGGAGCCGGAGGAAACTATGAGGAAGTAATACCAGAATCGTTTTACTGGTAAGATTTTTGAGGACAAAAATCCCTAAATGAGGGAGAGTTATAACAGACCATTTTTAGTGAAATCAGAACAGTGGTTTCGGGACCACAGATCCGACCTGAAATATAATATTTTATTATATGGTCTGTAATATGATAGATGTGACATGTGAAATTTTTGACATGAAAATTTTATCGATTTAGTGCCTAATTACGAGAAGGACTAAATCGCATAAAATGTGAAAGTTGGATTCTAGTAGCTATAAGGATCAAATAGCTATGGAATTCAAAACTAGAGGTCCTTATATGATAATTAGACCATTAAGAAAAGTATGTAGATTTTTTATGGTAACTCATCCATGGAATTATAGAAAAAGGTCAAGGACTAAATTGGAAATAGCAAAAATTTAATTAATTAAAAAGATGATAAAAGAAATCATCTTATTTTATATCATCTTCAACCTAAAAACACAAGGAAACCCTAGGAGAGAGAGAAGAAACTTTCAATGCCTAATTGGATCCGGACAACACTAATTTAAGGTTAGATCGAAGAAAAGAAAAGGTTTCGGATTAATAGATTTCTAACGAGAACAAGTGTCGAGGTAAGTTCGTGTACCTTAATTGGGCATGTAATTTTGTTGTGTTTTATGTAATGTGATTTATGTTGATGTGCTTACTTGTATACTATGATGGAAAATTTATATATGCTTAAAATGTGAAAAAGGGGTTAAGTCCTGATTGAATATTGGATTCTGATGATTATATGTGCTTACCCAATATTAATAAGGTCCTACATTTGTTGTAGACGGGATTTAGCTCCAACGAGTAATCCCATTGACCTTATTATAGAAAGGATTTAGCCCGGACCGGTCATCCCAATTTAATACCTCTCGAGCATACATTATGATTAGGGTTTAGCCTAGACTGGTAATCCTAATCGAGCTCCTCTAAGCTTACATTATATAAAGGATTTAGCCTGGATTGGTAATCCTGTTATACGATATGTGGCTTGAGAGAGTGTTTCTTGGTTAAGTGCCCTATTGGGTACCCTTGAATAAGAAATTGATAGATTATTGAATCGTACACTTCGAGTGTACTACTTAAGCATCCATCAGAATTCAACGATTCGACGGACATAAAACTCCTGACATGGCATGAAAATCTGGAGATGGTATGATAATGACTCGAAAGAATATTGCTTGATGAGCTCATCTATGTTACTTTATTAATATGAAGATTTTGGTGACTAACATGTTTAATTGAATGTATGTGATTAGGAAATTTAGCCAAATGGATGGAAACATAACATTGTATGCCTAGATTTTAATAAGTAAGATTGGTATGTTTAGTGCTTACTCTGTAATGCTTACTCTTTTTATTTTTCCCCCGTTTTATAGTGCTCGGAAGCTCGCGAGGGTTGGAGATTGTTGGAGCATCGTCATACTATCAACTAGCATTTTGGGTATATTTAATGAAGTCATTTTGGGAATAACGACATGTATAGGACAACTTGGCCAATAGTGGCTTGAAATGTTATTTTGTAACCTAGCCATTGGAATGGCTAGTAATGGTTCATTTTGGTATGACTAAGTAGATTATTATGATATATTCATATACATGTGTTATGTTAAGAATATGTGATCAATGTTGTGAATGCCTAAGATGTTCCAAGGTAAGTCTATAAACACTTATGCATGTGGTGATATGCTATGATGAATGATAGAAATTGCCTAATTTGAATGCTTGAATTGGTTGGTATTGGATGTTTGTTTCAAGTGCAGGTCTTGGGTGGAATTTTGGGTGTGAAATGAAGCTAGAAATGGCTTCATTTGGTCCACATGGGCGTGTGTCTAGACCGTGTGTGACACACAGCCTAGTAACACAAGCATGTAGTTAAGTCGTGTGTCTCCTGCACTTTAATTTTGAAAAACAGAATGCTCTGAATTAGGCACACGGGCAGTGACATGGGTGTGTGTCTTAGCCGTGTGTGCCACACGACCTAGAACACGGGCGTGTGTTTTGGCCATGTGAAACCTGCACCTAATTTGAATTAATTTAATTAACCACACTGCCTAGCATATGGGCGTGTGGCATGGCCATGTGGCACAAGTCAGAGAGCACCCTAAATCTAACACGGCCTGTAGTACGGGCGTGTTCCAAGGTCACACGGGTGTGTCCCTTGGACCACACGGGCGTGTGAGTCCTGCACCTTAGAAAAAATTTGTAATTTTATGAAAAATTCATAGAGGTTCTGATTAAGTCTCGATTCGATACTAATGCTGGTATTAGGCATCGAGGGCTCGATCAAGGGACATTTTGGATTATCTCAGTAAATGAATAGTAAATTTTAGTAGTTTAATGGAAAAATGTTCTGAATGTTCTGGTAATGCTCTAGAACACTGTTCCGGCAACAGGTACGGGTTAGGGGTGTTACATGTATCATCTTCATCATTTTCTTTGTTTTGGCCAATTTCACCATTATTGAAGGGAGAAACATTCGGCCATTCTTTCTTACCTTGCATGGTATGTTATTGAGTTCCACTGTTAATGATTTTTATGTTTTTGAGCTTGATTTGCTTGATATAGTTAGCTCGGGGATTAATTTGTAAAGTTTTTAAAAGTCTAGGGGCTTGCCATAAATGAGTTTGAATGTATTTTAAATTTAATTGATAGCTTATTGTGTTTGATTGTTAAATAGACATGTTTTGTTAAATGATTTTTAGTGAATTTAAGGTTTAAGGATTTATTTGTTAAAAGTGTAAATTTTCATGTATATTTTATAAATTGAGAAAGAATGTGGGTTAATATAAGCTTAGGGGAAAAACAGTTAACATGTGTTTGTAACACCTCTACTCCGTATCCGTCGCCGGAATAGGGTTACGAAGCATTTTTGGGCTTATCAATTAAAAATTCATAAATTTCATATTCATTTCTCATATGCAAACAAAAGTCATTCAAATTCAATCATATAGTCCCTAACACGAGCCCTTAAGGCCTAAAACAAGCATGAAAAGTGGTTCAGGACTAAACCGAATACTTAAAAGATTCTTAGAGAAACATGAAAAATTTCAATGTGCAAGGGACACATGCCCGTGTGCCCAGGCCATGTGTCTCACATGGCCAAGAGACACGCACGTGTCACTGGCTGTGTGGACATTCGAAATGGGATCATATGGCCGTGTCCCAGCTCGTGTCTGACCCCGTGTAACTCACTGACTTGGCTCACACGGCCAGACCACACGCCCGTGTACCCTTCGAAATGGCCTCACACACTAGTGTGCCAGGCCGTGTGAAAAAACTTGAGGGTATACAACTTGTGCCACACAGCCAAGCCACACGCCCGTGTGCGAAGTCGTGTGAAGCTACTGACTTGGTTTCTAAATAAGTATCAGGGGACACACGACTGTGTCACCTGGCCATGTGTCACATATAGCTGAGACACACGCCCGTGTCTCTGCCCGTGTGGACAAAAATAGGCCATTTTCTAAGCCATATTTCTCACCCAATATGGTACCAACCTAAGCCAAATAATGTACATACAACCATGACATAAATAAAAATTCAAGACTAACCAATTCCAAGTCTATAGCATGCGATATCCGCACATTCACTTGACCACTTAAAAGCATACAACTAGCCGTTCAAAATCATACCAATATCACTTCCAAAAGTTACCTAATGGTCAAATGCATATATACACATTTATGCCTAACACACAACATATATATCATTTCTTAATCTCAACCATATGATACTCAAAAGTACCAAATCACAATCAAGGCATTCCCATGGCAATCCAAACAACATATAACATGAGACAAACCACACATATATACATACCAACATATTCCATATCAAGCCATATTAAATGACTAATTACATAACCAAAACATATAGGCTTTCATTAGCCAAAAGACATATACATGCCATATAACCAAATACATAAAGTCCAAAAGCACCAAAATGAGAGTTTGATAGTGCGATGCAAATCTCCAACAACTTCCAAATCGAGTTAACTTCTGCATCACTACTAAACATGAAAAATTAAATACAGTAAGCAAGTAAGCTTAGTAAGTTTGTATAGCATAAAATTCAGCTTACCATTTAATCACAATTTAAATAATTAAACATAATATAATGCAACTCAATTTAGTTCACAAACGTAATACATATTCGTCCACAAAGTTAGAATGAAATCACAAATCTCATAGATTCAATTCCCACATGATTCACATGCATACATGTACTGGTTTATATTGAATTCACATGCTTTCATAACATCACTGTGCCCGTTGAAACATTTGGAATAATATCGAATACTCAGGTATCTCGTAAACCAAATGTTTATACATGGTTGAAACCATCTCTATCTTATATCTCGTATAGATGTTCACTCTCGAGCCATCACTAGGTTTGCTCACACAAGCTGACAGTCAAGATGTAGCTACACAATGCTGCTCACATAAGATGACGAGTAACCACAATACATGCCAAAAAACTTAGCCACTGGTAGAACGTACGGAACCAACACCCATAACACGGTAACCCCTAATGACATGTTATTTAATCCTATCTATTCCTAAGATTCAATCGAGATTTCATATGATCGTTGTTTTTTTGCAATGTCAAAGTCTTAAAATTTATATAAAGAATGATCGAACCTCCTTAACAAAGGTAATTCGTGGTGTGGGCACCTCATCAACAAATATTTGTATCTCTCCCATGCATCGTAAAGTGTCTCTAAATCCATCTGCACAAAAGAAGAGATATCATTCCTTAACTTGGTCGTTTTAGCCGGTGGAAAATATTTTAATAAAAAATTTTCGGTCATTTGATCCCATGTAGTGATTGACCCTCGTGGAAGGGAATGCAACCACTGTTTGGCTTTATTTATCAAAGAAAATGGAAATAACCGAAGACGGATGGCATCATCAGAAATGCCATTTATCTTGAAGGTATCACAGAATTCTAGAAAATTCGCTAGGTGTGTGTTAGGATCCCCATCCTGCAAACCATCAAACTGAACAAACTGTTGTATCATCTGTATAGTGTTAGGTTTCAGTTCAAAATTATTTGCAGCAATAGTAGGCCTAACAATACTTGACTCAATTCTTGTTAAACTAGGTTTAGCATAATCATACATAGTTCGAGGAGCATGAATTTCAGCCATCTCTGGAGGTGGCGGATGATTTTCAGCCATCTCTTCTGTAGTATTTATTTCAGCCTCTTGCTCTTCTTCTATGTAGTTTAAGCTTCGCCTTATTTCTCTGCGATTTTTGTGAACAGTACCTTCAATATCACTGTCGTAAAGTAGGGGTCCTGTCGAGTTCCTTCTAGTCATAAACTAGAGGTGCCTGAAAGGAACAAATAATTTACACATATTTTAACCCGATGCTTAGCTTAATTTTGAATTATTTTTCCATTGAGTTTGATGAATTCGATGCTCCTAATCTCTTGGTTTCATGTTTTATACTTAGGAGAGCTTAGGAAGTAGAAAAGGATGAGAGACGGGCCAAAAGAGGACAAAATGGGCCTACCTAGGAAATCAACACAGCCTGGACCATTGGACACGGCTGTGTGTTACGAGCAAGATTAACCACGACCTAAACTATCGACCAGGGCATGTAACGTGGCCGTGTGCGACGAGTAGAATCAACCACGGCCTGGACTATCGACCACGGGCGTGTCACATGGGCGTGTCACACAGGCGTGTACCTGCCGAAATCAGGATGAATTCTATTCGGAATGGGAAACTTGTGGGCCAAGTAAGGCCTCTTAAAGCCTATATAAACACCCTAGGAGGCAACCTAAAAGGGGGAGGTTGACAGGACATCGAATAGAGGCCGAGTCGAAGGAGAAAATACTCCAAGACAGCCGTCGGAAACAACTTAGGAGAAGGATCTCCATCAAGACTGAGGATCTTGGAATGCGTTTCTTTCTCCCTAAGTATCCTTTTCCTAGTGAAATTGTTCATTGCCACGAAGGGACACAGCCATGTCACATTCCCGTGTGACTAGTCTTTAAACCGTGTTCAAATTTCTTTAATGAGGCACGGCCGTGTGAGCTTAAGTCCAGGCCGGTTCAATTTCATGATATGGCCCATTTAATCCGTTTTGGGCCCATTTTATGTTCTTTTCATCCTCGGGTGCTTTCCTAGGTATAAGACATGAAAGAAAGGATTAAGAGCACCTTTTTATATGAATCAAGGGATAAATCATCCGAAATTAAGCTAAATGTGGGATTAAAATATGTTACTATTACGGTTTATCAAATACCCCCACACTTAAGCTTTTGCTTGTCCTCAAGCAAAATTCTCAACTTACAATTAAAATGAACTTTCCATAATTCATAATTCCTATCAACAATGCCTTATCATAATTCATAGATAATTTATACATGGATAATTTTAACTCAAAGAATCCTAAAGATTCAAATAAGATAAGTTATACTTTTGTATCGCGAAAATGTAGGTGTCTCCCCTTATTTAAATAACAAAACTGACAAGGATTGATATCCTTACAAAATATTCACTCAAATCACTCTAAGTGTTTAAGGTTCAGGAAAAGAGCACTCATAAGTCGAACCTGAAAAGTTAATCCCATAGGCTTGCCTGAAAATCAAATCTCCACCACTATAATATGAGATGATACACAAATCAAAAGGTCTTTAACAGGGTTGTAACGGGGCTAGGGTTAAAAGTGTGGATAAAGGCTGAAATTAGAAGGTTAGAATCGAGATTGATTTGACAAGTACCTACCTAAAAATACTGAGATAATATTTACATAAACTGAAATGTAATAATCCTACTAACACGAGCTTTTCTTTCGAAAAAAATAAGCTTTAACTGTATAAGCTCACTAACACTGAATATACTTTAAAATTTTTTTTCTTTTTTTTAAGAACAAATCAAGTAATAAAAGATAAATTCAACTACTGAAATAATATAATTAGATAACTAATCAAATCATATCTCGATATAAGGGTAGTCAAAAGGAATGGTGATAACAAATACAAAAGGTTTTGGGTTATTAGTAGGTGAGTCAGTAAAAAGGGTTGTTAGGATCAACGGGGTTCACTAGAGGTTAATTGTGAAGGTAGGCTTTTTAGTGGAGTCAGTGGGTTAAAACCTAGGTACCTTTATCATCTCGGTATATCAAATCATAGATGTGGTCTTAACATGTATAATCGAGGCAAGTTCTACAATAACAGTTCATAGTTGACACACTCATAATCAATAAAGTGAGCACGAAAAAGAATGTATGCTCTATAAGGCTCAAAATCTCACAAAAATTATGAGTGTTTTTGACATCATCCTCGTAAATTTCAGATTTCAAAGTAATATTCAAATTCAGGTTAACAACCTAAAAATTTTTAATTCTGAAAATTAGACTTATCATGCTTGATTCTCTAGTATCTTAAAATTTCAATCGTCAGTGCACAATTATTCATGATTTATTCAAGAACATATTAATAAAAATCATTAATCATCAGAAATTTCATCCTAATTAGTAATATGAGGAAGTTACTTAAGAACTAGATATAATTCAGGGATTTGAGAATAATGAAAACAGTTAGGCACTTTTACCCCCCACACCTAAGATGTACATTGCCCTCAATGTATAAAGATAGATAATAACAGTTTATATTAAATCAAAAGAGAAGGGGAAAAGTGACACTTCCTAAATTATGGATGATTGCCTTAGAGGATATGGAAAATACGGTGGAGGTGCTGCCTTTTATTGTGGCGGTTACTAACGAGCTCTGGCTAGATGAAGAAATTGGGGAGCTCGTGAAGAATTAGCCAGGGATTATTAAGACACAATTAAAATAAACTAAATATATATTTAAAGACAAGGAAGATAAAGAGAAGGTGACTAAAAAGGAAAATAAAAGTAAAAGAAAAGATTAATAGACTGAGAAGTCCTTATTGTTGGATGGTTCACAAGGTGGGTGTTATTCCTAGGGCTGCTGTGGTGCTGGCGGTGGCAGAAGTGGCATGATTCCCAAGCAGCCTTTAGAACTCCTTGGGCTACGGTGGTGGTGGTCGTGGTTCCCAAGGAGTGATTCCCTAGCAGCCTGATGAACCTGACACTAAGAAACTAAAATAAATTATACTAAATTAAGCATAAAATTGTCAAAGGGAAGGAAATTTAAGCAAAAGAGAAAAGAAAAGTAAAAACTATATGGTCTCAAAGACCCTTGGCTTGTTGTTTGGATGAAGCGGCCGGCATGAGCTTATGTATAGGGGTCACCCTTGGTAAGATTAAGCTTGGTTTCTTCTACTTCTTCGGCGTGGTTTTGGTGTAGCTCAAGAGTTATGGAGACCTGTTATGGAAGGGAAATCTGAGAAGAGGGGGGAGGAAGAAAAGAAGTGGACAGTGGGTGGAAAGAATAGGAAAGGGAGGTTGGGTTTAAATAGAGGCTCAATTCTGGTACTTGCCCACGCCCATGGGCCTAGGGCGTGTCGATGCACACAGCCACTTCGCACGGCTGTGTGTCTAGGCGTGTTGTTTCTCCAGGCCCGTTTTTTAGCCAGCCACGCCCGTTGGTGACAAGTCAGTATGTTGGCGTGGTTTTAAGGCACAGGCGTGTTCTGCCCGTGGTTTGCAAGTCAGTAGCTTCACACGGTCGTAAGGCACGGCCGTGCCACTTTGTCGGTGCCCGTGGGGGAGTGGTTGAGTCCGTGAATTCAAAAATTGGTTGGAACTGATTCGTACCGCCTCTGCTATGTCAGTACGGAGATTTTGGTGGTCCACACGGCCACTGTAACACCCCAAACCCGGTCTAGACGTTACGACCAGATCTGGTATGTCACAAGGTAAAGTAAAAACGAATTCTTGTTGAGTTTAGGAAAATACCGTAAGTTTGAAAACGTTTCGATTACAGTGATGTTTTGAAAACAGTGATATGTCATTTAAGGAAAATTCCAAATTTGTGTTATTTGAGTATTCGTTATGTTTAGTGATACGTGGAAGAAAACAATTGTTTTACGTTACTCCTATTTTGAAAAACCCATCTTCACTTTCATGGTTAAAACTTAATAGTGACAAATCTCAAATAAATAATAAATAATAAAAACCAAATATTAACTTGGATAGGCCTTATTACATAACAAAAATCCCCAATTTAAAATAATTTATATAAAGAAAACGAGTTTACGAAAAGAAACATTTTTATGGCCTCCACGAGTCTGCCCCGGCTTCCAGATTTACAATCGACTGATTACCTGCAAGGTTAAGAAAAAGGGTGAGTCACCAAGACTCAGTGTGTAAATCCCCTATATCCCATAAACGGCTCATGTCCCACAGTCGCATATTGGGCCTTAGCCCACCCAAGATGGCATACGAAAGAAATGAATGCAATATGTCCCAACCCAACCTAGTTTTTCCATCCTCTACACACCACCCGTACCAGCCCGTCACACCGTGGGGATTTCTACAATCAACCTTCCCTCCGCTACACGCCTCATACGTGGTTCCAAACCACTCGTGGTTCTAGACCACCGTGATACCAGATCACCGTGACAGAGTCACTATTAACATACGTGGGGCCAACCCATCGTGGTATCAACCACCGTGACAATCCCTGATGATTATATATGTGGGGCCAACCCACTGTGGTACCAAACCACTGGGACGAGTCACTAAATCATATATACATGGTATTAAACCACCGTGGCACCAAGCCACCGAGACATGGTCACTAAATCAGATATATGTAGGGCCAACCCACTTGTGGTACCAAACCACAGTGACAGTCTCAAATTCTTCCCCTTTCACATCATAATCCAAGCCCATGCATAACATACATATCATAATGAATGCAACATCTTATCAAGCAAAGTAATAAATTACCACATACATCCATACTCATAAAGGGAACGTTAGAGTCACGTACCTGGCATCCCTAGCCTTACCCACAAGGGTATTACGATTGTCTACGCAGTCTTTTCGGCTTTCTAGCTTATACAGTTAATAACACAAACTAATAACAGGGAGTGGAATTTACACACCTGACAACACGTAAAACTATGCTTTTTATGTTGACACTCTCGCTAGAAGGGACGACGGCTATCTGTCTATCCTACTCTGAAGCTGGTCCACATCCCAGTGGCCAGTCTCGTATTGCTGATACAGCTCACTTCTTAAACTTTGGAATAGGGGTTATGGACGCACTCCTCTCCTCAGCTTGATCATTTCTTGCATCCATGAATAGCCTTGATCAGAAAATTGCTATACGAAAGCAATGATTGTTTAACAAAGCTACTGGGTTAAGGCAACGAACGACGGACAGAAAGGCTAATAGAATAGCTAGGAAGGAATCCCTTACCTTGTCTACTTGATGATTCGCACCACAATACTTCACCCTCAAACTGAGATGATTTGCGAAAGAGAGAGGCTCGACCTAATAAACATAGGTAGCCCTTGAATATTCGGCTAATTAAGAAGAGACTTGAAGACAAAACAAAGGGGTATTGGACGGACTTACCTTGTATTAGAATAGATAAAAAAGAGTAAACCCTCACACCCTATGCTATTCAGCGCCATTGGTTTGGCCAGAGCAGATGAAACAAATACCCGATTAGTGAAAGAAAATAGCGATTGAGGGGTTTAGAGAAGAAAAGAAGTAAATGACGCAAGAAAATGAAGAAAAAGAGATTCGGCTTTTGCGGTACAAGAGGAAAGAACCTTACCTTCAATGATCTCGCAGCAGGGTGGGATCGATCCACTAGGCCAAAAAGGCTATTCGGCTATGATAGAAAGAAAACACAACTTTGAAGAAGGAAAACTATAGTTTCGGCTTAAGAAAAGAATAGAGATAGAAGATGGAATACTAGGAAGTGATATAGTGTTTTCGGTTGTGAAGATAACAGAAATGGAAAAAAGAGAAAGAGGAGTTTCGGTAAAGCTTAGATGGTTTCGGCTTAGAGGAAAAAGAAAGAGAATAGGAAGAATGCACTAAGGCTCGGCTAAGAAGTAATTGAAGCAAAGAAATGCACGGATGGTCTACTCAAATTCGGCCAAAGATTCAAAGAAGAGAAGAAAAGTTTACGAACACTTTCGGCATACAAGGAATATGGACTCAAAGAGAAAAGAAAAAGAGCTCAAAAGGTTTTAGCACAAAATGGCACTCACCCCCCTCCTAATGACCTAATTTGCTCTAGAAAACCAAAGAGAAGCCTAAGACCCGAAAATGTTTTTCGGCACACCCCTCTCCTAGCGCCAACCAAAATTCTCCCCCCTTCCACATTCAAAATTCGGCCAACAACCCAACAAGCCACTCCTCTCATGTTCAGCTCCTACTTTTACTCCCATACACCCATTTGAAACAGTTGACCAATTCAAATCCCCCCAACACCTCCTAGCCACTCATTTCAAACTTTTTGACTCATTCCACCAACCACCCTGAAGAGTCTCCTTGGAAGCCACCTCCTTAGCTTCCTGACGCAAAAAGAGAGCTTCCAAGTGCTGCCAACGCGACTTGAACTCCTTCCCTCAGCTGCCCTTTGTTGACGCCACCCTCCTTGCTCTCTAAGTGGCATCACTTGCCACCTTACCACACCTCCACTTGTGTCAACAAAACACAAGAAAATACCATTAAGTCCTACCTCAGCTGGCTCACCCTAATAGGCCTTAAAACAAAAAATTTGCCAAGGCCCTGGCTTAACCCCGGGCTTTCCCTGGTCCCCCAAACACACCAAATTAACACACAAAGCATAGCATACACACAGATCACACATTAAATGCAAAACCCCAATATCCAGAATGTTACAGTTCTACCCCCTTAAAGAAATTTCGGCCTTGAAATTTTACCTGATCAGAAGAGATGAGGGTATTACTGTCGCATCACGTCCTCCGGCTCCCACGTAGCTTCCTCTGAATTGTGATTCCGCCACAACACCTTAACCAACGGAACCGACTTCCTTCGCAATACCTTAACATCACGATCCAAGATCTGAACTGGGTCTTCTTTAAAGGATAGATTAGGCCTTACTTCGATTTCCTCTACTGGCACAATGTGAGATGGATCCGAAAGGTAGCGTCTTAACATCAAAACATGAAACACATCATGAATCTGACTTAATTCCAAAGGTAGCTCAAGCTGGTAGGCTATCGGTCCCACACGCTTCAACACACGATAAGGCCTGATAAACCTGGGGCTCAACTTACCCTTCCGTCCAAACCTTAGAACTTTCTTCCACGGTGAAACCTTTAAGAAAACCCGGTCACCTACTGCAAATTCTATGACCTTATGCTTCAAAACAGCATAGGACTTCTACCTGTCAGAAGCTTCCTTCAACCGAGTCCGAATCAACTTAACCTTGTCCTCCGTTTCAGAAACCAATTTTGGACCCAATAACTGTCGCTCACCCAACTCTGTCCAGCAAGTAGGAGTGCGACACTTCCGACCATACAACGCTTCATATGGTGCCATCCGAATACTAGACTGATAGCTGTTGTTGTATGCGAATTCTGGCAATGGTAGAAACTCTTCCCAACTACCCTTGAAGTCAATGACACAGCCCCTCAACATATCTTCCAAGATCTGAATTACCCTCTCAGGCTGTCCATCAGTCTGTGGATGAAACGCTGTACTGAAATCCAATCTTGTACCCAACGCTTGATGTAACGCCTTCCAGAACCTCGACGTAAACCTGAGGTCTCTGTCTGATATGATAGACACTGGTACCCCATGCAACCTTACAATCTTCGCTACATACAGCTTAGCTAATTTCTGCAGAGAGTAGTCAACATGAACCGGTATGAAATGAGCAGACTTCGTTAATCGATCAACAATCACCCATACTGAATCCTTCTTAGTAGGCGTAAGAGGTAGCCCACTAACGAAGTCCATTGTGATCCTTTCCTACTTCCACTGTGGAATTTTCACCGACTGCAATAACCCTGAGGGCAACTGATTTTCTGCTTTCACCTGCTGGCACGTCAAACATTTACCCACAAACTCGGTAATCCCTCGCTTCAAACCAGCCACCAAAACTGTTCACGCAAATCCCGATACATCTTACTCCCTCTAGGATGCATAGCGTATGGGCTACTATGCGCTTCCTGTAGAATCTTACGCCTCAACTCAAGATCTTTTGGCATACAAGTCTTTCCTCTAAAACATAATACCCATCACTATTCACACTGAAATTCGTTAACCCACCTCCTGCCACTAACTGAAACTTTGCACTTAATGACTCATCAGCCAGCTGCTTCTCCTTAATCTGATCAACCCAAGAAGGCTTCACTTGAAGTTCAGCTAGTAGACTCCCATCATCATATAAGCTGAGATGAGCAAACATTGCTCTCAAGTCAGCGATCACCCTACAACTTAATGCATCTACCACCACATTAGCTTTACCCGGGTGGTACTCAATCGAGCAATCATAATCTTTTAACAATTCGATCCATCTCCGCTGCCTTAAATTCAACTCCCTCTGGGTAATGAGATATTTTAGGCTCTTGTGATCTGTATAAATAACGGACTTTTCCCCATACAGATAATGCCTCCAGATCTTCAAAGCAAACACTACTGCAGCCAATTCCAGATCATGCGTAGGATAATTCACCTCATGCGGTCTCAACTGCCGAGACGCATATGCTATCACCTTCCCTTCCTGCATCAACACACATCCCAACCCTGTGTGCGACGCATCGCAGTAAACAACAAAATCTTTCCCGGCCTCAGGTTGTATCAATACTAGAGCCTCAGTCAAGATCCTCTTCAGCTTTTCAAAACTCTCCTGTTGCTTATCAGACCAAACAAACGGTACCCCTTTCTGCAACAACTTGGTTAATAGTACCGCAATCAATGAGAACCCCTCCACAAACCTTCTGTAATACCCAGCCAGACCAAGAAAACACCGAATTTCTGCCACCGACTTAGGCGGCTTCCAATCCAACACAACTTTAATTTTCCGGGGATCAACCCTTGTAACACCCTGGTTTTAGGGGTTATGCATCTAGTGCATATTTCAGGTGTTGATAGGCTTCTTGTGTGCTTAGGCAAGTTTTTAGGGGGTTTGGAGAACCCTGGAAGGTAGGGAAGACTTTAAGAAATTTTTGGTTTTCAGTGGTTAGGAGGGAGCTTGGCTTTTGGGGGTCTTAAGAAAATTATTTGGTGAATTTTAGCACAAGTTGGGCTTTGGTAGAGTGGCAAGGAGGCGCCACTCTAGAGCTTAGGAGGTGACGCCTCAAGGTGCTTTGGGGGTCTCAGGTTCGAGCTGCTAAGGCAGCAATTCTGGCTTTTATTTTTGGCGTCATGGAGGGGAGATGTTGGACGGCTAGAAGGCTCTTCAAAGGATGAGGTAAGACTTGGTCTTCCTTTTTGAAATCCGGCTAGGAGGGTAAGATATTGGTTGACTCATTCAAACCCTTTTGAATGAGTGTCAAGGAGGAAAAGTAGGAGGTGATTTTGGGATTTAGGAGGAGGTGAGCTAGTGGCCGGTTTTGGGGTGCTTATGGAGGGCAATTTCGGCTTTGTTGGAGGGTGTTAGGTGGGTGCCGAAACCTTAGTAGTATAAGTAGGGGGTGCTCACCCTTTTGTTTTTTTTCCCATTTGTTCACTTTGCCAAAAGTGTTTCTCCATTCCTTTTGGTGCCGAATTCCTTTGAGTCTTCCCCCTAGTCTTGTGCCGAATGTGAGTCAAAGAGAACCCTCTTCTTTCATTTCTTTGTAGCCTAAACCGAAAACCCCTAGTAGCCTTCACTTTGCCGAAAGTTACATTTGTTCTTTTGAGGTTGTTGTGGCCGAATGTTCTCTTGAATACAAAGAAACTTTGATTTGTCATTTTGCTTTCTTTTGACCCTTGACCGAAACACTTACTCTCCCATAGCTTTCTTCTTCTTTTCCTTTCTTGCAAAGCCGAAACCTTACCCTTTTATACGATTCTCCTTCTTCTTGTTCCCATTTTTAGTGTTGGCCGAATCTTCCCTTCCCTTTTTGTGTGGTTCTTGGCCGATTGTTAAGGGTGGTGAGGTTTGCTTTTGGATTTTGGTTTCAAGTCTCGGAGAAGGTGTATAGGTAAGGCCGAATGTTCTATGGTAAGGTCTCTGTTCTCTGTCGACATCTTTAAGAGTAAGAGTTGGTTTGGCTTTTATTTGGAAGTATGTTGATCCTTTGTTGGAATCGTTTTTGCATAGGATATCCAGGATTCGAAGCAGTCAAGCGTAGCCTCTGTTTTGGTTGATCGTTGGTAAGTAGTGGTAGGTGATTGCTTTAGCAATCTATTCGGTTGGTAATTGTTTGGACCGTAGGCTATTATGATGGGTTGGTTGCCGTTTCTGAGCAGGTGAAGCAAGAGCACTTGGTGGTGTTGGCTAGTGTTCAAAAGCGTGTAGGAGCAAGATTACCGAGACTATCAAGGGTCTTAGTTTGGTTCTTCGATTAAAGCTTGCATGTGTGTACTTACACACACTTTGCTATTGATAAATATGCTTATTATATTGTGTGTTGATTGAACCTATGAAAAGGTGGATTAAATACCATTAAGGTATAAGGCAAGGGGTCAGGTAAGTCCCTGTTATGATGCTTTTGGTAAGCACGATGTATCTGGCATGCGCTATATTGCTTGGTTGATGATAAAACTTATGTATGTTGCTAAACAAGCATGTTGGTATATTTCTGTTAAAATGCATATTAATGGTTGATGTGGGTTGTACGAGTGGAGGGGGCAGTGATATTCGTGCCGACGGGCACCAGTGTTTTGGTAACACAACTTGTGACTTTGGGTCACCAGAAGTTTGGCACCTCCAGAGGTTTGGCACCTCAGCGTCTTGTCCCCGTGGTTTCGCACCACAGTGGGTTGGCCCCACAAGGCGGTATTGAGGGATTGACGCCAGTGATTTGGTATCACACGATGGGTTGGCCCCATCACTCGATTCGTGACTTCGGTCACCAGTGATTTGGTATCACATTCGTGTCTTCAGACACCAGAGGTTTGGCACCTCCAGTGATTTGGCATCACATCTGTGACTATACGTCACCAGTGGTTTGGCACCACCAGTGGTTTGGTACCACACGGGGTAGAAAAAGGTGTTGTGGTTGGCTAGGCTGGGTGCATATTAATTGGATGCATGATGATCATGTTCATGTTTGCATATGATATTTTGCTAATCCGGGAAAAAGGGTAACACACTGAGTCTTGGAGACTCACCTTTTTCCTCTAACTTTTTCAGGTGTTGCATAAAGCTGGACCGGGATCGGAAGGACAAGGTGGCCCATGCCGAAGATGATGTTTAATTGTGTTTTATCAATTTAGGCATGAGTTTGATGCAAGTATTTTATTTTAAGTATTGGGTTGTAATAAAGGCCATTTTATTATTTTGGTATTACTTTAACTATGGTTTATTTAATTTAAACTGCTATGTGAAAATGATTATGGGTTGCAACCTATTTATTCAAATTAGTTTGTATATACTAAAGTTTTAAAAATGAATAAGTTTTTAATAGCACAGTTTTACTCATAAGCTCAAGTGGATATGTTTTCCAAAATTCAACAAACTACAATGTTTTATACTAAGTTAGAAAGATTTTCAACCGTTTTCCGCAGTGACATAACCAGATTCGGTCGTAGTGAATGGGCCGGGTTTGGGGATGTTACAACCCTAATCCCCTCAGAAGACACCACATGGCTCAGAAAGGTAACTTCACTTAGCCAAAATTCACACTTACTGAATTTGGCGTACAGCTGTTTCTCCCTCAGGATTTGTATGACCACCCGAAGATGCGAATCATGCTCCTCCTCCGAACTTGAATAAACCAGGATATCATCTATAAATACCACAACAAACCGATCCAACTAGGGTTGGAATACCCGGTTCATCATGTCCATAAACGCTGCTGGTGCGTTCGTCAACCTAAACGACATCACCAGGAACTCGTAGTGACCATAACGAGTCCGGAAAGCCATCTTATGAATATCCGCTTCCTTGACCCTAAGCTGATGATATCCTGACCTCAAATCTATCTTCCAGAAGACTGAAGCCCCCTTCAGTTGATCGATCAAATCGTCAATCCTCGACAGCGGGTATTTATTCTTTATGGTCAACTTATTCAACTGAGGTAGTCAATACACATACGCATTGATCCGTCCTTCTTCTTAACGAATAGCACCAGCGCTCCCCACGGTGACACACTTGGCCAGATAAAACCCCGATCCAACAGTTCCTGAATTTGGGCTTTCAATTCCACCAACTCCTTTGGCGCCATTCTATATGGGGCTGTAACACTCCTGACCCGTATCCGTCACCGAATTAGGGTTACGGAGCATTACCTATCAAATCGTAACCCAAAACAAGCATTCATAACTAAATAAAAGAGTAACTTCGAAAATATCTTATAAATAATCGTACCAAATTTCTTTAATAAAAAATTGAATCGAACGAACTTCTATCGCATAATTATTAAATTGCCTATCATTTCATTGATCAATGTTAAAATAGAAATCTATCATACAAATACCACGAATAACATTATACTTTCATAGTGAGCATAAACCTTAAAGAACATTTCAGAAATCTATATTACCAATTTCACATAAGAGTAATGTTGATCAAGTAGCAAAAGTACTATCCATTTGGTTACTTAGTCATAATAGCTAAACATGCACATGCTTGTAATCCACTTACCGAAACAAACATCAAATACCAAACCACATATACCTATATGGCAAAAACTTTGTTTAACCGATCCTAATCTACACCAATTTCAATACCAATTTCCGAAAGCATTTATCTACTACATTAACTACCTCTCTATAATTAACATAGTCAGATATATATTTCAAATGACTTAAAACATAAGTGCACCCGACCAAAACATTTACCAAGTAACATTAATACCTCACTTATCCGAATACATAAACACATTTTAATCAAATTATCAAGAAACTACAAGGCCGAATATGCACAAGATTTCACAATTCCAATACTCTAATTTAATGAACACCTATATTAATACCCTACTTAACTTCTCACCACATTCATAATATACCATATGACAAATTTCTAAGATGAACCAAATACTTGACCGATTATATATCATAAATACATATAATATCAATGTCACGCCATGACACCAACCACAACCATTTATATATATGCACATCATGTACTATACTTCCATACTAACTAATACCATAACCGACCCCAAATATCTATAATATCAAGATAGTTAGCTTTAAGATCATTCTAGCCACCTTATCATGTATCAAACACAATTATATAAAAATGCACTTTCATATTAAACAAACATCAAGGCTGAACTCAAGCAAAACCAAGTGACCCTAATTTAGCCATTTTCGCATGGCATAATTACACATTTACATCATTCGAAATCAATCCAAAAGTACCTTAGCCTATACATGCCATAATAGTCATAATTTAATATTTCAAAAGAGTACCAAAAGATGATAGTATGGTGAGCTTCCGAGGTGAATTCCGAGCACAAATTGAACTTCCAAAAGTAACATACGCATCCAAGAAATCAACCAAAACAAAGTAAGCTTCCACAGCTTAATAAGAATTAAGCAATTAATTTCCATACACATAAGTTTATTCAAAATTAAAAGAAATTATCCTCATTCATTCACAACCATCAACCGAATAGCTAAATCCTCAAAGGTTAAATATTTAACCACCTTATAACGATTTAAAAATATGTTACACATATAACAAGTCTTCATATATACACATCAACTTCTATTACTCATAAGTTAAAGGAAATGATACTTACCTCTAGTTCCCTTACCATACCAAACCTATTCAATCATGCATAGCAAATACTAATATACTCCACAATTCCGTACATGTATTTGTATTAGAAGTAGAAGTCCTTAATCGAACCTCTTTCCTGCACTTATGTAAATTTTTGTTTCGGTAACGTATCGCACACTTAGTGCCGTTACCTGTATATTTCGCACACTTAGTGCCAATTTTCTCAGTAACATATCGCACACTCAGTTCCGTTACTCAATAGATCCGCACACTCAGTGCCATAGAGCCGGTTCCGCACACTTAGTGCTCGGTCATAATTTTGTACACGTAGTACCATAATCCATTATAACATGAACACACACACATATGTACTTATTCATACATATATACTCGTATAATTAAAAGTTTACAAATAGTTTATACATTCTTGATACTCACTATAGCATTCAGCAACTTTATCATATATGAATATATATCCGCCCCTTTTAAGTAATGTCCCTCACCTCATTTTTGCACATATCCATCTCTTTTTTCATTCATATATATTCAATGACTCAACTAAGCATAGCCTACTTATACAAATTTCAAGTCTCATATTCGACCAACTCAAGCTAGATTTCCTCAATTCACATTCAGCATTATAAGTTAACATGCCTAGAATCATTTAGCGTATATATAGAATAAAATTCGGTTTAGTTCAATTGCTTAAATCTTACCTCAAAAAGCGACGATTCAAGGTTTTCCCGGCTACTCGTTTAGTTTCGCCTTTCCCCGATCTAAACCCATTTCTTTATGATCTTGATCTAGAATATCAAATTAAACCTTTTCAATTACATTTTCATTCAATTAAATCCAAATATACAAAACTATGCAATTCACCAATTTACCCTTGACATTTACAACCTATTCAATTTAATCCCTAATGCACCAAAACACAAAATACAACTAATTGAGGTTACTCCTCAATGGCTGAATGATCACTAAATCTCTACAAGCCTCCATAAACCTCCCTTCTAACATTTTAACCCTTCCACTATTTAAGTTATGCAATTACACCCTTCATATTAAATTCAGTCAATAATCACATCAAAATTTAAGCATTCATCCTTGACCAATTATACTATTTCACGATATACATATATATTACCAAACAATTAAGAAAGAAAAACCTCACACATGGCCATCTCAACATTTGGCCGAATGTAAGAGGGCATCTTCAAGCTCAAATTGAAACAATCCCTCCTATCATTCCTACAAGCTTAAATTACTACTCTCCATTTCATCAACTTTTCTATCTCCATTCAGCTAATATTCATTAACACAACAAGCTATAATCACCTCCCATGGTCGAAACTCAACATGCCTAACTTCAAAAATTTCAACATGCTTTCGGTAATGTTCAAAGTAACCAACTCATTTACATATAGATTACTAAATTAAAGCTCAAATTCTCACCTTACCAAACACATGCAATGGCCGAATGATGAAGGATGAATTTTCTCCTTTTCTTTGAAGGGGAATTCGGTGAAGAAGATGAAGGAAGGAAAGAGAAAATCAATTTCTTTTCATGTTTATTTTGCTAAATCAATATAATACATATATTATTATTCATAAAATATATTATTTACATTATAAAATACAAAAATAATCTTCCCCCGTTATCATTGCCGTCCACTAGCATGAAAGGTGGAAATTTGACATGCAAATCCTTGAATCACATAAACAATTCAATTTACTCTTCTAATTTCATGCTTACTACTTTTGCCACTTTAGCAATTTAATCATTTTATTAAATTAAACATTCAAACATTTAAATTATCCTACGATATTTTTACTCATGCACAAACACTTAACATAGACATCAAATAAATAAATAAAATATTTTTCTAATTCAGATTCATGGTCCCGAAACCACCATTCTGATTAGGGTCGAATTCAGACTGTTACAGGGGCAATAGACACGGGCGCTGTCCCCAGAAGTAGATCAATACCGAACTCCACCTCACGATCTAGAGGTAACCCTGGTAGCTCTTCTGGGAAAACATCAGAGAATTCCTTCACCGTTCTAACCTCCCCTACAGTTAGCTCCTTAGCCTCCAGAGCACAAACAAAAGTTATGAATGCCTCACGTCTTTTTCTCACCATTCTTTCAGCCTTTAAAGTGGATACTACATTAGACAAGTAGTTCCTCCTTTCACCTATCACCACCACCTCGTCATCCTCAGGAGTCCTTAACACCATGCGCTTGGCAGCACAATCCAAGTTTGCTCTATACTTCACTAGCCAGTCCATACCTAAGATTATATCGAACTCCCCGAACGGCAGTTCCATCAGATCAGCTGGGAAAACCATCCCTTGAACCTTTAAAGGCACCTTCCTAAAGAGTTTATTCACTACTACAGATTGTCCTAAAGGGCTAAGTACAGTCATCTCCCTAGAAGCAACCTCAGAGTCTATGTTCAGAGTTCCCGATATAGTACTAGCAACATAAGAATGTGTTGATCCAATATCAATCAATACAGTATAAGGCAACCCATAAATAAGAAACGTACCAGTTATAACATCCGGTGCATCGCCTCCTCGCGGCGTCTAACCGCATAGACCAACCAGGCTATCGTGCATCTGTGTTCCCAGCACCTCTGCCCGGTGCCCCACGTCCACGACCAAAACCATTACCTCCCCTGACCGGACCACGACCTCTCTGTGGCTGCTGACCACCTCTACCAGGTTGTACATAATTCTGACCCACTGGTCGTGCTCTGCCCAACTCCTATGGACAGTCTCTTACCCGATGATCAGTAGACCCACACCTGAAGCATCCTTTGTTACTCGTCCAACACTCACCTAAATGAAATTTACCACATCGAGCACACCTCTGAGGCCGATCATCAACAACAGGCCTCGCAACACGACTCAGCCCATCCAACCTAGGCCTCTTCTGAAATCCCCCAAATGACCTTGACGATCCAAAATTCCTTTTATTTCTACCCCTATCCCTATCCTAATTCTGCTTTTCGGACCGCTTCACTTCCTCGAATATCATGGCTTTTTCCACTAAAACAACAAATTCTCTTTCCCGCTGCGGAGCTATCAGCATATGCAACTCGTCCCTCAGACCATCCTCAAACCGAACGCAACGCTAATGGTCTGTGGCAACAATACCCCGGGCATAATGGCTTAGACGTAAGAATTCCACCTCATACTCGGCCACTGACTTATTCCCCTGAACCAAATTTAGAAATGCCTTACGCTGCGCGTCCACATAACTTGATCCAATGTACTTCCCCCGGAATGCTGCCTTGAAGAAATCCCAGGTAATACGGTCAGCCACTGATACGCCTCGTCCCGAAGAAGGGACACAACTCCTTTCAACTTCTCCTCCTCTGTAAGGTCAAGATCATCCATAATACGCTCAACTACTTCTAGCCAATACTCAGCTACATTAGGAGCTAAGCCAGAAACGCCCCTAAACATTTCCGCTCCATTGGCTCGGAGTCGTTCAGACACAGATTTTCGAGCCCCCGAACCCGTGCTCACTCCAACAACTCTCTCCAATACACGTAACATCGCTTGAGACACAGCATCGTCTCCGCCTATTTGATCTTGAAATTTCACTTCCACAACTGGCGGTGCTGGCGCATCATTTCCCGACCCATGTCCTGATTCCGACGGCTCAGGCCCAACACCTCGGCCTCTACCACGGCCATGCCCAACACGTCCACGTCCCCTAGTACTCATATCTTCCGATACGACTTAGTCTGATTAAGAATTTTTATGAATTAGTATTTTCTTTCACTTGTTTAATACCAAGCAATCTTATGAAAAAAAAAATAGTATTAGGAAGTGATTCTCGCAGATCTATCCCTAGAGGTTTCAGTCTCTAAAGTTTGGATCTCTTACTACTAGTAATCATAACACAGCATAATCATTCATGCAGAAACAACCAATGCTTAGAATACTTACCACGTGGATTTGATGCCGGTAGACTCGGGTGCCATACTTCAAACTAAACATTTCCTTAAATAATATTTTAAATTGACTTTATAAAATGTTATTGAACCCATTTCACAGCCGAGTTTTGCAACCTAGGCTCTGATACCAAAATTGTAACACCCCAAACCCGGTCTAGACATTACGACCAGATCTGGTATGTCATAGGGTAAAGTAAAAATGAATTCTTGTTGAGTTTAGGAAAATACCGTAAGTTTGAAAACTTTTTGATTACGGTGATATTTTGAAAACGGTGATATGTCGTTTAAGGAAAATTCCAAATTTGTGTTATTTGAGTATTCGTTATGTTTAGTGATACTTGGAAGAAAATGATTGTTTTACGTTACTCTTATTTTGAAAAACCCATCTTCACTTTCATGGTTAAAACTTAATAGTGACAAATCTCAAATAAATAATAAATAATAAAAACCAAATATTAACTTGGATAGGCCTTATTACATAACAAAAATCCCCAATTTAAAATAATTTATATAAAGAAAACGAGTTTACGAAAAGAAACATTTTTATGGCCTCCACGAGTCTGCCCCGGCTTCCAGATCCACAATCTAGTAATTACCTGTAAGGTTAAGAAAAGGGGTGAGTCACCAAGACTTAGTGTGTAAATCCCCTATATCCCATAAACGACTCATGGCCCACAGTCGCATACTGGGCCTTAGCCCACCCAAGATGGCATACGAAAGAAATGAATGCAATATGTCCCAGCCCAACCTAGTTTTTCCATCCTCTACACGCCACCCGTACCAGCCCGTCACACCGTGGGGATTTCTACAATCAACCCTCCATCCGCTACGCGCCTCATACGTGGTACCAAACCACTCGTGGTTCTAGACCACCGTGATACTAGATCTCCGTGACAGAGTCACTATTAACATACGTGGGGCCAACCCACCGTGGTATCAACCACCGTGACAATCCCTGATGATTATATATGTGGGGCCAACCCACTGTGGTACCAAACCATTGGGACGAGTCACTAAATCGTATATACGTGGTATTAAACCACTGTGGCACCAAGCCACCGAGACATGGTCACTAAATCAGATATATATGGGGCCAACCCACTTGTGGTACCAAACCGCCGTGACAGTCTCAAATTCTTCCCCTTTCACATCATAATCCAAGCCCATGCATAACATACATATCATAATGAATGTAACATGTTATCAAGCAATGTAATAAATTACCACATACATCCATACTCATAGAGGGAACGTTAGAGTCACGTACCTGGCATCCCTAGCCTTACCCACAAGGGTATTACGACTGTCTACACAGTCTTTTCGACTTTTTAGCTCATACAATTAATAACACAAACTAATAACAGGGAGTGGAATTTACACACCTGACAACACGTAAAACTATGCTTTCTATGTCGACACTCTCGCTAGCAGGGACGACGGCTATCTGTCTATCCTGCTCTGAAGCTGGTCCACATCCCGGTGGCCAGTCTCGTATTGCCGATACAGCTCGCTTCTTAAACTTTGGAATAGGGGTTATGGAAGCACTCCTCTCCTCGGCTTGATCGTTTCTTGCATCCATGAATAGCCTTGATCAAAAAATTGCTATACGAAAGTAATGATTGTTTAACAACGCTACTGGGTTAAGGCAACAAACGATGAACAGAAAGGCTAATAGCATAGCTAGGGAGGAATCCCTTACCTTGTCTACTTGATGATTCGCACCACAATACTTCACCCTCAAACTGAGATGATTTGCGAAAGAGAGGCTCGACCTAATAAACATAGGTAGCCCTTGAATATTCGGCTAATCAAGAAGAGACTTGAAGACAAAACAAAGGGGTATTGGACGGACTTACCTTGTATTAGAATAGATGAAGAAGCGTAAACCCTCACACCCTATGCTATTCAGCGCCATTGGTTTGGCCAGAGCAGATGAAACAAATACCTGATTAGTGAAAGAAAATAGTGATTGAGGGGTTTAGAGAAGAAAAGAAGTAAATGCCAAAAGAAAATAAAGAAAAAGAGATTTGGCTTTTGTGGTACAAGAGAAAAGAACCTTACCTTCAATGATCTCGTAGCAGGGTGGGATCGATCTATAGACCAAAAAGGCTATTCGGCTATGATAGAAAGAAAACACAACTTTGAAGAAGGAAAACTATAGTTTCGACTTAAGAAAAGAATAGAGATAGAAGATGGAATACTAGGAAGTGATATAGTGTTTTCAGTTGTGAAGATAACGGAAATGGAAAAAAGAGAAAGAGGAGTTTCGGCAAGGCTTAGATGGTTTTGGCTTAGAGGAAAAAGAAATAGAATGGGAAGAATGTACTAAGGTTCGACTAAGAAGTAATTGAAGCAAAGAAATGCACGAATGGTCTACTCAAATTCGGCCAAAGATTCAAAGAAGAGAAGAAGAAATGTTTGCGAACACTTTCGTCATACAAGGAATATGGACTCAAAGAGAAAAGAAAAAGAGCTCAAAAGGTTTTAGCATAAAACGGCACTCACCCCCTTCCTAATGACCGAATTTGCTCTTGAAAACCAAGGAGAAGCCTAAGACCCCAAAATGTTTTTCGGCACACCCCTCTCCTAGCACCAACCGAAATTCTCCCCCTTCCACATTCAAAATTCGGCCAACAATCCAACAAGCTACTCCTCCCTTGTTCAGCTCCTACTTTTACTCCTATACACCCATTTGAAATAGTTGACCAATTCAAATCCCCCCAACACCTCCTGGCCACTCATTTCAAACTCTTTGACTCATTCCACCAACCACCATGAAGAGTCCCCTTGGAAGCCACCTCCTTAGCTTCTTGGCGCAAAAAGAGAGCTTCCAAGTGCTGCCAACGCGACTTGAACTCCTTCCCTCGGCTGCCCCTTGTTGACGCCACCCTCCTTGCTCTCTAAGTGGCGTCACTTGCCACCTTACCACTCCTCCACTTGTGTCAACAAAACACAAGAAAATACCATTAACTCCTACCTCAGCTGCCTCACCCTAACAGGCCTTAAAACAAAAATTTTGCCAAGGCCCTGGCTTAACCCCGGGCCTTCCCTGGACCCCTAAACACACTGAATTAACACACAAAGCATAGCGTACACACATACATCACACATTAAATACAAAACCCCAAAATCTAGGATGTTACAGCCACGGCCACGATCGTATGCAAGGCCGTGTGGCTTGGAAATCTGTACTTTTGTGTTAGTTTAAAAACTAAAATTTTAGAACTAAGAAAAGAAAAGAAACTGAAAATAAATGCGAAAGTAAATAGGGTTAGTGCTTGGGTTGCCTCCCGAGAAGCGCTCGTTTATAGTCTTAAGCTAGACTTTCCTTGTATTTGAGAAAAAAAATCAGGGAGGTTTAAAGGTTTGAATATCTTCCCTCATGCTTACAGTTCTATTTTCTTGATAAAGTTTAATTCGAGAAGTGTTTACCTTAAAAGTGCCGAATGTTGGATTGCTTACCTCGACTGTTCCGTGTGGGAAGATATTGTATACCTTTAGAGGAATTTCTTCGTTTGCTTTCAGACCTGATGTGGTGATGCAAGGATCTGCTTTGTCTAACAATACCTGGTTTCCTATTTTGAAGTGGTCTGATGTTCCTATGAGCTCTTCTGAGGGCTCCTTAGGTTTTACTTTGTGCGGTTCCTGTTCTTCTTTGATTTGTGTTTTCTACTCTTTTAGTTTGTCGACCCTAAGGATTTGTTCCTTATGTGATTCTTCTTTGTTGGTATTAGGTCCATGATTCGGCTCAGGTTTGTAGTCTTGTGGTGTTCCCTGTGGTGAAATTTGAACACATTGATTATTAACTGGATTGACTTTCTTGCCTTTATCGATTGTTGTCTTGGCTGAGTTAAGAGCATGAAGAGTGATTGATTCGTCACCTACACAAAGTATGAGTTCTCCTGTGGCAACATCAATTTTAGTCTTGGCAGTTGCTAGAAAGGGTCTTCCTAAAATTAAGGGGATTGAATTATCCTCATCCATGTCTAAGACAACAAAATCTACTGGAAAAATGAATTTATTGATTTTTACAAGAACATTTTCGATAATGCCCCTAGGAATTCTAACAGTTTTGTCAGTTAATTGAATACTCATCCTAGTTTGCTTGGGCTTCCCTAGACCTAGTTGTTTAAACAATTTGTAAGGCATGACATTTATGCTTGCCCCTAAATCAGCTAACGCATTATCAACAATTAACTACCAATTAAACATGGAATTGTAAAACTCCCTGGATCTTTTTGCTGTCGCGGTAGTCTATTCTGTAACATTGCTGAGCATACTGCATTTAATTCCACATGTGGTTCCTCGTCTAATTTGCGCTTGTTCGTCAAGAGCTACTTTAAAAATTTTCTCGAGTCTGGCATCTGAAAAAGATCTTCAAGAAGAGGTAAGTTGATATGTAATTTCTTTAAAAGTTTAAGAAACTTACCGAACTGTTCTTCTATATCATCTCTTTTCATTGCTTCGGGATAAGGTATGCGAGGTTGGTATTCTTTGATTATCGGTTTTGGCTTTTCCCGTGTTACCTCTACTTTACCTTCTTCTACCCGTTTTCTTGTATTGAGTTGGGTTCATCTAACCCTTACTATCATGAGCTGTGATGGCTTGAATTTGCTCCTTTGGGTTAATCTCTGTGTTACTTGGTAGACGTTCTTGCGGTCGTTCAAACATTAACTTTGCAAGTTGTCTGACCGCCTTAGTGACTTCCCCTTCTAACTTAGTAAGTTCCCCGATTCCGTTCTTGGTCTCTTCAACCGATGTTTGTTGACTTTTAAGTGTTTTCTCAGTATCTTGGAGACAATTTTCTGTGGCTGCCATGAATTTTGTCAGCATCTCTTCAAGGGTTGGCTTCTTCTCTTGCAGATATGGCTAATTTTGGAAATTTTGAGGAGGTTGTTGTCTTTGATTTCCTTGACCTCCCTATGAAAAATTTGGGTGGTTCCTCCAACCTGGATTGTAAGTATTACTATAAGGATTATTATTGGATCTGAAATTATTACCTATATAGTCTGTTCGCTCTCTGCCCCGGTTGGTAGGGTGGGTACTCAAGATTCGCCACAGTTCCACTTGCATCGCACTGCATGACTGGATGTGCCTGCGAAGAACACAAACTATCAAGCTTTTTATTCATCATCTCTAACTGTGTTGATAGCATGGTCACTGCATCGAGGCTGTAAACTCTGACTGATTTTGTCGGTTTTGTCCTTGTAACTTGCCACTGATAGTTATTCAGTGACATCTCTTCAATGAACTCTAGGCTGCTTCAGGAGTTCTGTTGTTCAGGGTTCCACCAGTGGCTGAATCAATTAATTGCCTCGTTGAGGGGTTTACACCGTTATAGAAAGTTTGGACTTGGAGCCATAAGGGTAAACCATGGTGCGGACACCTTCTCAAGAGATCCTTGTATCTCTCCCATGCATCGTATAATGTCTCTAAATCCTTCTGCACAAAAGAAGAGATATCATTTCGTAATTTGGCTATTTTGGCAGGTGGGAAATATTTTAATAAAAATTTTTCGGTCATTTAATACCATGTAGTGATTGACCCCCGTGGTAACGAGTTTAACCACTGTTTGGCTTTATTTCTTAATGAAAAGGGAAATAACCGAAGACGTATGGCATCATCAGAAACGCCATTTATTTTGAAGGTATCACAGAACTCTAAAAAAATAGCTATATGAGTATTTGGGTCTTCGTCCTGCAAACCATCAAATTGAACAAACTGTTGAATCATTTGTATAGTATTAGGCTTTAATTTGAAATTTTTAGCAGCTATAGCAGGCCTAACAATACTTGATTCTGCTCCTGTTAAATGCAGTTTAGCATAATCAAACATAGTACGTGGAGCATTGTTTTCTCCCACATCATGTGGTTGTGGATTATTCTCGTCCTTCCCTTCAGTAGGATTGGATCTGCCTTCTTGATTTTCCTCTGTGTAATTTAGGGCTCGCCTAATTTCTCTGTGATTTCTTCGAGCGGTAGCTTCAATATCACTGTCGTATACTAAAGGTCCTCTCGGGCTCCTTCTAGTCAGAAACTAGAGGTACCTGCTGGAAAAGAAAGAAAGAGAATTTAGCAAAATCAAAATTTAACCCAAAAATAAAATAAAAGTAAATTGCGGAAAATAAAAAATGGCTAAAGTAATAAAAATAGAGCTTTCTTAATATTTTAGTTCCCCGGCAACGGTGCCAAAAACTTGATCGTATGTCTATCGAGTTTTAAAATTTATAAAGAGAATGATCAAACCTAGAAACTAACTCTGACAACAATTAAAAGCAAGTGTACCTATCGAACAGTAGTATAGCTCAGGCAAGACCGGATTGTCAAACCCAAAGGAACTAAAAGTACTAATACTAACTTTCTTTTTATTATTTAGCCTAAAATAAGCGAAGTTGTTTTAATCTAATCTAACTACTACTAAGCTAAAGACGCAAAGACAAAAAGAATGAATTGGGAAATAACTTGAAGAAGGACTCAGTTGATTTAAGACGATACCCTCAAGAAGAATCCACTTAGACTTCACTTGTTATCTAACCCTGAACCATACGATTTATTCACTTCACTCGATCCGTAGGATTCCCTAAATTATATTAAACCCTCTCTCGAAGCGAATAATAACTAACCCTAGGTTGTTTAATTGAAATCTCTTTCTAATAAAAACCCCTAGAATCGCATTAACTCGATCTATGGATTCCCATATTAGGTTCGACCCTAATCCGGCAAAATCTCGTCACCATATCTCTAGGCGCGTGAACGACTCCGCTTTAATTATGTTTGATCTATTCTTAAGCTGGGACTTTTGCTCCTCCACCTAAGAACATCTGACTTGAATTAATATCCCGGAAACATTAACATAAGAATTAAGCACACATAATTAAGAACAAATCAAGTATTTATCTTATAGTTCAGAAAACAATAACAAGATTCATCTAGGTTTCATCCCCTTCAGGTATCTGAAGGGTTTAGTTCATAATAAATAAAGAAAACATCTCAGAAGAAAAGATAAAACAAAACATAAGAAATCCCTAAAACTCCCTTAAGGAATTGAAGGAGAGATATGCCGTCTTGAGTAGAATTTCGGCTTCTTGAGATGGATCAACTGGCTATCTTCGGGAGATTCCCACAACTCTGACCTTTCTGGCTTGGCTCCTTGGCCTAGCTTCAACGCCCCCTTGAAGGTGGTACTTAGGAGGTATATATAGGCTATTGGAATGCGTTTCTTTCTCCCTAAGTATCCTTTTCCGAGTGAAATTATTCATTGCCACGACAGGGACACGGCCATGTCACACGCCCGTGTGACTAGTCTTTAAACCGTGTTGGGATTTCTTTAATGAGGCACGGCCATGTGAATCAAGGGTTAGGTCGTGTTCTAGATGATCAATGAGGCACGGCCGTGTGGGCTTAAGTCCAAGCCGTGTCGATTTCGTGATATGGCCCATTTACGCCATTTTGGGCTCGTTTTATGTTCTTTTCATCCTCGAGTGCTTTCCTGGGTATAAGACATAAAAAGAAAGGCTTAAGAGCATTATATGAATCAAGGGATAAATCATACGAAAGTAAGCTAAATGTGGGATTAGAATATGTTACTATTATGGTTTATCAATAGGGCAATGAAAATCTGCCGGATTAGGGTCAAACCTAATAAGGGAATCCATAGATCGAGTTAATGCAACAATAGGGGTTTTAATTAGAAAGAGATTTCAATTAATCAACCTAGTGTCAGTTGTTTTTAGTCTTGAAAGAGATATTAACATAAATCAGGGATTTCTACAGATTAAGTCAAGTGAATAAATCATATGAATCAAAAGTAATAAGTGAGGTCTAGGTGGATTCTTCCGTAGGTATTGCCTATCTCATATAAGCTGTCCAAAACTATTTTCGCCAATTCACTCTCTGTCACTTTTATAGTTAATTAAATTAGTTAGTTACATTTAGATTAAAAATAAATCCCCTTAATTATTAGGCTAGATAATAAAAAGATAGTTAATACTAGTACTCTTGGTCCTTGAGGATACGATATTCCGAACTCACCACAGTTATACTACTGTTCGATAGGTGCGCTTGCCTTTATCGAAATAATAGTTAGTTTCGAGCCCATCAAGTTTTTGGCGCCGTTACCGGGGTAGGAAAACTAATTTTTTATTACTTTAGCCATTTTACTTATTTGCAATTTATTATTTTAATTTTAACTTTGCTAATTTTTAATTCTTTTATTTGCTTCTGGAAGGTAATTCTAGTTTATGATTAGAAGAAACCCGTCAGGACCCTTGATTTTTGATAGTGATATAGAAGGTACCATTCGCAGAAACCGCAGAGAAATAAGGTGAAGCTTACAATACATAGAAGAAGAGCAAGAAGATGAAACTAATATTACCAGAGAAATGGCTGATAATAATTCGCTACCTCCTGTGGTTGCCATAAATCCGGTTAATCAAAACCCTGCTCCTCGTACTATGTACTATTATGCTAAACCTAATTTAACAGGAAATGAGTCAAGTATTGTTAGACCTACTATTGTTGCAAATAATTTTGAATTGAAACCTAACACTATACAAATGATTCAGCAATTTGTTCAGTTTGATGGTTTGTAGGATGAGGATCCAAACAATCATTTGGCGAATTTTCTGGAATTATGCGATACATTCAAAATTAATGGCATTTCTAACGATGTCATTCGCCTTCGGTTGTTTCCATTTTCATTGAGGAACAAGGCTAAACAGTGGTTGAACTCGTTACCACGATGATCAATCACTACATGGGAACAAACGACTGAAAATTTTTTGTTAAAATATTTTCTACCGGCTAAAACGGTCAAATTGAGGAATGATATCTCTTCTTTTGTGCAGATGGATTTAGAGACACTTTACGATGCATGGGAGAGATACAAGGATCTACTGAGAAGGTGCCCATACCATGGATTACCTCTATGGTTATATGTTCAAACCTTTTACACTGGTGTGAACCCCTCAACTAGGCAGTTGATTGATTCAGCCGTCGGTGGAACCCTAAATAACAAAACCCCTGAAGCGGCTTATGAATTTATAGAAGAGATGGCACTGAATAACTATCGGTGGCAAGTTTTGAGGACAAAGCCAACAAAAGCCACCGGTGTTTTCAACCTCAACGCAGTACCTATGCTATCAAATTAGGTAGAACTTCTAAGTAAGAAAATTGATGGTTTATGTGGTTCTTCGTAGGTACATCCAGTGATGCAGTGCGATACAAATAGAGGAGGGATGAACAACATAGAATATTCGTCCTACAACCCCGTCATAAAAAGTGAACAGATGAACTATATGGGTAATAATTCTAGACCCCAAAATAACCCTTATAGTAACACTTACAATCCAGGTTGGAGGAACCATCCCAACTTCTCATGGGGTGGTCAAGGAAATTAGAGACAACAACCCCCTCCAGGCTTTCAACAGTAACTTTACCCACAAGAGAAAAAGTTGAACCTTAAGGAGATGCTAACAAAGTTCATCACGGTGTCAGAAACTCGTTTCCAAAACACCGAAACATCTCTTAAAAATCAATAAGCATCAATTCAAGGACTCGAGAACCAACTAGGACAGCTTGCTAAGCTGATCTTAGAACGACCACAAGGTAGCTTGCCAAGCAACACTGAAACTAACCCAAAAGAGCAACTTCAAGCCATAACTGGTCACGATAGTGAAGGGTTAGATGAACAGAAATTGAGGCAAGAAAATGTGGTAGAGGAAGGTAAGGTTGAGGTAAGCCATGATAAACCAAAACCAGTAATTACAGAGTACCAACCTCGTGTGCCATACCCCAAAGAAATGACGAAAGACCACACAGATGAACAATTCGGTAAATTTCTTAAACTTATAAAGAAATTACATATTAACTTACCGTTTCTTGAAGCTCTTTCGCAGATGCTAGATTCAAGGAAATTTTTAAAAGAGCTTTTGACAAACAAACGAAGGTTAGACGATACGTCGCATGTGGAGCTAAATGCAGTGTGCTCAGCAATTCTACAAAATAAACTACCACGAAAGTTAAAAGACCCAAGGAGTTTTACAATTCCGTGCTTAATTGGTAGTTTATCTGTTGGTAATGCTTTAACTGATTTAGAGGCAAGCATCAATGTCATGCCTTATAAAATGTTTATATAGCTAGGTCTTGGGAAACCCAAACAAACTAGGATGAGCATTCAATTAGCTGATAAAACTATTAGAAATCTTAGGGGTATAATCGAAGATGTACTAGTAAAAATTGATAAATTCATATTCCAGTAGACTTTGTCATTTTAGACATAGATGAGGAAAATAATATTCATTTGATTTTAGGAAGACCCTTTTTAGCAACTGCTAAAACTAAAATTAATGTTGGTACATGTGAACTCATACTTCGTGTAGGTGACGAAACGATCACCCTTCAGGCTCCTGACTCAGCTAGGACATCAAGTAATACATGTGAAAGCATAAATTCTATTAATGACTGTTTAGTTCACCCTTCTTTACAGGAAACACCATGAAATTACACATCTGAGCCACATCCTAGACCTCGTGCCAATAAAGAAGTAACTCATGAGGAACGAAGGCTTCAGATTGATGAACTAGACGAGTGGAAGCCACATGTCAAGAAGAAACCAAGAACACACGAAGCAAAACTGAGGCAACTCCATGTCAAACTTAAAGATGGGACATACCAATTTTAGATCGGGGATCAGATATTGTTGGATAAGATATACCCTTGAATCGCCACTTCAGACCTTAATACTAATGAAGAGATCCCTTTCACGGTATTGAATGTCTTCCCATACGGAATAATCGAGGTAACTAATCCTATATTTGACACTCTTAAGGTAAACACCACTCGACTCAAACTATACAATGATCAAAGAATTGATAGCAGGAGAGAGGAGTGTCAACTCCTCGACCTACCACGAGATATGTGAATGAGAGGTAAGTCTAGCTTAAGACTTTAAATGAGCGGTTCTCAGGAGGCAACCCGAGCACTAACTTCACTAATATCATATTTTTTATTTTTAGCACCTAACTAACGACTACCCAATTCAATAAAGCATAGGTTTTTCTATCCACACGGCCTTCCACACGGGCGTGGCCGTGGCCGTGTGGACACAACGAAAAGACACATGGGCGTGGAAAAGCCCGTGCGAACCAATGACAATAAATTTCCCCAAAACACGGGCTGCGATAAAAGGTCACGACCGTGCGATTCGACCTGGTCGACATTGAGAAATCTACACGGGAATGCAACACGCCTGTGCTTTTAGGCCGTGGCCGACACTGATTAAGAAACATGGGTGTGGCAATCTTTACACAGGCATGGGAGAAATGAATGAAACACAACACAACCGTGCGATACGACCGTGTGACCTAACACGCCCATGGCACACGAGCATTGGGAGCAACCAGATCTCTGACCCTATTTAAACCCCCTTCTTCTGTTCACTTTCTTCCCTAATTCTCCCTTCCTTCCCAACCCTATGCACCATAGTTTTTCTCCCTTTTTCAACATCTTTGCCACCATCACACAAATGACTACAAACAAAACCAACACCATCATCCCCATGTTGAAGAAGCGAAAGGACCCTAGCACAGTCTCCCAGTGTGAGACCGATTTACATAAGTTCATGCCGGGCGCTTCATTTACTCAACAAAACAAGGACCTTTAAATCCATTTATTTTTTTCTTTTCTCTTCTCCTATATTTTCCTTCCCTTTATCTTTCTTGTCTTTAATTTATATTATTATATCATTAAATCGACACAGCCTGGGCCCAAGACCACACGGCTGTGCCTCATTAATAGACTCGAACACTACCTGGCCACGATTCACACAGGCGTGTACCATGCGCGTGTCCCTGACATGACAAAGAGGAGTTTCATTTGGATTAGGGTACTTAGAGGTAAAGAAAGTCATTCCAAAAGCCTATATAAACACCCTAGACCCAACCTTCAATGGGGCGTCCAGCTAGGCCAAGGAGCCGATCCAGAGAGGCCAGAATTGTGGGATTCACTCAAAGAATAGCCAGTTGATTCATCTCAAGAAGCCGGAGTTATACTCAAGGCAGAGGATCTCTCATTCAATTACTTCAGGGGGTTTTTGTAACACCCCAAACCCGGCCTAGACGTTACGACCGGATCTGGCGTGTCACATGAAAGGAATGTAAAAAAAAAACTGTGCGTTCGTTAAAAAGTTCGTATTCTTTTTGAAACTCCGCGTTTTGTGGTTTGTTTATAAAAGCCGATTCATTCAATGCCCATTTTACAAAGTTGTTATTAATTTGAAAAAAATTGTATTTGTTGTGAAAATCAAGTTTAAGTAATTTTGAATAAAAACAGTTTATTATCATTTTAGGAAAATCCCATATTGAACATTTAATAATAAACAGTAACCAAATTGAAAGCTAAAACCAAATAAAATACCAAAGGCCTTATTACATAACAAAATCCCAAAATTAAAAGTAGGTTTAAATAAAAGAACCGAGTTTACGAGAAAACATTGCAGGGCCACCACAAGTCTGCCTCGGCTCCCAAATCCGCGATCTACTGATTACCTGAAACATTTAAAAAGAGGGGGTGAGTTTACGAAAACTCAGTGTGCAATTCCCCTTACGAGTGATAACTGGGCCTAAGCCCACAAAAGCAGATTGGGCCTTAGCCCTCACAATAACATACTTGGCCGAAGCACACATAAATCGAATCAGGCCGTAGCCCTAACATCACAGTATAGCAGATAACACATGCCAAATGATGCAAAACCCAATCCCAGCCTAAATTTCCATCCGCTACACACCACCCGTACCTGCCGATCACACCAGTGGGGATTACTAAATCGACCCTCCATCCGCTACACACCCTCAAAGGCAGTCGCTGCAGTCAACTGCTCATCGCCCTTAATACGTGGCATAGCCACCGGATAATGTGACAACGTCACCGGAAACATAATATTGTGACATGAGTCACCAGATTAATGTGGTAAAACCACCAGAACACTTCCCCTTTTCATTATCGTATCCCCAACCCCATACAAACATAATAATTCGTGTATGCAGTATGTCATGTATGCAAAACATATATCAAATATAAGAATAACATGAATTACCATCATAACCTGATAGACATAAAACAACAAAATCAAGCTAATCAACCTCTAAGGGTATAATCGTAATTTTACCTACCAAGGGTATTTTCGTAATTTACCCACCAAGGGTATATCAGTAATTTCGTACCTGCAATGGCCTTCCCGAAGGTCCAATGTCGCTACCAGCGACTCAGCTACCATTTCCGGTCCTTATCGGACTATTGGGCCTAAAACCCGATTTCGGCCCATTCGGGCCCACACGCTTGTGTGGCCCGCCTAGCACAAATCTAGCCACGTATATAAGTTCCACCTAGTCTAGTTCAACATATACTAAACAATCATACAATTTACTCATTTGGGCCTACAGGCCCATTGGGCCCACTTCGACCCATCGTGGCCCAAGCAGCCCAACCCACAAGAATACTACTAATGGCCTCAACTATCGCGTCGAAGCCCCACACGTGCGGTCGCACGCTCGTGTGGCTACTATTGCCGTGACCGGCACTTCGGCATTTGCCGCTCTACAACTAAAGTAGAGAGAGTTACACACCTGATAGGACTCTGGTGTTAATCCGCGCTCCGACCACTCCTGTGCCCAAACGCCCTCCAAGATGTGTTAACCCTCCTCCTGGAATGCTCTTTATATAGCTAGCTCTTCACCTTCATTCTTTGTGTCTTTTCGATGTGGGATCCCTTCGCCAGTAGAGTTTAAATTCAACTGAAACTCTTGCCGTCCAATTCGCAAAATAAATACTCCCTTGCTTCTCATGAGATTCGAACTCAGGCTCCCTTGCAACATAATCCACGGCGCTAACCACTTGGCCACAAGCTCCTCTTGTGTCTTAAACCATGCGCAACTAAATATAAACTATGGCCCAAATTTTAAGATCCGGGTAAAAAGAAACCAAAATGCAAAAGCCAAGACTTGAACCTTGGACCTCCTTCCTTCCTTGTGGCGTCACCCCCTTGTCTCTTATGTGGCGTCACTTTGCCACCACACCACACACTCCACTTGTGTTATTTTCCTCCACATTTTATTCTTAAGGCCTACCTGCCAACTTCCAGGGTTTTTCCACCTAAAACCAAAATTTCCCCAAAGCCAATGTTCGATCCCGGGACTTCATAGAAGCCCTCTAACCTTCCAAAATCACTTACCTAATAACTCTAACTTGCATTAATACCGTTCTCTAAAATTTTAAACGCTACTACACCTAAGGCCCATTGGGCTCAATCCTACTAGGCCCAATTTCAGGATGTTACAGTTTTAGGGGTTTCTTATGTTTTGTTTTATATTTACTTCTGAGATGTATTCTTTTATCATATGAACTAAACCCTCAGATACCTGAGGGGGATGAAACCTAATATGAATCTTGTTCTCGTTTGCTGAACTATATGATAAATACTTGATTTGTTCTTAACTATGTGTTCTTAATTCTTGTTTTGGTATTTTCGAGATATTGATTCAGGTATTGATGTGCTTAGGTGATGGAGCAAAAGTCCCTGCCTAAGCGTAGATCTAGCATAGTTAAGCGGAGTTGCTCGCGCGCCTAGAAATAGGGTGACAAAAATCTGTCGGATTAAGGTCAAACCTAATATGGGAGTCCATAGATCGAGTTAATATAATTCTAGGGGTTTAAATTAGAAAGAGATTTCAATTAATCAACTAGGGTTAGACGTTAGTTGCCTCGAAAGAGGTATTAATATAAATTAGGGAATCCTACGGATCAAGTCAAGTGAATAAATCGTCTGGTTCAGAGTTAGATAGCAAGTGAAGTCTAGGTGGATTCTTCCTCGGGGTATTGTTTTAATCAATTGGTTTTTCCCAAAGTTATTTTCCCCAATTCCTTCTCTTTGTCTTTGCATCTTTAGCTTATTTGTTAGTTAATTTTAGATTAGATAAAAATTCCTTTAATTCTTAAGCTAGATAATAAAAAGAAAGTTAGTATTAGTACTTTTGGTTCCTTTGGGTTCGACAATCTGGTCTTGCCACAACTATAGTACTTTTCGATAGGTGCACTTGCCTCAATCATTGTCGCAGTTAGTTCTAGGCTCGATCATTCTTTATATAAATTTTTAAGACTCTGATAGACACGATCAAGTTTTTGGCACCGTTGCCGGGGAACTAAAATATTAAGAACACTTAATTTTTATTACTTTAGCCATATTATATTTTATTTTATCTTTGCAATTTATTTTTATTTTTATCTTGCTTTTAACTTTTCTAATTTTCCTTATTTTATTTGTTCCTAGCAGGTACCCCTAGTTTATGACTAGAAGGAACCCGACAGGACCCCTGATTTATTACAGTGAAATAGAACATACCGCTCGTAGAAACCGAAGATGATGTCACTAAATAATTACCAGTGGCAAGTCATGAGGACAAAACCTACTAAAGCAGCCGATGTTTTCAACCTTGACGCGATCACCATGTTATCAAACTAGGTAGAACTGATAAATAAAAAGATTGAAGGTTTATATGGTTTTACGCAGGTACATCCGGTAATACAGTACGATATAAATGGAAGAGGGATGAACAACACCGAATATATATCCTACAATCCTAGCACAAAGAACGAACAAGTCAACTATATGGGTAACTATTCTAGACCTCAAAAATACTCTTTATAGTAACACTTATAATCCAGGTTGGAGATACCATCCCAATTTCTCGTGGGGAGGTTAATGTAATCAAAAACCGCAACTTCCTTCAGGCTTTCAACAACCACCTCACTAGCAGGAAAAGAAGCCGAACCTTGAAGAGATGCTGACAAAATTTATAGTGGTGTCAGAAAATCGTCTCCAAAACACCAAAACAGAATTCAAAAATCAAGAAGCATCGATTCAAGGGATCAAGAACCAGTTAGAAACTTGCTCAGCTGATCTTAGAAAGACCACAAGGTATCTTGCCTAGCAACACCAAAACTAACCCAAGAGAGCAACCTCAAGTAATAACTGCTTACGATAGTGAAGGGTTAGATGAACCAAAATTTAAGCAAGAGAATGTGGTAGAGGAAGGTAAGGTTGAGGTAAGCCATGATAAACCAAACCCGGTGATTACAGAGTAACAACCACGTGCGCCGCACCCCAATGCAATAAAGAAAGACCACAAAAAGGAACAATTCGGTAAATTTCTTAAACTTCTAAAGAAATTACATATTAACTTGCCATTTCTTGAAGCTCTTTCGCAGGTGCCAGATTCAAGGAAATTTTTAAAAGAGTTTTTGACAAACAAACGGAAGTTAGACGATACGTCGCATGTGGAGCTAAACGTTCTTGACACGATTAGGACATCGAGTATTAAGGGTGGAACCAATAACTTCAAAGTTGGGGACCAGGTACTGTCAGATGCAACCAACCCTCGAATAGCTGCTTCAGAGCTTAACAAAAACAGTGCGGCTCCTTTTTCAGCACGTAAGGTCTTTCCATACAGAACGATCGAGGTAACACATTCTAATTTCGGCGCTTTTAAGGTAAATATTACCCGACCCAAACCATATGTTGATAGAATTGATAGTAAGAAAAAGGAGTTTTGACTTCGTGAACCACCATGGCCATACGAATAACAGGTAAGTCTAGCTCAAGACTTTAAACGAGCGCTTCTCGGGAGGCAACCCGAGCACTAACCACATTATTTTTTACATTTTTATTTTTTCTTTGATTTTTCCTTTTTAGCACCTAACTTTAAACTAACAAAGTGTAAACTTCCATACCACACGGCCTTACACACAGCCGTGGTTGTGGCTATGTGGATACTATGGATTTACGTACTGACATGGCATAGATAGTACGAAACAGGAAGAAAAATATCATCAATCCACGGCCCTTGACAGAACACCACGATCGTGCGACGCGGCCGTGGCCGACACTGTTTTATCAACACGGGCTTGGCGACCTGCACATGGGTATGGGAGAAATGAACGAAGCATAACACGGTCATACGACACGGCCATGTGATTCGACACACCCACGGTACACAGGCGTGGGGACGTACCAGACCTGAACTTCCTATTTAAACCACCCCTCTCTCCTTCTTACCTAATCCTCACCCTTCTTCTTCCTTTACACTCACCTTCTTTTTCATTATCATTCTTCTTCATTCCCTCTAACTTTAGATCTAACCACATCCATGTCGAAGAAACGGAAGGATCCTAGCACAGTCTCCCCTTGTGAGACTGATATACATAAGTTCATGCCGACCGATTCATTAACTCGACAGGAAAAGGACCTTTAAGTCAATTTAAATTTTCTTTTTATTTTCCCTTCTCCTTTATTTTCCTTTTCTTTAGTTTTATTTTACTTAGTTTAATCTATTTTATTTCGTTTTCTTTGATTTAGGTTCTACAGGCTGCTTGGGAGTCACACCACGGCCTTAGAAATCACACTCACCTCGCTAACAATAAGGACTTTACAGTCCATTAGTCTTTTCTTTTAATATTATTTTACTTTCTATTTTCTTTCTCTTTCTCTTTCTTGTCTTTAAATATATATTTAGCATATTTTGAATTATTATTATTATTTCCTTGCTAATTATTCACGAACTTCCCAATTTCTTCATATTGCGCAGAGATTGTCAGCGGCCACCATACCACGACACTCCTAACTCAAGGAAGCCATCCAAATTCAGGAAGTTTCACCTCTCCCTATCTCTTAAATTTCATATATATCTTTGTACATTGAGGGAAATGTACATCTTAAGTGTGGGGGGTGAATATTTATTTCGAGAAAGTGCCTAACTTTCTGCATTACTCTCAAATCCTTGAATTATGCCTTGAATTATACCTTGTTCTTAAGTAATTTTCTCATATTATGATTAGAATGAAATTTCTTTTGAATCATGATTTTTATTGATATGTTTCAGATTAAGACATTGATAATTGTGCAGTGATGATTTAAACTTTAGGAGACTAGAGAATCAAGCATGATGAGTCTATTTTCAAAAAAAATTAAAATTTTGTTAGGTTGTCTACCTGAATCTAATCATTACCTTGAATTTTGAAATTTACAAGGTTGATATAAAAACCCATAATTTTTGTGAGATTTTGAGCCTTTTAGAGCATACATTCTTTCGTGCTCACTTTTTGATTATGAGTGTGTCAACATTGAGCTGTTATTCTAGAACATGCTTCGATTATACATGTCAAGACCACATTATTGATTTGATATACAAAGATGATAAAGGCACTTAGGATTTAACCCACTCACTTCACTAAAAAGCCTACCTTCACAATTAACCCCTAGTGAACCCTTTTTGATCCAAACAACTCTTTTATTGACTCACCCACTAAGATTAACCTAAAACTCATATTGTATTTGTTATCACCATTCTTTGACTCCCTTTTTTGTCGAGAATTGATTTTGAACAGTTGCCTAACTATGTTCTATATTTCAGTTGTAAAAGTTCTTTCCTATTATTGATTTGTTTTTTAAAAAAAAACGAAGTATATTCATTATTAGTTCTATGATCAAATGAGCTTATACATGTAAATTCCAAATCTTGAAAAAGAAGCTCATATTATTAGTTTTCTATTGATGTAATTATTCATGATTAGTTCATTTTTCTAGTTAGGTAATTTGTCAAGTCAATCTCGATTCTAACCTCCTAATTCAGCCTTTTGATCTGTGTATCATCTCATTTACAGTGGTGGAGATTTGATGTTCAGGCAAGCCTATGGGATTAACTTTTCATGTTTGACTTTTGAGTGCTTAATTTTGAACCTTAAACACTTTGAGGGATTTGAGTGAATCTTTAGTGAGGATGTAAACTCTTGTCGATTTCGAATTAAAGGTGATTATTTAGGTAATGGGAAAACCCTAACGTTTTTTAGGCTATAAATGTATGACTTTGATTGTTTGAATCTTTAGGATCCTTCTATTTAAATTATCAATGTATGAATTATCTTTGAATTATGATGAAACATTATTGATGAGTATTATGAATCGAGGAAGTTCATTTTGATTGTGAGTTGAGAATTTTGCTTGACGACACGCAAATGCTTAAATGTGGGGGTATTTGTTAAATCTTAATATGAACATATTTTAATCCCACATTTAGCATACTTTTGGATGATTTATTCCTTGAATTGTGTAATTTGGTGCTCTTAATCCTTTGTTTTCATGTTTTATACCCAGGAGAGCACCGGCTGATGAAAAGAACGAGAAACAGGCCCAAAACGAAGTAAATGGGCCATATCATGAAATTGGCACGGCCTGGGCCCAAGACCACACGGCCGTGCCTCATTAATAGACTCGAACACGGCCTGACCATGATTCACACGAGCATGTACCATGGGAGTGTCCCTGACATGACAAAGAAGAGTTTCATTTGGATTAGGGTACTTAAAGGCAAAGAAAGTCATTCCAAAAGCCTATATAAACACCCTAGAGGCCAACCTTCAAGGGGGCGTCCAGCTAGGCCAAGGAGCCGAGCCAGAGAGGCCAGAATTGTGGGATTCACTCGAAGAATAGCCAGTTGATTCATCTCAAGAAGTCAGAGTTATACTCAAGACAGAGGATCTCTCCTTCAATTCCTTCAAGGGTTTTAGGGTTTTCTCATGTTTTATTTTATATTTACTTCTATGATGTATTCTTTCATCATTATGAACTAAACCCTCATATACCTGAGGGGGATGAAACCTAAGATGAATCTTGTTATCGTTTGCTGAACTATATGATAAATACTTGATTTGTTCTTAACTATATGTTCTTAATTCTTCTTTTGGTATTTTCGGGATATTGATTCAAGTATTGATGTGCTTAGGTGGTGGAGCAAATGTAATACCCTAGAATTAGGGGTTATGCGTTTAGCGCATAATTCAAGTGTTGATAGGTTTAATGGATGTGTGGAGGTGTTTTAGGGGTTTTGAGAACCCTAGGATGTAGGAGAAGGCTTTAGGAAATTATTGAATTTTAGGTGAAAAAGGGGAAGCTAGGCTAAGGAGGCCTTAAGGGAAATTTGTAAGGGAATTGCGACATAAGAACTAGCTTGGTAAAGTGGCTACAAGGCGCCACTTAAAGCCCATACAAGTGACGCCATATGCAAGGTGTGAGGGCCAATGTTCGAATCACGTTGGCAGCATAAGGTGTGATTTTATTTTGCTTTTGCGTCAAGGCAGGGAAGGGAGAGGTTGGACGGCAATTGGACTTCTAAATTTGATGAGGATTAAGCTTGTTTTTCCTTTCAAATTTCGGCTAAGAGCTAAGAAGATAATTGTTGTTTTTTTTTCTTATTATTTTGATTAGATAAAGGGAGGATAAAATAGGAGAAATATGAGGGATTTGATAAGTAAAAGATATAGTGGCCGAATGTGGGGTTCTTTGTGTTGGTAGATTTAGTCATGTATAGGGGGTTAAGTGCCGAATTTACTTTTAATAAGCACCCATTCTCTTTTTCTTTCTCTTTTAGTTTTGGCCGAATTCTCTTAAGTCTCCTCTCTTAATCTTTTCTTCTCCAAACCTTAAAGAAACACCATTAGCCGAAATCTCTCTTACACTTTCCCTTATTGCCGAAACTGCTTCAAACTCCACACTTGTTCACTTGATAGATGAATACACTTTTCTCCTGTGGCAGACTTCTCCATTATCATTTGAAGGGATTAGCCGAATCTTGTAAGTGATTATTCTTCTATTTGTATTTTATTTTTGTTAAAGGCCATAGCCGAATCTCAAGTGTCCTTATTCTCCTTCTTCTGTCGCAAGTCTCAAGAGCTGAAAGTCAGGCACTTTTCCCTCTTGTCGACTACTCTCTTTTAGCCTCAGCAAGCAAGCGATAGTGGTAAGTATTTCCTTAAGCAATCGGTTTTATTCTTCTCTTCATGGATGTACCGAAACCATGAGTGGGCTTAGATTTATGTGAGATGGCCGAATGGTTGTAGTGCCATAATCTTGTGTTTCGTTTGTATGTAGCTGACGTGAAGGAGCTTTAGAGGAGCCTTTCAGGAATTCGACTACTTAAGGTAAGGCAGTAGTGCTATTCGGCCAAGGGCCATTTTCCTAGAATTATGCTTGAAACTGATTCTAACAGTTGGTTATAGGGGTTTCGACAACTGCATGTACAATCAGAGATTTCAGGATTTAGACGAGTTAGGTAAGTGGTTGTTAATGTTCGGCCTTGGGCCATATTTTGGTTAAGTGTTGACCGATTTCTGTGTACTATGGTTCTTAGGAGCAATCGACAGGAACAAGTGGTGTTTCGGGGTCTAAATAAGCTAGGGCAAATCGACTGTGGTTAAGCAAAGCCTTCGGGATTCAAGATTATTTTGGTAAGAATATTTAGTAAGAGTAGATTCGATTGGATATGTTTAGATTAAAGTATTAGTGATTAACCGTTTGATTCTGATTAAGTGGTCTGTGATGGACGCGAATGCCAGTCAAGGAGGACAAGGGGTAGTCCCTATCCCTAAGTTTAAGAGGAGAGCAGTCTCTGCAGTGCGAGATTGGCCACCGGGGTGTGGGCCAGCGTCGGAGCAGCAAAGTAGGTAGATAGCTGTAGTGTCACTTAGTGATAGCATCGGGATCGAAAGCGTAGTTCTGCAAGTTATCAGGTGTGTAGTTACCCTACCGTTTTCCGGGTATTTGTATGTATGTGCTATTGTAAGTGTTATGTGTGTGCTAACTAGTGCAGTGGAATTGTGATATGGATACCCTCATGGGGTGTGTCGATAATCCGGTAAGTACCAAATCTGATGATTATGTGATTGTTAATATGAATATGTGATGATATGCTTGATGAACCTGCTCATACATCATTATGTTATGTCACTATTTTATGCTGCATGTGCATGGGTGGGATACGATTATGAATGAAGGACAGGGTGTACTTCGAGTACGTGGTTGATATAGGTTTTGTGCCATATCGTGGTTAATGATGGCTTTTTTCTCATCGTGGTTTTGATGTTAGCTACGGGCTACATCGTGGATTGACGCTGACTGAGGTCGCGTTGTGGATTTTTTGCGATTAAGTTCGCGTGGACGGCATTTGTTGCCAAAATGGATGTGTAGCGGTTGGAGGGTGATTTAGTAATCCCCTGGTGTGTGGTGGCTGGGTACGGGGGGTGTAGAGGATGGACCCTAGGCTGGGTTGGGTGCGTTGTGCATAAATCTGTTTGATATGTGGTAATGGGCCAAGCCCAGTATGTGGAAACATGTGGTTAATTACATTATTATCCGATATGTGGTAAGAATATGGGCCAGGGCCAAATTGTGGAATTATGTGAATAAGTTGACTTATTATCTGATATGTAATGTGATAATGGGCCAAGCCCAATAAGTGAAATCATGTGAATAAGTGCATTCATATCTGACATGTGGGTTAATATGTGGTTTATATGTGGGTGGAATTCAGTGGCCTGATTGCACGCTGAATCTGTTTGACTCACTCAATTTTTTTTATCAACCTTATAGGTGATGCATATAGCTCGGACCGGGTTGGAGTGGATACGAGGTGGCCCATGCAGAAGAAGATGTTTCTACTTATTTTATTAAAGTATTTATTATTTTCAGTATTTTAAGTATTCAATCATTGTAATAAGGGCCTTATAGTATTTGCTATTATTTTTATTATGTTTTCAGTTGGAATGTCGATTACATTAATATTAGAAAAGGTTTTGTTTTAGCAACTTACACTTTAAATTATATGTTAAAGTTTTTAATTGGAAAAATTGTAATAACTTAGTTTTATCTGAAATTTTAAAATACACAAGATTTTACAAACGACCACAAATTTTTATGTTTTCACTTCTAAGTCAAAATATTTTTCGAACGTTTTCCGCAGTGGCATTCTAAATTCGACCATGACTCGTGGGCCGGGTTTGGGGATGTTACAGTTTGGTATCAGAGCCCGGTTCAAAACTTGGCTTTGAGGGTTTTGGGTCCAAAAACATTTTTAAGGATGGGCTTTTAAAAGATTTAGGCTTTCATAAATTTTTCAGGTTATTCTGGCGTGGCATCTGTATCTCTGACCCGAAGTCCACCAGGTAAGTACCTCTAATTGTTGAAGTGATTTGTATATGTGAATGTTATGGGCTTAATTGGGCTCGTAGATTAGAAGATTAGGGCTATTGAACCCTAGGGCTAGTGCACTCAAACACATGCATAAGATTCAATAACAGCCGAACAAACCTGTGAAGTAAGTCGCCGAGTTAGGGTGTGGCAACCATTGTGCGCATGTCTAGGATTGGATCCAGAAGAACCTGGTACTTAAGCTGTCCTCGTGACTCACCTCCTCTTCGCTGGAATCCTACCTGGTGCGTAGTAACGGTTCACCCTAACCAAGAGGACTTATTCACGGGCTAAACCGAGGATTAAAACCCGAAAGGGATTAGCCACATAGTTTTATAAAAACCTTAGTTTTAAATCACCAAATTACCCCTTTGACTTGTAGGAAGGTTATTTCTGAAATTTTTTCCAAAATATTCTCGATTTACAAAATGACCTAAATACCTCTGGTTGTGAAAATTACCAAAATGCCCTTGGTTTAAAAAAAAATTTCCATACTACCCTCGACTGTTGTAAAAATATTCTTACTTTATGAAATACCGAACACCCTAGTTTTCAAAATAGCAAGATACCCTGATTTGGGAAAATTTACGAAAATGCCCCTGACTCCTAAAATTACCAAAATAACCCTGATTTCCAAAATTTCTGCAATACCCCGGATTTGAAAAAAAAAAGTTACCCTCGAGTTTTGGAAATCTGAGAACACTTTTGGTTTGCAAAGTTTATTTTCGAATTGACCCCGATTTATTACCAAAATACCCCTGTAGGACAAATGACGAAATTACCCTGGGTTGGGAATGGACAAAAATGCCCATAGAAGCATGGTGAATGTTGTGGATGAATGAATGTGTCTCTGTTGATATGGATGAATGTGAATGTGAATCTCTGAATTAGAATAGTGAACTTGAGTTGAAAACTGTGATTGATCGAAAGAACCACTAGTAAACTTCTTTTCATAAAATTGTTCGCGGATAAAAACAGTGGAACAAAAGTACTAATGCATAAAACTTCTTAATCAGATTAAAGCGCGACGTTAGAAATGAGTTCTAGTGGACGTGGTCGAGGTAGAATGACAGTATCGGAACCGGTTGGGTTTGGCCATAGGTTAGAAAGTGATGTGCCGCTGCCAGCAGTGGGCGCGAAGGATCAAGATCAGACTGGAGGAGATGACGCAGTATCGTTTGCTATGCTGCGAGTGCTAGAGCGAGTCGCAGGAGCCAATGTGAGCAATGGAGCTTGGAAATCAGTGCCTGAAAGACTTAGATCGAACGGAGCTGAGGTTTTCAGAGGAGTATCTGGAGTGGCTCCGAACGTGGCGGAGTATTGGTCAGAGGCAGTCGAAAGGATAATGGACGCTTTAGACTGTACTGTTGAGGAAAAGCTGAAAGGTGCTGTCTCGTTGCTCCGAGATGAAGCTTATCGATGGTGGCTCACTGTCAGGCAAGGTACCCCTGTAGATCGAGTGGTCTGGGAGTATTTCAAGGTTAAGTTTGAAGGGAAATACGTTGGAGCTAGTTACTTAGACTCGCAGAGAAAGGCGTTTCTGAATTTGGTACAAGGAGATAAGTCGGTAGCAGAGTATGAAGCAGAATTTGTGCGGCTAAGTCAGTACGCCAAGAGAATCGTGGCTACTAATTACGAGAGGTGTGTTCGATTTGAAGATGGATTGCGGGATGAGCTACGATTGTTGATTACTCCGCAGAGAGAAAGAGATTTTGCTATTCTAGTGGAGAAAGCTCGGATTGCTGAAGAAGTTAAGAGGACTGTGAGGCAGAACCGAGAAAAGAATAGGAACCGGAATAAGAGGAGTTTTGGAGGGACAGAATCATCTGAAGAGGTTCAGAAAAGGCCAAGGATCGAGAATTTTGTACGTGCATATGAACCAGTTGCTAAGAATCGGAGTCGTGTCTGTGCTCAGTGTGGGAGAGCTCATGCTGGAGAATGTTGGGGAAATAGTAAGGAATGTTTCCGGTGTGGATCTAAGGCTCATTTGGTTAAGAAATGTCCTCAAGTGATAGATAGGGCTCGAGGTCAAGGTCGTGGAACACCAAGCAGAGGTGCTGAAGGTTCTGATGCAAGGCAACCAAGGTTGGCTTAGGCAATCAGTCTTAGCGAGGAGGAAGTTGGGTCAGATAGGATCGGGTATGTTCCCTATTCCTGAAATCTCTTTATTGCCTTGTTTGTTATAGAGTTAGTTCGTTCTTGTGTTGCTAGTGAAGTGTATGAAACCTTGGATGTGAACTATGAGACTGTGACTGGGGAAATGTGTTAGTTTTATTAAGATCAGAGTGTGCAGCAGTAATCTTTGGTTAGTTTAGCCAGGTAATTTCGAGGACGAAATTATTTTTAAGGAGGGTAGAATTGTAATACCCTAGAATTAGGGGTTATGCGTTTAGTGCATAATTCAAGTGTTGATAGGTTTAATGGATGTGTGGAGGTGTTTTAGGGGTTTTGAGAACCCTAGGATGTAGGAGAAGGCTTTAGGAAATTATTGAATTTTAGGTGAAAAAGGGGAAGCTAGGCTAAGGAGGCCTTAAGGGAAATTTGTAAGGGAATTGTGACATAGAACTAGCTTGGTAAAGTGGCTGCAAGGCGCCACTTAAAGCCCATACAAGTGACGCCATATGCAAGGTGTGAGGGCCAATGTTCGAATCACGTTGGCAGCATAAGGTGTGATTTTATTTTACTTTTGCGTCAAGGCAGAGAAGGGAGAGGTTGGACGGCAATTGGACTTCTAAATTTGATGAGGATTAAGCTTGTTTTTCCTTTTAAATTTCGGCTAAGAGCTAAGAAGATAATTGTTGTTTTTTTTTTCTTATTATTTTGATTAGATAAAGGGAGGATAAAATAGGAGAAATATGAGGGATTTGATAAGTAAAAGATATAGTGGCCGAATGTGGGGTTCTTTGTGTTGGTAGATTCGGTCATGTATAGGGGGTTAAGTGCCGAATTTACTTTTAATAAGCACCCATTCTCTTTTTCTTTCTCTTTTAGTTTTGGCCGAATTCTCCTAAGTCTCCTCTCTTAATCTTTTCTTCTCCAAACCTTAAAGAAACACCATTAGCCGAAATCTCTCTTACACTTTCCCTTATTGCCGAAACTGCTTCAAACTCCACACTTGTTCACTTGATAGACGAATACACTTTTCTCCTGTGGCAAACTTCTCCATTATCATTTGAAGGGATTAGCCGAATCTTGTAAGTGATTATTCTCCTATTTGTATTTTATTTTTGTTAAAGGCCATAGCCGAATCTCAAGTGTCCTTATTCTCTTTCTTCTGTCGCAAGTCTCAAGAGCCGAAAGTCAGGCACTTTTCCCTCTTGTCGACTACTCTCTTTTAGCCTCAGCAAGCAAGCGATAGTGGTAAGTATTTCCTTAAGCAATCGGTTTTATTCTTCTCTTCATGGATGTGCCGAAACCATGAGTGGGCTTAGATTTATGTGAGATGGCCGAATGGTTGTAGTGCCATAATCTTGTGTTTCGTTTGTATGTAGCTGACGTGAAGGAGCTTTAGAGGAGCCTTTCAGGAATTCGACTACTTAAGGTAAGGCAGTAGTGCTATTCGGCCAAGGGCCATTTTCCTAGAATTATGCTTGAAATTGATTCTAACAGTTGGTTATAGGGGTTTCGACAACTGCAGGTACAATCAGAGATTTCAGGATTTAGACGAGTTAGGTAAGTGGTTGTTAATGTTCGGCCTTGGGCCATATTTTGGTTAAGTGTTGACCGATTTCTGTGTACTATGGTTCTTAGGAGCAATCGACAGGAACAAGTGGTGTTTCAGGGTCTAAATAAGCTAGGGCAAATCGACTGTGGTTAAGCAAAGCCTTCGGGATTCAAGATTATTTTGGTAAGAATATTTAGTAAGAGTATATTGATTAGATATGTTTAGATTAAAGTATTAGTGATTAACCGTTTGATTCTGATTAAGTGGTCTGTGATGGACGCGAATGCCAGTCAAGGAGGACAAAGGGTAGTCCCTATCCCTAAGTTTAAGAGGAGAGCAGTCTCTGCAGTGCGAGATTGGCCACCGAGGTGTGGGCCAGCGTCGGAGCAGCAAAGTAGGCAGATAGCTGTAGTGTCACTTAGTGATAGCATCGGGATCGAAAGCGTAGTTCTGCAAGTTATCAGGTGTGTAGTTACCCTACCGTTTTCCGGGTATTTGTATGTATGTGCTATTGTAAGTGTTATGTGTGTGCTAACTAGTGCAGTGGAATTGTGATATGGATACCCTCATGGGGTGTGTCGATAATCCGGTAAGTACCAAATCTGATGATTATGTGATTGTTAATATGAATATGTGATGATATGCTTGATGAGCCTGCTCATGCATCATTATGTTATGTCACTATTTTATGCTGCATGTGCATGGGTGGGATACGATTATGAATGAAGGACAGGGTGTACTTCGAGTACGTGGTTGATATAGGCTTTGTGCCATATCGTGGTTAATGATGGCTTTTTTCTCATCGTGGTTTTGATGTTAGCTACGGGCTACATCGTGGATTGACGCTGACTGAGGTCGCGTTGTGGATTATTTGCGATTAAGTTCGCGTGGACGGTATTTGTTGCCAAAATGGATGTGTAGCGGTTGGAGGGTGATTTAGTAATCCCCTGGTGTGTGGTGGCTGGGTACGGGGGGGTGTAGAGGATGGACCCTAGGCTGGGTTGGGTGCATTGTGCATAAATCTGTTTGATATGTGGTAATGGGCCAAGCCCAGTATGTGGAAACATGTGGTTAATTAGATTATTATCCGATATGTGAAAAGAATATGGGCCAGGGCCAAATTGTGGAATTATGTGAATAAGTTGACTTATTATCTGATATGTAATGTGATAATGGGCCAAGCCCAATAAGTGAAATCATGTGAATAAGTGCATTCATATCTGACATGTGGGTTAATATGTGGTTTATATGTGGGTGGAATTCAGTGGCCTGATTGCACACTAAGTCTGTTTGACTCACTCAATTTTTTTATCAACCTTATAGGTGATGCATATAGCTCGGACCGGGTTGGAGTGGATATGAGGTGGCCCATGCAGAAGAAGATGTTTCTACTTATTTTATTAAAGTATTTATTATTTTCAGTATTTTAAGTATTTAATCATTGTAATAAGGGCCTTATAGTATTTGCTATTATTTTTATTATGTTTTTAGTTGGAATGTCGATTACATTAATATTAGAAAAGGTTTTGTTTTAGCAACTTACACTTTAAATTATATGTTAAAGTTTTGAATCGGAAAAATTGTAATAACTTAGTTTTATCTGAAATTTTAAAATACACAAGATTTTACAAACAACCACAAATTTTTATGTTTTCACTTCTAAGTCAAAATATTTTTCGAACGTTTTCCGCAGTGGCATTCTAAATTCGGCCATGACTCGTGGGCCGGGTTTGGGGATGTTACAGCAAAAGTCCGTGCCTAAGAGTAGATCTAGCATAGCTAAGCGGAGTTGCTCGCGTGCCTAGAAATAGGGTGACAAAAATCTACCGGATTGGGGTCAAACCTAATATGGGAGTCCATAGATTGAGTTAATGCAATTCTAGAGGCTTTAATTAGAAAGAAATTTCAATTAATCAACCTAGGGTTAGACGTTAGTAGCCTTGAAAGAGGTATTAACATAAATTAGGGAATCCTACGGATCAAGTCAAGTGAATAAATCATCTAGTTCAGAGTTAGATAACAAGTGAAGTCTATGTGGATTCTTCCTCGGGTATTGTCTTAATCAATTGGTTTTCCCCAAAGTTATTTTCCCCAATTCCTTCTCTTTGTCTTTGCATCTTTAGCTTAGTTGTTAGTTAATTTTAGATTAGATAAAAATTCCTTTAATTCTTAGGCTAGATAATAAAAAGAAAGTTAGTATTAGTACTTTTGGTTCCTTTGGGTTTGACTATCCGGTCTTGCCACAGCTATACTACTGTTCGATAGGTGCATTTGCCTCAATCGTTGTCGCAGTTAGTTCTAGGCTCGATCATTCTTTATATAAATTTTTAAGACTCTGATAGACACTATCAATCCACCTCCACCTTCATCTATGCCCAACTTACCGTTTCTTTTCCTTGACTCCATCCAAAAATCAAGAAGTTCACTTCTCTCCCTATCTCATGATTTTATATATTGTAGATATCTATCTTTGTACATTGAGGACAATGTACGTCTTAAGTGTGGGGAGGTGTCAACAATATTGAACTATATCTTGTTCTTAAGTAACTTTCTCATATTTACTATTAGAATGAAACTTCTATTGATTTACGATTTTCATTTATATGTTTCGGATTAAGTCATAGATAATTATGCATTAATGGTTTAAACTTTAAGATATTAGAGAATCAAGCACGATAAGTCTATTTTCAGAATTACAAACAAATTATTAGGTTGTTTCCCTAAATTTAAATATTTATCTTGAAGTTTGAAAATTTACAAGGTTGACAGCAAAAACCATAATTTTTGTCAGTCTTTGAGCCTTTTAGAGCATATATTTTTCTTGCTCACTTTATTGATTATGAGTGTGTCAATATTGATTTGTTATTCTAGAACTTCCTTCGATTATACATGTCGAGACCACACTTTTGATTTGATATACTAAAGATGATAAAGGCACCTAGGATTTAACCCACTTACTCCACAAAAAGTCTACCTCCATAATTAACCCTCAGTGAACCCCTTTTTAGCCTAATAAACCATTTCTTGACTCACCCATTAATATTAAACCAAAAACCAAATTTTTAATTCCCCTAATCTTTTGACGTCCTTTTTTGTCGAGATTTGAATTGAGCAGTTGCCTAAATATGTTCTCTATTTTTGTTGTTAAAGTTCTTTCTTATCATTGTATGTTCTTAAAAAAAAGTTAAAGATTTATTCATTATTAATGATTATGAGCTTAAACAGTTAAATTCACATCTTTAGAAGCATCTTGTGTTACTAATGTAATTATTCATTATTAGTTCATTGTTTCTAGTTAGGTAATTTGTCAATTCAATCTCGATTCTAACCTTCTAATTCATCCTATATCCACACCTTTAACCCAAGCCCCATTACAGCCCTTTAAAGACCTTTTGATTTGTGTATCATCTCATTTTCTAGTGGTGGAGATTTGATTTTCATGCAAGCGTATGGGATTAACTTTTCATGTTTGACTTTTGAGTGCTTAATTCAAACCTTAAACACTTTTGAGTGATTTGAGTGAATCCTTAGTGAGGATGTCAATCCTTGCCGGTTTTGAATCAAAGGTAATTATTTAGGTAAGGGGAGGCACCTATATTTTCGTGCTATAAAAATTTATGACTTAGATTGTTTGAATCTTTAGGACTCTTTTTGTTATATTATCAATGTATGAATTGTCTATTAATTATGATGAAACATTATTGATAAGAATCATAAATTGAAGAGGTTAATTTTAATTGTGAGTTGAGAATTTTGCTTGAGGATAAGCAAAGGTTTAAGTGTGGGATATTTGATAAACCATAATTTACACATATTTTAACCCCATGCTTAGCTTAATTTTGGATGATTTTCCATTGAATTTGATGAATCCGATGCTCATAATCTCTTAATTTCATGTTTTATACTCAAGAAAGCTTAGGAAGTCAAAAAGGATGAGAAACGGGCCAAAAAGGGACAAAATGGGCCTACCTAGGAAATCAACACGGCCTGGACCATTGGACACGGCCATGTGTTACGAGCAGGATTAACCACGGCCTGCATAATTGACCACGAGCATGTAACACAGCCGTGTGCGGCGAGTAGAATCGACCACGGCCTGGACTATTGACCACGGCCTGGACTATTGACCACGGCATGTCCCTGCCGAAATTAGGATGAATTCTATTCGGAATGGGATACTTATGGGCCAAGTAAGGCATCTCAAAGCCTATATAAACACCCTAGGAGGCAACCTAAAAGGGGGAGGTCGACAGGACGTCGAATAGACGCCGAGTTGAAGGAGAAAATACTCCAAGACAGCCGTCGAAAATAGCTTAGGAGAAGGATGTCCATCAAGACTGAGGATCTCGCATCAAGTTCTTTAGAAGTATTTGGGTTTTCTTATTTCTTGTTGTTTTCCCTATTCTACTATGTTTCCCTTCATTAGTATGAACCAAATCCCTTAAATGTCTAAGGGGGTGAAACCTAAGACGAATCTTATTATTATTTGATTTATGAGATAAATACTTGTGCTTATTCTTAATTGTGAGTTCTTATTCTTGTTTGATAATTCAGGTTATTAATTCAAGTCGAATGTGCTTATTCAGTAGAGCAAAAGTCCCTGTCTAAGAGTAGATCAACACAATTAAGCGGAGTTGATTGCAACCCTAGAAATAGGGTGACAAAAATATGCCGGATTAGGGTCAAACCTAATAAGGGAATCCATAGATCGAGTTAATGCGACAATAGGGGTTTTAATTAGAAAGAGATTTCAGTTAATCAACCAAGAGTCAGTTGTTTATAGTCTTGAAATAGATATTAACATAAATCAGTTGTTTTTAGTATTGAAAGAGATATTAACAAAAATCAGGGATTTTTACGGATTAAGTCAAGTGAATAAATCGCATGAATCAAAAGTAATAAGTGAAGTCTAGGTGGATTCTTCCTTAGGTATTACCTATCTCATATAAGTTGTCCGAAAGTATTTTCCCCAATTCACTCTCTGTCGCTTCCGTAGTTAATTAAATTAGTTAGTTACTTTTAGATTAAAAATAAATCCCCTTAATTATTAGGCTAGATAATAAAAAGATAGTTAATACTAGTACTCTTGGTCCTTGAGGATACGATATTCAAGACTCACAACAGCTATACTACTGTCCAATAGGTGCGCTTGCCTTTATCGAAATAATAGTTAGTTTCGATCCCATCAATGTGTTTCTAAAAGAGTTACCTGAGTTGCCACCGATCAGAGAAGTCGAGTTTGCTATTTGATAAATCGTACTTATAACAAATTTTAATCCAACATTTAGCTTGTTTTTGGATGATTTATCCCTCAATTTATGTAAAAAGGTGGTTTTAATCTTTTCTTTTCATGTCTTATACCCAGAAAAGCACCTGAGGATGAAAAGAACACAAAACGGGCCCAAAACGGAGTAAATGGGCCATATCACGAAATCCACACGGCCTGGCCCAAAGAGCACACGGTCGTGCCTTGTCATGCATCTAGAACATGGCCTCATCCCGACTTACACGGTCGTGCCTCAACTTAGAAATCCAAACACGACCTGAAGACGAGTCACACGGGCGTGTGACATGGCCATGCCCCTGTCGTGGACTTAGACAATTTCAGTCAGAAAAGGGTACTTAGGGAGAAAGAATCACATTCCAAGAGCCTATAAATACACCCTAAGTACCACCGTTGAGGGGGCGTCGAGCTAGGCCAAGGAGCCAAGCCAGAAAGGTCAGAGTTGAGGGAATTACTCGAAGTTAGCCCGTTGATCCATCCCAAGAAGCCAGAATTCTACTCAAGACGGCAGATTTCTCCTTCAATTCCTTCAGGGAGTTTTAGGGATTTCTTATGTTTTGTTTTATCTTTTCTCTTGATATGTTTTCTTTATTTGTTATGAACTAAACCCCTCAGACACCTGAAGGGGATGAAACCTAGATGAATCTTGTTATTGTTTCTGGAATTATATGATAAATACTTAGTTTGTTCTTAATTATGCATTCTTAATCCAAATCTGATGTGCTTAGGTGGAGGAGGAATAGACCCTGCTTAAGAGTAGATCTAGCATAATTAAGCGGAGTTGATCGAACGCCTAGAGATAGGGTTACGAGATTTTGCCGGATTATGGTGAAACCTAATATGGGATATCCATAGATCGATTTACTGCTATTCTAGGGGGTTGTTATAAGAGAGCGAGAGTTCCACTAATTAACCTAGGGTTAGACGTTATTCGCCTCGAGAGAGGGTTTAATATAAGTTAGGAGTCCTACGGATCAAATTAAGTGAATAAATCGTATGGTTCAGTGTTAAATAACAAGTGAAGTCTAGGTGGATTCTTCTTGAGGGTATCGCTGTGATCAACTAAGTTTTTCTTCTAGTTATTTCCCAATTCATTCTTTTTGTCTTTGAGTCTTTAGCTTAGTAGTCGTTAAATTAGATTAAAGTAACTTCACTTTATTTTAGGCTAAATAATAAAAAGAAAGTTAGTATTAGTACTTTTAGTTCCTTTGGGTTCGGCAATCCGGTCTTGCCTAAGCTATACTACTGTTCAATAGATACACTTGCCTTTAATCGTTGTCAGAGTTAGTTTCCAGGTTTGATCATTCGTTTTGTAAATTTTAAAGCTCTAATTTCAGCGATCAAGTTTTTGGCACCGTTGCCGGGGAACTAAAATATTAAGAACACTCTATTTTTATTACTTTAGCCATTATTTTTATTTTTCGCAATTTATTTTTTATTTTTAATCTTTTTAGGTTAAATTTTAATTTTTGCTAAATTTTATTTCTTTTTCTTTTCTTGGTAGGTACCTCTAGTTTATGACTAGAAGGAAACCGACAGGACCTTTGTTATACGATAGTGAATTAGAAGCTATTGTTCGTAGGAATCGCAAAGAAATCAAGCGACCCCTAAATTAGATAGAGGAAGACCAAGACGACAGATCCAATCCTACTGAAGGGATGGACGAGAATAACCCACCACCACCAGAAGTGGGGGAAAATAATGCTCCACGTACCATGTTTGATTATGCTAAACTGCATTTAACAGGAGCAGAATCTAGTATTCTTAGGCCTGCTATAGCTGCTAACAATTTTGAATTAAAGCCTAACACAATTCAAATGATTCAACAGTTTGTTCAATTTGATGGTTTGCAGGACGAAGATCCAAACGCTCAAATAGCCAATTTTTTAGAGCTCTGTGATAAATAAATGGCATTTCTGATGATGCCATATGTCTTCGATTATTTCCTTTTTTATTAAGGAATAAAGCCAAACAGTGGTTAAACTCGTTACCACGAAGGTCAATCACTACATGGGAACAAATGACTGAAAAGTTTTTATTGAAATATTTCCCACTGGCCAAAACGGCCAAATTACAGAATGATATCTCTTCTTTTGTGCAGATGGATTTAGAGACATTATACGACGCATGGGAGAGATACAAAGATCTCTCGAGAAGGTGTCCACACCATGGTCTACCCTTGTTGCTACAAGTCCAAACTGTCTACAATGGTGTAAACCCTTCCACGAGGCAACTAATTGATTCAGCCACCGGTGGAACTCTGAACAACAGAACTCCTGAAGCAGTCTACGAGTTCATTGAGGAGATGTCACTGAATAATTATCAGTGGCAAGTTACAAAGACGAAACTGACAAAATCAGCTGGAGTTTACAATTTCGAGGCGATAACCATGCTATCAACACAGGTAGATATGATGAATAAAAAGATTGATAGTTTGTGCTCTTCGCAGGCACAACCAGTTATGTAGTGCAACGCAAGTGGAACTGTGGCGAATCCTGAGTACCCACCCTACTAACCGGATGTAGAGAGCGAACAGATGAACTATATAGGTAATAATTTCAGATCCAATAATAATCCTTATAGTAATACTTACAATCCAGGTTTGAGGAACCACCCAAATTTTTCATGGGGAGGTCAAGGAAGTCAAGGAAATCAAAGGTAACAACCTCCTCAAAACTTCCAAAATCAGCCCTATCCGCAAGAGAAAAAACCAAACCTCGAAGAGATGCTGACAAAATTAATGACAAACACGGAAAACCGTTTCCATGAGACTGAGAGAACAATCAAAGACAACGAGAAACGAGTAGGGGAACTTACTAAGTCAGTCAAGGAAGTCACTAATGCAGTCGAACAACTCGTGAAGCTAATGTCTAAATGACCGCAAGGACGTCTACCAAGTAACACCGAGATTAACCCTAAAGAGCAAATTCAAGCCATTACAGATCATGATAGCAAACGGTTAGATGAACAAAACAAAGAGGTAGACGAAGGTAAAATAGAGGTAACACAAGAAAAGCCAAAACCGGTAATCAAAGAGTACCAACCTCGTATACCTTATCCCAAAGCAATGAAAAGAGACGATTCAGAAGAACAGTTCAGTATGTTTCTTAAACTTTAAAGAAATTACATATTAACGTACCTCTTCTTGAAGCTCTTTTCCAGATGCCAGATTCGAGAAAATTTCTAAGACAGCTCTTGACAAACAAATGCAAAATAGACGAAAAGCACCACGTGGAATTAAACGCAGCATGCTCAGCAATGTTACAGAATAAACTACCATGAAAGCTAAAAGATCCAGGGAGTTTTACAATTCCATGTTTAATTGGTATTTTAACTATTGATAATGTGTTAGCTGATTTAGGGGCAAGTACAAATGTTATGCCTTATATATTGTTTAAACGACTAGGTCTAGGGAAACCCAAACAAACTAGGATGAGCATTCAATTAGCTGATAAAACTGTTAGAATTCCTAGGGGCATTATCGAAGATGTTTTGGTCAAAATCGATAAATTCGTTTTCCTAAAAGATTTTGTTGTTTTAGAAATGGATGAGGATAATTCAACACCCTTAATTTTAGGAAGACCCTTCCTAGCAACTGCCAAGACTAAAATTGAAGTTGCCACAGACGAACTCATACTTTGTGTAGGTGACGAATCAATTAGTCTTCAAGACCTTGATTCAGCCAGGACAACAATCGATGAAGGTAAGAAAGAAAATTCATTTGATAATCAATTTGTGCAACTTTCATCATAGGAAACACCACAAGGATATAACCCTGAGCCAAAACTCCAATTTGACAAAGAGGAATTACATAAGGAACAAAGCCTTAGGGTCTACAAATTAGAAGAGCAGAAGACACACGTCAAAAAAGAACCAGGACCACACGAAGTAAAACCAAAGAAACCACCAGAAAAGCTCGTAGGAACATCAAATACTTCAAAATAGGAGATCAGGTACTGTTAGACTACACAGATCCTCACATCATCATAGCAGACCTGAAAACAAAGGGAGAAACTCTTCTTAAGGTACACGATATCTTCCCCCACGGAATAGTCGAGGTGAGTAATCCAACATTCGGCACTTTTAAGGTAAACGCTTCTCAGCTTAAACTTTACCAAGAAAACAGAACTGTAAGCATGAGGGAAGATGTTTAAACCTTTAAACCTCCCTGATTTTTACAATTACGAGGAAAAGTCTAGCTTAAGACTATAAACAAGCGCTTCTCGGGAGGTAACCCGAGCACTAATATTATTTTCTTTCAATTTTATTTTAAGTTTCTTTATTTCCCGTCTTTCTTTTCTCTTAAAACTAACCAAAAGTGCAGAATTTCAAGGTCACACGGTCTTACACACGGCCTTTTTCGCGACCGTGTGGACCATCAGAATCTCCGTACTGACTTATCAGAGCCTGTAGAATCAGACCCAACCACTTTTCAACGTCACGGATCCAACCACTACCCCACGGGCTCTGTAAAAGTGGCACGCCTGTGCCTTTAAGCCGTGTGAAGCTACTGACTTGCACACCATGGGCAGAATACGCCCGTGCCCCGCGACCGTGTCAAGTTACTGACTTGTCGACCACGGGTAGAGCACGCCCGTGCCTCCTGACCATGCCAATACATTAACTACACATACACGGGCATGGCTAGCAGAAACACGCCCAGGGAGACTCAACACGCACAGACACACAGTCGTGCGAGACGGCCGTGTAGATCGACACGCCCTAGGTCCACGGGCGTGGGAACGTGGCAGATTTGAATTTCTATTTAAACCCCACAGCCCTTCCCCTTCTTCCCATCTAATTTCTTCTTTCTTTTCTTTCTCCCTTCTCCCTCTCAGACTTTTTCCTCTTTATAAGAAATCTCCAGATCATTGAGCCATCCAACATCATGTTGAAGAAGCGAAAAAGGCCAACCATAGTCTTCTCAAAGAAGAACGATCATCATGAGTTCATGTCGGCAGCTTCGTCTACTCACCAAGCCAAGGGTTCGCCAGGCTGCTTAGGAATCACGCCGACCACCACGATAACCACACCACTTCCGCCACTGCCAGCACCTCCGCAGCCCTAGAAGTCACACCCACCTCGCGAACCATCTATCAATAAGGACTCTTCGGTCCATTTTTCTTTTCTTTTACATTTATTTTCCTTCTTAGTCTCCTTCCCTTTAGCTTGCTTTTCTTTACTTATATAATTAGTTTATTTTAATTGTGTTTCAATAAACCCTGGCTAATAAGGTACGAGCTCTCCAATTTCTTCATCTAGCACAGGCTCGTCATCTAGACCGACCTCTTTACACCACGACCTCTACCATCCCCCAGAAACACCATCCAAAATTCAGGGAGTATTCTTTCCCCTTTTCTTTTAATTTATCCCATAAATGTTATATCTATCTTTGTACATTGAGGCAATGTACATCTTAAGTGTGGGGGGTGAATATTTATCTAAAGAAGGGCCTAACTTTCTGCATTATTCCCAAATCCGGCCAAACTTTTTTCATTATTCTCAAAACCCTAAATTTAACCTTGTTTTTAAGTAAATTTCTCATATTACTAATTAGGATGAAATTTCTAATGATTTATGGTTTTTATTGACATGTTTGGAGTAAGTCATTGATAATTGTGCAGTGATGATTAAATTTTAAGATACTAGAGAATCAAGCATGATAAGTCTATTTTTCAGAATAAAAATTTTTGCTAGGTTGTTAACCTAAATTTGAATATTGCTTTGAAATTTGAAATTTATGAGATTGATGTCAAAACACCCATAATTTTTGTGAGATTTTGAGCCTTATAGAGCATATATTCTTTTTCGTGCTCACGTTTTGATTATGAGTGTGTCAACTTTGAACTGTTATTCTAGAACTTGCCTCGTTTATACATGTTGAGACCACATTCATGATTGATATACAAAGATTATAAAGGCACCTAGGTTTTAACCCACTCACTCCACTAAAAAGCCTACCTTCATAAATTAACCCCTAGTGAACCCCGTTGATCCTAACAACCCTTTTTATTGACTCACCTATTAATAACCCAAAAACCCCTTTCTATTTGTTATCAACCTTTCTTTTGACTAACCTTTAATCGAGATACGACTTGATTAGTTACCGAATTATATTATGCTATGATTTAAATTCATCCTTTATTATTAGTTTGTTCTTTAAAAAAATCGAAGTATATTTAGTATTAATAGTGAGCTTATACAGTTAAAGTTTATTTTCCGAAAGAAAAGATCGTATTGTTAGGAATATTATTATCAGTTGATGTAAATATTATTTCAGTATTCATTAGGTAGGTACTTGTCAATTCAATCTCGATTCTAACCTTCTAATTTCAGTCTTTATCCATACCTTAAATCTAACCCCGTTACAACCCTAACAAAGACCTTTTGATCTGTTTATCATCTCATTTTACAATGGTGGAAATTTGATTTTTAGGCAAGCCTATGGGATTAACTTTTCGGGTTCGATGTATGAGTGCTTCTTTTTATAAACCTTAAACATATTGAGTGATTTGAGTGAATCTATAGTGAGGATGTCAACTCTTGTCAATTTCGAATTAAAGGTAATTGTTCAGATAAAGGGAGACACCTACATTTTCGAATCACAAATGAATGACTTATCATTATTTGAATTAGGACTCTTTGAATTGAATTATCCATGTATAAATTATCTATGAATTATGATAAGGCATTTTCAGTGGGAATTGTGAATTATGGAAAGTTCGTTTTAATTATAAGTTGAGAATTTTGCTTGAGGACAAGCAAAAGCTTAAGTGTGGAGGTATTTGATAAACCGTAATTATAACATATTTTAATCCCACATTTAGCTTGTTTTTGGATGATTTATCCCTCAATTTATGTAAAAAGGTGCTTTTAATCTTTTCTTTTCATGTCTTATACCCAGGAAAGCACCCGAGGATGAAAAGAACACAAAACGGGCCCAAAACAGAGTAAATGGGCCATATCATGAAATCCACACGGCCTGGCCCAAAGAGCACACGGCCGTGCCTTGTCATGCATCTAGAACACGGCCTCACCCCGACTTACACGGTCATGCCTCAACTTAGAAATTCGAACACGACCTGAAGACGAGTCACACGGACGTGTGACATGGCCGTGCCCCTATCGTGGACTTTGACAACTTCAGTCAAAAAAGGGTACTAAGGGAGAAAGAATCAAATTCCAAGAGCCTATAAATACCCCCTAAGTACCACCGTTCAAGAGGCATCGAGCTAGGCCAATAAGCCAAGTCGGAAAGGTCAGAGTTGAGGGAATTACTTGAAGTTAGCCAGTTGATCCATCCCAAGAAGCCGAAATTCTACTCAAGACGGCGGATTTCTCATTCAATTCCTTCAGGGAGTTTTAGGGATTTCTTATGTTTTGTTTTATCTTTTCTCTTGAGATGTTTTCTTTATTTGTTATGAACTAAACCCCTCAGATACTTGAAGGGGATGAAACCTAGATGAATCTTGTTATTGTTTCCTAAATTATATGATAAATACTTAGTTTGTTCTTAATTATGCATGCTTAATCCAAATCTGATGTGCCTAGGTGGAGGAGGAATAGACCCTGCTTAAGAGTAGATCTAGCATAATTAAGCGGAGTTGATCGAACGCCTAGAGATAGGGTTACGAGATTTTGTCGGATTATGGTGAAACCTAATATGGGATATCCATAGATCGATTTACTGCTATTCTAGGGGGTTGTTATAAGAGAGCGAGAGTTCCACTAATTAACCTAGGGTTAGACATTATTCGCCTCGAGAGAGGGTTTAATATATGTTAGGGAATCCTACGGATCAAATTAAGTAAATAAATTGTATGGTTCAGTGTTAAATAACAAGTGAAGTCTAGGTGGATTCTTCCTGAGGGTATCGTCCTGATCAACTGAGTTTTTCTTCTAGTTATTTCCCAATTCTTTCTTTTTTTCTTTGCGTCTTTAGCTTAGTAGTCGTTAAATTAGATTAAAGCAAATTCACTTTATTTTAGGCTAAATAATCAAAAGAAAGTTAGTATTAGTACTTTTAGTTCCTTTGGGTTGGACAATCCGGTCTTGCCTAAGCTATACTAGTGTTCGATAGGTACACTTGCCTTTAATCGTTGTCAGAGTTAGTTTCCAGGTTTGATCATTCGTTTTGTAAATTTTAAAGCTATGATTTCAGCGATCACTATTGAATTAGTACAGGGAATATAACCGATATCGATAGCTCCGTATAGAATGGCTCCTACAGAATTGAAAGAGTTAAAAGCTTAGTTGCAAGAGTTGACAGATAGAGGTTTTGGACGACCTAGTTTTTCGCCTTGGGGTGCACTAGTGCTGTTCATAAAGAAGAAAGATTGATATATGAGATAGTGTATCGACTACCGTCATCTTAACAAGTTTACAATTAAGAATAAGTATCCTTTGCCGAGAATTGATGATATGTTCGATCAGTTGAAAGGAGCAATCGTATTTTCGAAGATTGATTTGAGATCTAGCTATTATCAGTTGAGAGTTCAAAATTTAGATGTGCCAAAAACTACATTCAGAACCAAGTACGGGCATTATGAATTTCTTGTTATGCCATTCGAATTAACTAACACTCCTGCAGTTTTTATGGATTTGATTAATCAAACTTTAGACCGTATCTGGACAAATTTGTTGTTGTATTCATTGATGACATTCTGATCTATTCCCAACATGAATTTGAGTAAGCTGAACATTTGAGGATTGTATTACAAACATTGAGAGATAAGCAACTGTTTGCTAAATTCATCACATTCGAGTTTTGGCTCTGATAATTTGGATTTTTGGGACATATTGTTTCAGCGAAAGGCATTCGAGTTGATCCAAGTAAAATTTCATCAGTTATTGACTGGAAACAACCAAGAAATGTATCTGAAGCCAGAAGCTTTCTAGTATTAGCTGGCTATTATCTTTTTACAAAACGCCGATAATAGCTAGCTAATCTCAGAAAACTTCTGACTTTGGATACGTTTCTTGGTGGTTTCTAGTCAATAATTGTTGAGATTTTACTTGGATCAACTCTGATGCCTTCCGCTAAAACAACGTGTCCTCGAAATCCAACTTCTCAGAGCCAAAACTCGCACTTGCTAAATTTAGCAAATAGTTGTTTATCTCATAGAGTCTACAATACAATTCTCAAATGCTCGGCATGCTCAGATGCGTCTCAAGAATATATCAATATATCATTAATGAACACAACAACAAATCTGTCCAAATATGGTCTAAACATTCGATTCATCAAATCCATGAATACAGTAGGAGCGTTAGTTAATCGAAATGGCATAACAAGAAATTCATAATGCCCGTATCTGGTCCTGATTGTAGTTTTCGACACATCCAAATCTTTAACTCACAATTGATAATAGCCAGATCACAAATCAATCTTTGAAATACTATTGCTTCTTTCAACTGATCAAACAATTCATCAATTCTCAGCAAAGGATACTTATTCTTACTCGTAACCTTGTTAAGTTGATGATAGTCGACACATAGTCTCATTGATCCATCTTTCCTCTTTACAAACAAAACCAGTGCACCCCAGGGCAAGAAACTCGGTCATGCAAAACCTCTATTCGTTAACTCTTTCAACTGAGCTTTCAATTCTTTTAACTTTGTTGGAGTCATTCTGTACATAGCTATTGGTATCGGTGATGTTCCCGGTACTAACTCAATAGCAAATTCAACGTCTCTAATCGGTGGTAACCTGGGTAACTCCTCTGGAAAAACATCTGGATATTCACAAACCACTAGTACTGATTCAATCGTCGATTCAGAGACCTTTGTATCAAGTACGTAAGAAAGATAAGCATTACAACCCTTTCTCACATATTTCTGCACTAACATAGTCGATATCACAATAGGTAATCCATCCGATTCATCATATTCAATACAGAGAATTTTACTATTCTGACATTTCAACTCAATAGTTTTTTGTCTACAGTTTACAACAGCATTATGTAAAGTCAACCAATCCATACCCAAGATCACATCGAATTCATCAAATGGTAAAAGCATCAAATTAGTTGGAAAACAATAATCTCGAGTCATCAAAGGACAATTCTTGCAAACTTTATCAACTAGAACATACTGGCCTAAGGGGTTCAATACTTTAACTACAAATTAGGTGGACTCAACAGACAAACTCTTACTAGACACTAAATTTGTACAGACATATGAATGGGTCGATCCAGGATCAATCAACGCAGTTACATCAGTGTTATAAAGAGAAAAAGTACCGGTGATAACATCTGGTGCCGATGCATCCTCACGTGCACGAATAGCGTAAGCTCTGGCTGGTCCTCAAGCCTCAGATCTCACAGCAGAATCCTTTTTTGCACCTTTGTTACTATTCACATTTCTAGTATTTCGAGCTAGTCTTCCTCTAGCAACTATATTACTCAGCCTTGTAGTAAAAAATTTGACTTTCTCAGGCAACTCGGGACAATCACTAATAAAATGCTCTTGCGAGCCACATACAAAACTGGCTTGATTATTCATCCAACAATCTCCAAAATGTCATCTTCCACATTGTTGACACTCAGGTTTGTTGGCTTTGTCACTACCAACGCTCGATACTGAAGTGGCTTGAGCTTTTGGACTCGTGTGTTGCTTCCCATGATCTCTTTTGGAATACCCCTCTGAAGCAATCGAACGGTTATAAGAATCCCTTGATTTCTTTGATGATGGAATGGTATGATTTACTGATTGACCTCTTTCTCGAATCTCTAGCCTCAGAATCAGCTCTTCTCTTTTCTTCGCTAAGCTCTTCAGCTTTGTGTGCTCTATCAAGTAACACAATGAATTCTTTCAATTCAAGAATCCCTACTAGAAGCTTAATATCTTCATTCAACCCGTCTTCAAACTATTTACAGATAATTTCTTCAGTGGAGACGCACTTTCGGGCATACTTACTCTGTCTCACGAATTCTCTTTTATACTCGATTACGGTCATACAACCTTGTTTCAAATCTAGAAAACCTGAATCGTATTTTCAAGCCAAAACTCAGCTCTCTTCGGATCATCATCAACTGTAGCTCTAAACTCTTCGGCCTCATACTTTCGAATTTGATCCACAGGTGGTTTACTTAAACGTACGGTTCCAAGACTTGAGAAGCTACCAGAATCGATTGGGGAATAGTTGGGGGTGGAGGTTGGTGAGTAGAAAGATTTGTTCAGACAAACTCAGTGAACCACTCATTCATCATTTGGAAGAAGGCTTCCTTGGCCTCTCCTCCACGACCCTCAGATACGGGTCTCAATCCAGATGGTGCTACTCCGTGAACGGAGGCTGGTGCATTACTTTCTACATCATTGGAGTCTGCTCGATTGGAATCCATTGCTATATAAAAACATGATTTAAAACTATCAGGAGGTATCACACTATTACAGGTTACAAATGGCATGTATAGCTAGACTCACACACGCTACGTTTGTCTTAGAATCAACTAAATCGTACCTATGATACCAATAAATGTAACACTCCTACCTCGTATCCGTCGCCAGAATAGGATTATGGAGCATTACTAAACTTATCAATTAAACAATCACACATTTCATATTCATTTCTCATATCCGAACAAAAGTCATTCAAATTCAATCATATAGTCCCTACCACGAGCCCTCAAGGCCTAAAACAAGCATTATAAGTGGTTCGGGTGTAACAACTCGATCATCACGGGTATCGAAAAGTGTGTTTTTCAGTCTCCGTTTTCGTAAAACTAATTCGTAAATATTTATTAAAAATATTTATGAAGTTAGTTGTGTGAAAAATAAGATTTTGAATAGGTGAATTTGTCTAAATTAAGAGTAATTAGGTATAAGGACTAGATTGTATATAGGGTAAAAGTTGAATTATAAAATAGAGAAAAGTTAAGGGACTAATTAAGCAATTAAACCTAAAATTTAAATGTGTGTGATAAAAATAAATTCCATGTGTGTAGATAATAAACATATATTTAATAATAAAATTATATTTACTTATTATTTAAGTAAATGTCATTATCTTAGTATATTATATTACATTATTGTATTATATTATAATTAAACATAAAACAAATAAAGAAAAGAAAAACAATAGAAAAGGAAATAAATGTAACACACCATACCCGAGTCCGAAGCTGAGACTGAATACGAGACGTTACTACACTTGAACTTGCTTAAACATGAACTTACTGGCTGTAAAATTTTGTTTCAAATTAACACTTCTCTTTCTTAGTCGAAACATACATTTCATGGGCCTACGAGGCCTTTAACTCAGGTCCGGAAAATTTCGGAGTTCAACCAGAAACTTTTACTAACATTGTAAACTCTTCCTCAAAACAGGGGTCACACGCCTGTGTGACTTGGAACACGCCTGTGTCCCTTTCCCATGTACAAACTTGAGTATTCTGCTAATCTCACACGGTTTAGACACGCTCGTGTGGCTAGCCCGTGGACTAATCTAACTTAAACAATAACATGCAGGGGACACGGCTTATTGACACACCCATGCGAGTTGACCGTGTGTCACACACGGCCTAGACACACGCCGTGTGTTTACCCATGTGGACACTTAGAGGCTATTTTCCAATCCACTTGCCACCCTGAAACATGTATTCATCCGAATTTCCACAAATCAATTTACGAAGCAATGCTATACTATGGTACATCATTCTATCCTCAATCATACTCAGTAACTTGTATGAACATCCCTTTCATTATACTCATTAACCTTAATCATGAACTTGGCAATGTTGGCCAATTCATTATGGTCAATTACAAAATGACTTTAGTAACATACATAGCCAAGACTTTGGCTAACAATTACAACTTAGCAAAATACTTGACTCCTATACATGCCATACTCAAAATAAGTCTAAATTGTTATACCAAAGTGATGTCGATAGTGTGTTTCCGAACTCCGACGTCCAATGATCCTCAATCTAACTTGGCGAAACTACAAGGAAAAGGGGAGAGAAAGGGGTAAGCATATAGCTTAGTAAGTTTGCATGAAACTCTAGGATAACAATTTATTCAAACTAATTCATATCATGAAACCATGACAACATAGCTCCAATGAATAATTGTACCTACCCACACTTAATTCACACTTATTCATACTTACTCTTACCCATCTCATGTCAATATGATATGGTAACGTTTACTTACTCATGGTACTTGTATCACTGCTTCATGTAATTTATCACATTTACCAACATAGCCATAGTACCACATCTTTATCATTCATACCATGAACATCTCTGAAGGCCATTCACAAATAAACTTAGATCTAGGCCAACTCACATAACTGACTCTTTTGCTTATAAATAGATCAAATCATCATGATTTTTTCTAGCTTAACATTCATGAAATTTAATGCCATTGCCATATCCCGGATATGGTCTTACATGGGATCATTCCTTAGTGTCGATGCCATATCCTAGATATGGTCTTATACGGGATCTCATAACTCGATGTCGATGCCATGTCCCAAACATGGTCTTATACGAGATCGTACTTAGATGTCGATGCCATATCCCAGATATGGTCTTACACAAGATCATTCTTTAATACTGACTCTATATCCCAGATATGGTCTTATACAGAATCTCATAACTCGTATACATACGTAGGTAATATACTTATTTCGAAACTATAACCGGAACTACAATTTAGCCTGTTCTCATCGTTTACTCATCAAGACTTTACAGCTCAATTTTGTTCACAATAACATGCACTAACATAATAATGAATGATTTCCAAATATCGAACATTATGAAAGACTAATTTCATACAAACTTACCTCGAATCTCAAAATGTGTCTCGGTGCTCGATTTAGTCTTCAACTTTGTTCTTGCCTCGGTTTCAGTCTGGGCTTCGTGTTTCTTGATCTATAATAATAAATTTCTCTTGTTAAACACATGCATTGACTAAATCGACTCATAATTCATATTTTGACAAAATTACAATTTTGCCCCTAAACTTTCACATAATTACACTTTTGCCCCTAGGCTCGTAAAATGATTTTCATTCAACTTTCTTGCATTTCAAGCCTAGCCGAATCATTTTCTCAACTGTAACAACATTAAATTCCCTCTATTTCACTCATGTATGACCATTTCTACAACTTTACAAATTGGTCCCTTTTCATACATCTTTCATGAAAATCAGTTGGAAAAAGATGTTTATCATACATCAAACTTTCATATTCTTCCATAAAAAATCAAAATACATGCATGTCATACATGGGTAAATTTTTGAATTTAAACCCTAGCTCAAAATATAGCTAGCAATAGCTAAATCGAGCTACGACGGTTTCAAAAATATGAAGAACATTAAAAACGGGGCTAGGATGCACTTACTTTAAGCTTGAAAATGAACAAAACCCTAGCTATGGAGTCCTTGCAAATTTCGGCACCTTGGGGAAGAAGATGGATACAATTTGACTTCTTTTTCCCTTTTTATTCTTTTATTTACCAACTGACAAAAATGCCCTTAATGACCCTTTTTTAAGATTTTTCCTTCCCATGACCATTTTTGTCCATCATTCAATATAATGGTCTATTTGCTAAATAATGACCTCTAGGATTTTTCATAATTCTATTTCATACTTGAACCTTCTAGATCTCTCATTTTCCTTTCTTTGCAATTTAGTCCTAATGGACAATTAAATCACTAATTAATAAAATTTCTTCATGAAGTGCTCACACAAGCATGTAAATACCTCATATGCCTTGTAAAATAATTTAAACACATATTTTCTACTTCAGATTTGTGGTCTCACACCACTATCCCAACTAGGCCCTAAATCGGGCTGTTACAATAAAGATGGAACGAAATAATGAGAAAAGAAAAAGAGAAAGAAAGGAAGGTGAATAAGGGATTTTAGGGTTCAAACTCACATTGGTAAGTAAAGAAAGGAAGGTGAATAAGGGATTTTAGGGTTCAAACTCACATTGGTAAGTAAATTTAATCCCTTTCGTTGTAATTTTTATGTTTTTAGAATCCTAGAACTAAATACTACTTGATTTATGTGGAAATTTTAAAAACTATTAGATTTCTAGATGATGTTCATGTCGAATAATTTAAGTGTTCGGGACTAAATTGATAGAATTTTAAGTTAGAAATGGAAAAGGGATTGAATTGTAAAATAAATTGTATGTTTTGAGTGATAGGGACTAAATTGAGAAAAATTGAACTATAGGGATTTAAGTGAAATTAGAGAGTTAAGTTTAGTTTTAGTGGAAATTGAATGAAAATATAGAATAAATTGTGAAGAAAATAAAGTTAGTTTTGGTTAGGGACTAAACTAGAATTTGGGAAAAATTTGAATGCAAATTGAAATATTCAATGTGAAATTGTGTTGTATTGATGATTTTTAATTGTTTAATTTCCATAGCTAATGTTGTGCCAGGAACTTCGACTAAGAAGGGAAAGGAAAAAGTCGATGAGCAATTCAGAAATTTTGGTTTGTATTTCTATAATCTGAATTTAGTAATTACTAATTGTTGTATTTTGATTAGGTGTGTGTGTGGTAAGTAAAATGAGGTGAGTATTTGATATTATGATATTGAATTGAGATTATGTGAATTTGTAATTGGTATGGATTTTGATTGAAATTGAATTGAGAAACTAAAAACCCTATTAACTGTATCGGGCTGGGTCGGATATAGATGGCTTGCCATAGGATTGGAAGAGTTCCGGGATACTTCGACTTACTCCGGATAAATTCGATGAGGTAATAGGTGCCAATTTACTTTGGCATAGCCGATGAGACACTGGGTGTCAACTTATTCTTTGAATTATCCGATGAGGCACTGGATGCCAAACTGGTGTGTTTTTGGTTAGATCCATGTATCTGTCCGAGTTCGATTCGTGTTAATAAGGGTAATTGGATTAAACAGTGACACGATTGATATTGAATGATGAATTGAGATATGGATAGAAACATATGAATTGTGAAGTTATGAGTTGGCAACAATGAACAACTTTGTTGTTCAAATGAATTGAGTTTCCATTGTGAAAAGCTATTTGGAATAGCAAATGATAAGGATAAAATGTGTAATATATGCATATCTATGAATTGATTAATTGTATTGATCGTGTCATTTTATGCGATGTTAACGTCTTAAAATTTATAAAAAGAATGATCAAACCTAGAAACTAACTATGACAATGTTTTGAGGCAAGCATACCTATCGAACAGTAGTATAGTTAAGGCAAGACCGGGTTGTCAAACCCAAAGGAATAAAAAGTACTAATACTAACTCTCTTTTTATTATCTAGCCTAAGAATTAAGGAAATTGTTTATCTAATCTGAAATTAATTAACTACTAAACTAAAGACTCTAAGATAAAGAAGAATGAAATTGGAGAATAACTTTTAGGAAAAACCAATTGATTAAGACGACACCCAAGGAAGAATCCACCTAGACTTCACTTGTTATCTAATTTTGAACCAGACGATTTATTCAGTTGACTTGATCCATAAGATTCCCTAAGTTATATTAATCCCTCTCTCTAGGCGACTAACGTCTAACCCTAGGTTGATTAATTGAAATCTCTTTCTAATTAAAACTCCTAGAATTGCATTAACTCGATCTATGAACTCCTATATTAGGTTTCACCCTAATCCGGCAAAATCTCATCACCCTATCTCTAGGCGTGCGATCAACTCTGCTTAATTATGCTAGATCTACCCTTAGGCAGGGACTTTTGCTCCTCCACCTAAGCACATCATACTTGAATTAATATCCCGAAAATATTAACACAAGAATTAAGAACACATAATTAAGAACAAGTCAAATATTTATCATATAGTTCAGCAAACGATAATAAGATTCATCTTAGGTTTCATCCCCCTCAGGTATTTGAGTGTTTAGTTCATAACAATAAAAGAGAACATCTTAGAAGAAAAGATAAAACAAAACATAAGAAATCCCTAAAACCCCTTGAAGGAATTGAAGGAGAGATCCTCCGTCTTGAGTATAACTCCAGCTTCTTGAGATGGATCAACTAGCTATCTTCGAGTAAATCCCCACAAATCTGCCTTCTTTGGCCTAGCTGGACGCCCCCTGACTAAAGCCTTGGGTTCCCCCTTTTAGGTTATACTTAGGGTGTTTATATAGGCTTCGGAATGTGTTTCTTCACCCCTAAGTATCCTAATCTGAGTGAAACTCTTCTTTCTCACGGCAGGGACACGCCCACGGTACACGCCCGTGTAAGTCGTGGCCAGGCCGTGTTTGAAGTTGTTGAATGAGGCACGGCCGTGTGGTCTTAGGCCCAGGCTGTGTGGATTTCGTGATATGGCCCATTTACTCTGTTTTGGGCCCATTTTCTGTTCTTTTCATCATTCGATGCTCTTCTGAGTATAAAACATGAAAACAAAGGATTAAGAGCACCAAATTACATAATTCAAGGCTTAAATCATCCAAAAGCGTGCTAAATGTGGGCTTAAAATATGTTACTTTTACGGTTTATCAAATACCCCCACACTTAAGCTTTTGCTTGTCCTCATGTAAAATTCTCAACCTACAATTAAAACGAACTTCCTAGATTCATAATATTCATCAATAATGTTTTGTCATAATTCAAAGATAATTCATAAATGGATAATTCAACTCAAAGGGTCTTAAAGATTCAAACAATCAAAGTTATACATTTATAGCCCGAAAACATTAGGTGTTTCCCCTTACCTAATTAATTACCTCTGATTCAAAATCGACAAGAGTTGACATCCTTACAAAAGATTCATATAAATCACTCAAAGTGTTTAAGGTTCAGAATTAAGCACTCAAAAGTCGAATATGAAAAGTTAATCCCATAGGCTTGCATGAGAATCAAATCTCCACCATTGTAATATGAGATGATACACAAATCAAAAGGTCTTTAACAGGGTTGTAATGGGGCTTGGGTTGAAGGTATGGATATAGGCTGAATTAAAGGGTTAGGATCGAGATTGGCCTGATAAATTACCTAACTAGAAAATGAATTAATCTTAAATAATTACATCAATTAAAAGCTTGTAGTACTAATAACATGAGCTTCTTTTTCAACAATTGGAATTTAAACCTATAAGCTCATCATATAACTAATACTAAATATACTTTGATTTTTTTTTAAGAACGAGTAAAATACATAATCAAAGATAAATTCAACTACTGAATTAAAATAATTAGGCAACCGATCAAATCAAATCTCGACAGAAGGTGTAGTCAAGGAATGGTGATAACAAATACAAAGGGTTTTGAGTTAATATTAGTAGGTGAGTCAATAAAAAGGGCTGCTAGGATCAAACAGGATTCACTGGGGGTTAATTGTGAAGGTAGGCTTTTAGTGGAGTGAGTGGGTTAAAACCTAGGTGCCCTTATCATCTCTGTATATCAACTCAAAGGTGTGGTCTCCACATGTATAATCAATGCAAGTTCTAGAATAACAAATCAATGTTGACGCACTCATAATCAATAAAGTGAGCAAGAAAAAGAATATATGCTTTAATAGCTCAAAGTCTCACAAAAATTATGGGTGTTTGATATCAACCTCGTAAATTTCAAACTTCAAGGTAATAATTAGATTCAGGTAGACAACCGAACAAAATTTTTATTTTTATTTTTTGAAAATAGAATTATCATGCTTAATTCTCTAGTATCCTTCAATTTTAATCATAATATGAAAAACTTACTTTAAGACAATATATCATTCAGGGATTTGAGAATAATGCAAAAAGTTAGGCACTTTCTTGAAATAAATATTCACCCCTCCACACTTAAGATGTACATTGCCCTCAATGTAAAAATATGTATATGAAATTTAAGAGAAAGGGAGAGGTGAAACTTCCTGAATTTGGATAGTTTCCTTGAGTTGGGAGTACCGAGGTGTGGTGGCTGCTACCAAGCTCTGCGCTAGATGAAGAAATTGGAAAGGTTGTAGAGAATTAGCCAGGAAATAATAATAATAATTCAAAATATACTAAATATATATTTAAAGACAAGAAAGATAAAGAGAACGAAAATAGAAAGTAAAATAAAACTAAAATAAAAGATGAATGGACCGAAGAGTCCTTATTGTTAGATGGTTCGCGAGGTGGGTGTGACTTCTAAGGCTGTAGTGAGGTAGTGGTCGTGGTTCCTGTGTGATTCCCTAGCAGCCTTTAGAACCTAAATCAAAGAAACTAAGATAAAATAAACTAATTTAAGCATAAGATAGTTAAAGAGAAGGAAAATAAAGGACAAGAGTAAAGAAGAAGAAGAATTAAATGGCCTCAAAGATCCTTGGCTTGTCGTTTGGATGAAGCGGCCGGCATGAACTTATGTAGATCGGTCTCCCACAGGGAGACTGTGCTTGAATTCTTCCGCTTATTCGACATAGGTATTGTGGAGATCAAGGGTTAGAAAAATAATGTGGAAGGGGGAAGATCTGAAAAAGAAAAGGGAAAGAAAATGGCATGGAATGAGGGATATGGGGAGTAGGTTAGAAGAGGCGGATGGTTTAAATAGGATATTGAGGTATGGTACATCCCACGCCCGTGTACCCTGGGCGTGTCAATTCACACGGCCATGTCGCATGACCGTGTTGTGTTTTGTTCGTTTCTCCCAAGCCCATGGGTGGGGTGCCACTCCCGTGTGTGATCTAACAGTTTTGGCCAGGGCTGCATCGCACGGCCGTGGCATGGTGGTTGGAGTCCGTGACTCGAAGATATGATTCGTTCTGACTCGTACCATCTCTACCATGTCAGTACAGAGATTCAGTGCATCCACACAACTACGGCCACTGCCGTGTGCAAGGCCGTGTGGCTTGAATTTCTGTACTTTTGGTTAGTTTATAGTTAGGTGCTTAAAAGAAAGAATAAAATAAAATAGATAAGATAAATAAAAATGTTGAAATTAATGGGGTTAGTACTCGATTTGCCTCCCAAAAACGCTCGTTTATAGTCTTAAGCTAGACTTACCTCTCATTCGCATATTCATGGTGGTTTGAGGAGTTGAAAGTCCTTCCTCATGCTAGCAGCTCCATTATCATGATAAAGTGAAAGATGGGTAGCGTTTATTTTCAAAGTGCCAAAAATAGGATTACTTACCTCGACTGTTCCGTAAGGGAAAACATTGACCAGCTTAAAAGGGATTTCTTTGTTTGTGTTAGGATCAGGGGGAGGTATTCGTGGGTCTGCCTTAGCTAACAATACTTGATCTTCGAGTTTTAACTTGTCTATCTCGTAGAGTGGCTTTGGTTCTGCTTCATGAATCCCTAGTTTTTCTTTGAGATGGGTCTTCCACTCTTCTAGTTCATCGATCTGAATCCCTTGTTCCTCATGAGTTATTTCATTGTTGGCACGGGGTCTAGGATCAGGATCATGCTGTGGTGCTTCCTGAAAAGAAGGGTTAACCGAATGGTTATCAATAGAATTTACTTTCTCACCTTGATTAATTGATGTCCTAGCTGAATCGAGAGCTTGAAGAGTGATTGTCTCGTCACCTACACAGAATATGAGTTCACCTACATCGACATCGATTTTAGTCCTGGCAGTTGCTAAGAATGGTCTTCCTAAAATTAGGGGGATCGTGTTGTCCTTATCCATGTCTAAAATGACAAAGTCTACTGGGAATACGAATTTATCAATTTTTATGAGTACATCTTCAATTAAACCCCTAGGAATTCTAACAGTTTTATCAGCTAATTAAATGCTCATCCTAGTTTGTTTGGGCTTCCCTAGACCTAATTGTTTAAACATTTTATAATGCATGACATTTATGCTTGCCTCTAAATCAGCTAACGCATTATCAATAGATAAACTACCTATTAAGCATGGAATTGTAAAACTCCATGGATCTTTTAATTTCTGTGGTAGTTTATTTTGCAACATTGCTGAGCACACTGCGTTCAGTTCCACATGTGATGCTTTGTCTATCATTTTTTTGTTCGTCAATAGCTCCCTTAAGAATTTCCTAGAATCTGGCATCTGCGAAAGAGCTTCAAGTAACGGTAAGTTGATATGTAATTTCTTTAAAAGTTTAAGAAACTTACTGAAATGTTCCTCTGTGTCGTCTTTCGTTATTGCTTCGGGATATGGTATATGAGGTTTGTACTCTTTGATTACCGGTTTTGGTTTTACCTCAACCTTTCCTTCTTCTACCATATTCTTTTGCCTTAAATTGGGCTCGTTTAACCCTTCACTATCTTGAGCTATTATGGGTTGAATTTGTTCTTTTGGGTTAGTCTCGGTGTTGCTTGGTAGTCTTCCATGTGGTCTCTCAGAGATCTGCTTAGCAAGTTGCCCGATTTGATCTTTGAGCTCCTGTGTCAATTTTTCAAGTTGATTTTTAAAGGATGTCTCAGTATTCTGAAAACATGTTTCTGTGGCTGCCATGAATTTTGTCAATATCTCCTCGAGGTTTGGCTTCTTTTCCTGTGGGTAGGGCTATTGTTGGAAGCTTTGGGATGGTTGTTGTCTTTGATTTCCTTGACCACCCATGAGAAATTGGGGTGGTTCTTCCAACCTGGATTATAAGTATAACTATAAGGGTTATTGTTAGATCAGAAAATATTACCCATATAGTTCATTTGGTAACTCTCCATGCCCTCCCCGTAAGGTGGGTACTCAAGATTCGCCATTCCTTCACTTTTGTCACACTGCATAACTGGGTGTGCCTACGAAGAACCATATACACCATCAAATTTTTTATGTAACAACTCTACCTAATTTGATAGCACGGTTATTGCGTCGAGGTTAAAAACTCCGACTGCTTTGGCTGGCCTTGTCCTTGTAACTTGCCACTGATAGTTATTCAATGGCGTCTCCTCTATAAACTCGTAGGCTGTTTCAGGAGTTTTGTTGTTCAAGGTTCTGCCGGCGGCTGAATCGATTAGTTGCCGTGTTGAAGGGTTCACACCACTGTAGAAAGTTTGGACCTGTAGCCACAAAGGTAATCCATGGTGTGGGCATTTCCTCAACAAGTCTTTGTATCTCTCCCATGCATCATAAAGTGTCTCTAAATCCATCTGCACAAAAGAAGAGATATAATTCTTTAACTTGGCAGTTTTGGCCGGCAGGAAATATTTTAGTAAAAATTTTTTGGTCATTTGATCCCATGTAGTGATTGACCCTCGTGGAAGAGAATGCAACCACTACTTGGCTTTATTCCTCAAAGAAAAGGGAAATAGCTGAAGCCGGATGGCATCATCAGTAATGCCATTTATCTTGAAAGTGTTACAAAATTCTAGGAAATTTGCTAAGTGTGTGTTAGGATCCTCATCCTGCAAACCATCAAACTGAACAAACTATTGTATCATCTGTATAGTGTTAGGTTTCAGTTCAAAATTATTTGCAGCAATAGTAGGCCTAACAATACTTGACTCAGTTCTTGTTAAATTAGGTTTAGCATAATCATACATAGTTCGAGGAGCATGATTTTCGGTCATCTCCGGAGGTAGCGGATTATTCTTAGCCATCTCTTTGGTGGTATTGATTTCGGCTTCTTGCTCTTCTTCTATATAGTTTAAGCTTCGCCTTATTTCTCTGCGATTTCTGCGAACGGTACCTTCAATATCACTGTCGTAAAGTAGGGGTCCTGTCGGGATCCTTTTAGTCATAAACTAGAGGTGCCTGAAAGGAACAAAAGAAAGAAAATTAACAAAGTTAAAAAAATATATTGCAAAAAATAAAAATGGCTAAATTAATAAAAATTAAGCTTTTTTAATATTTTAGTTCCCCGGCAACGACGCCAAAAACTTGATCATGTCGTTTTATGCGATGTCAAAGTCTTAAAATTTATAAAAAGAATGATCAAACCTAGAAACTAACTATGACAACGATTTGAGGCAAGCGCACCTATCGAACAGTAGTATAGTTAAGGCAAGACCGGATTGTCGAACCCAAAGAAACCAAAAGTACTAATACTAACTCTCTTTTTATTATCTAGCCTAAGAATTAAGGGAATTGTTTATCTAATCTGAAATTAATTAACTACTAAACTAAAGACTCTAAGATAAAAAAGAATGAAATTGGATAATAACTTTAGGAAAAACCAATTGATTAAGACGACACCCAAGGAAGAATCCACCTAGACTTCACTTGTTATCTAATTCTGAACCAGACGATTTATTCATTTGACTTGATCCGTAAGATTCCCTAAGTTATATTAATCCCTCTCTCGAGGCGACTAACGTCTAACCCTAGGTTGATTAATTGAAATCTCTTTCTAATTAAAACCCCTAGAATTGCATTAACTCGATCTATGGACTCCCATATTAGGTTTCACCCTAATCCGGCAAAATCTCGTCACCCTATCTTTAGGCGTGCGAATCAACTCCGCTTAATTATGCTAGATCTACTCTTAGGCAGGGACTTTTGCTCCTCCACCTAAGCACATCATACTTGAATTAATATCCCAGAAATATTAACACAAGAATTAAGAACACATAATTATGAACAAGTCAAATATTTATCATATAGTTCAGCAAACGATAACAAGATTCATCTTAGGTTTCATCCCCCTCAGGTATCTGAGGGTTTAGTTCATAACAATAAAAGAAAACATCTTAGAAGAAAAGATAAAACAAAACATAAGAAATCCCTAAAACCCCCTGAAGGAATTGAAGGAGAGATCCTCCGTCTTGAGTATAACTCCGGCTTCTTGAGATGGATCAACTGGTTATCTTCGAGTAAATCCACACAAATCTAGCTTCTTTGGCCTAGTTGGATGCCCCCTGACTAAAGCCTTGGGTTCCCCCTTTTACTGTATACTTAGGGTGATTATATAGGCTTTGGAATGTGTTTCTTCGCCCCTAAGTATCCTAATCCGAGTGAAACTCTTCTTTCTCATGGCAGGGACACGCCCATGGCACACGCCCGTGTAAGTCGTGGCCAGGTCATGTTCGAAGCTGTTGAATGAGGCACGGCCGTGTGGTCTTAGGCCCAGGCCGTGTGGATTTCATGATATGGCCCATTTACTCAATTTTTGGGCCCGTTTTCCATTCTTTTCATCATCAGGTGCTCTTCTGAGTATAAAACGTGAAAACAAAGGATTAAGAGCACCAAATTACATAATTCAAGGCTTAAATCATCCAAAAGCATGCTATATGTGGGCTTAAAATATGTTACTTTTACGGTTTATCATGTATAACTATAGTTTATTGTATGATTTAATGTATATCCTATATTAATTTACCTTAAAGCATTCGGATTATAGAAATACCACTGAGTTCTTACTCAATGTACAGTTTGCTTTCTGTATGCAGGTTTGGTGTTAAAGTTGATCATCGATTCAACATCCACAACAATCTCGATCTCAAAACGTGGTGATGTATATTTCATTTTGGTAATGGCATGTACTTTGGATTTAGGATGTCTTATGTTTGTCATTTTGAGAAAAGATTGTAAATGATGTTGTAATTTGAAATTTTTTTGGTATATATATATGAACATATGTGTTATATTAAGGCTATAAAAGGTATGTTTTGGTTGATGAATGAATTAACATCACATAGACAAAATTTAGATTGAAATTGGTATGAAATTTAGAATTAGTTTGAATGACATTTATTTTAATTATTTTGGATATTATATGTGAAGTACTTATGAGGGTAGAATGGTTAGGTCATTAGGTTGATGGTTTTGACATGTTTTAGATGTATTTGAATGTGTTTTGGATTGGTTGAATAATTGTTTTTGAGTTTCTTGATAGTTAAGTCTGTAGGGAAAGGTAAACTTGATGTTTAAGGTTCATTTTGAGTCCACACGACCAGACACACGAGCGTGTGACTGGACCGTGTGAGACACACAACTATCACATGGGCATGTGGTTCGGCTATGTGTCCCCTGCAACTTAAAAATCTTGAAATAGAATGCTCAGGTATTTTCACACGGGAAGAGACACGGGCGTGTGTCTCAGCCGTGTGAGACACACGGCCTAGCACACGGGCCTGTGGCTGGCCATGTGGCTTAAGTCAGAAAGTTACACGAGGTCGGACACGGCCTGCGGCACGGACGTGTCCTATGGTCACATGGGTGTGTTTCTTGACCACACAGGTGTGTGTGCCCTACATCTAGGAAATTTTTTAAAATTTCACGAAAAATTTCTGAAGTACCCGATTAAGTCCCAATTTGTTTCTAACACTTGTTTTGGGCCTCGAAGGCTCATAAAAGGGACAATATGATTGAGTTATGAAGTTTTTGTGTGGATATTTATGATACGTTCGTATTTGATCTGAAAGGTCTGGTAATGCTTTGTAACCCTGTTTCGGGGACAGATAAGGGTTTAGGGTTGTTACATCGGGACTAAATCGAGTATTTAAGAGATTCTTACAAAAACATGAAAAATTTTCAAAGTGCAGGGAGCACACGTCCGTGTGGCCAGGACGTGTGTCCCATACGGCCAAGAGACACGCCCGTGTCACAGGCTATGTGGACATTTGGAATAAGATCACATGGTCGTGTGCTAGTCCATATTCGACCCCATGTAACTCACTGACTTGGGTCACACGGCCAGACCACACGCCCGTGTGCCAGACCGTGTACCCTTCGAGATGGCCTCACACACCCATCTACCAGGCTGTGTACTAGGCCGTGTGAAAACTTGAGGGTATACTGACTTGTGCTACACGGCCAAGCCACACGCCTGTGTGATAGGCCGTGTGAAGCTACTAACTTGGTCTCTAAATAAGTATCAGGGGTGATAAACCATAATTTATACATATTTTTACCCCATACTTGGCTTATTTTTGGATGAATATTCATTAGATTTAATGAATTTGATGCTCCTAATCCTTTAATTTCATGATTTATACTCAAGAGGGCTTAGGAGTCGAAAAGAACGAGAAACGGGCCAAAAAAGGGGACAAAATGAGCCTATATCAGAAATCACACGACCTGGACTGTCGACCACGGGCAAATCACACGGTCATGTGTGGCGAGTAGAACCGAGAATGACTGAAGGAGTCCACCACGGGCGTGTCCCTGCACTAGGATGAATTCTATTCAAAATAGGATACTTGTGGGCCAAGTAAGGCATCTCAAAGCCCATATAAACACCCTAGGGGGTAACCAAAAAGGGGGGTCGACAGGACGTCGAATAGACGCCGAGTCGAAGGAGAAAATACTTCAAGACAGCCGTCAGAAACAGCTTAGGAGAAGGATCTCCATCAAGACTGAGGATCTCACATCAAGTTCTTTAGAAGTTTTTGGGTTTTCTTATGTTTTGTTGTTTTCCCTATTCTAATATGTTTCCCTTCATTAGTATGAACTAAATCCGTTAAATACCTAAGGGGATGAAACCTAAGATAGATCTTATTATTATTTGATTTATGAGATAAATACTTGTGTTTATTCTTAATTGTGAGTTCTTATTCTTATTTGATAATTCAGGTTATTGATTCAAGTCGAATATGCTTATTCAGTGGAGCAAAAGTTCCTATCTAAGAGTAGATCAACACAATTAAGCGAAGTTGATTGCAACCCTATAAATAGGGCGACGAAAATATACCAGATTAGGGTCAAACCTAATAAGGGAATCCATAGATCGAGTTAATGCGACAATAGGGGTTTTAATTAGAAAGAGATTTCAATTAATCAACCTAGAGTCAGTTGTTTTTAGTCTTGAAAGAGATATTAACATAAATCAGGGATTTCTACGGATTAAACCAAGTGAATAAATCGCATGAATCAAAAGTAATAAGTGAAGTCTAGGTGGATTCTTCGTTAGGTATTGCCTATCTCATATAAAGTTATCTAAAAGTATTTTCCCAATTTACTCTCTGTCACGTTCATAGTTAGTTAAATTAGTTAGTTAATTTTAGATTAAAAATAAATCCCCTTAATTATTAGGCTAGATAATAAAAAGATAGTTAATACTAGTACTCTTGGTCCTTGAGGATACGATATTTCGGACTCACCACAGCTATACTACTATTCGATAGGTGCGCTTGCCTTTGTCGAAATAATAGTTAGTTTCGAGCTCCATCAAGGGGACACACGACCGTGTCACCTGGCCATGTGTCACACACGGCTGAGACACATGCCCGTGTCTCTACCCGTGTGGACAAAAATAGGCAATTTCCCAAGCCATATTTCTCACCAAATGTGGTACCAACCTAAGTCAAACAATGTACATACAACCATGACATAAATAAGTGTTCAAGACTAACCAATTCCAAGTCTAGAGCATGCAATATCCACACATTCACTTGACCACTTAAAAGCATACAACTAGCCATTCAAAATCATACCAATATCACTTCCAAAAGTTACCTAAATGGTCAAATGCATATATACACATTTATGCCTAACACACAACATATATGTCATTTCTTAATCTCAACCATATGATACTCAAAAGTTCTAAATCACAATCAAGGCATTCCCATGGCAATTCAAACAAAATATAACATGAGACAAACCATACATATATAAATACCAACATATACCATATCAAGCCATATTAAATGACTAATTACATAACCAAAACATATAGGCTTTCATTAGCCAAAAGACCCATACATGCTTATTAACATACAAACTTACCTTGAACTCGTATGAAGGAAAACGATTGTTTAGTCCAAAACTTTATCTTTTCCCCGATCTAATTTTGTACGTTTCTTTTCTTGATCTATATAATCAAATTTAACTATTTTAATTCATATTTTACTCAATTTAATCCAAATTTCATGTTATGGCAAAATTATCATTTGCCCCAATACTTTTAACTTCTTTACAATTTATCCTTATCTCATAAAAATGCAAATTCATGCAATTTAATCCACACCCACGCTAACCGAATTCTATATATGTTCATAGCAGCCCACACATTTCATTATTTCACACATTTCACCATAAAATTTTCACATTTTACAAATAAATCCTTATTTGACATTTTCAACTAAGATTACTTTACTAAACTTGTTTAACTATCACTAAACTTTCATTTTCATCCATCAAACATCAAAAACACCCAACACACATTCATGGAAAAACTCTAGAATTTTAACAGTATTGCAAATTAGTCCATGGGCTAGCTAGATTAAGCTACAACGACTTCAAAAACATAGAAATCATTAAAAACAGAGGAAAAATGCTTACATGCAATAGGGAGATATGATCGAATGCTTCAAACCCCTAATGTTCTTCCTTTTCTTCAATTTTAGGTGGTAATTCTCAAGGTTGAAGATGATACAACCTTTTGTTTTATTTTATTTTACTTGTATTTACTAATTTACCTTTATAACCTTTTAAATTATCACAAATTTCAACAATACAAAGCCATCATATTCCACTATCAATAATTATGGGCTAATTACCATATAAGGACCTATAATTTAAGGTTCTACAACTATTTAATACCTTTAGCTATTAGAACATAACTTTTGTACTTTACGCGACTTAGACCTTTTTATCAAATTAAGCATACAAACAGTAAAATTTCTTAACGAAATTTTCATATGACTCTACTATCATGCTAAAGACATTAAAAATAATAATAAAATAAATATTTTCACATCAGATTTATGGTCCCAAAACCACTGTTCCGATTTCACTAAAAACGGGTTGTTACCACTCTCCCCCCTTAGCAATTTTTGTCCCCGAAAATCTTACCAGAAAATAGGTTAGGGTACTGTTTTCTCATAGCTTCCTCGGGTTCTCACGTAGCTTCTTCGATACAATGATGTTTCCAAAGTACCTTCACTAAAGCTATGCTTTTGTTTCTTAACTTTTTAATCTCTCGTGCTATAATTCTGATCGATTCTTCACTATACAACATATTAGGCTGAATATTGACCTCTGTCGGAGAAATTATATGCGAAGGATCTGATCTATACTATCGTAACATGGGTACATGAAACACATTATGAATTGATCACTGGAATCAGAGTCTTAAAATTTATAAAGAGAATGATTGAACCTGCAAACTAACTCTGACAACGATTAAAAGCAAGTGTACCTATCGAACAGTAATATAGCTTAGGCAAGACCAGATTGCCGAACCCAAAGGAACTAAAAGTACTAATACTAACCTTCTTTTTATTATCTAGCCTAAAATAAATGAAGTTGTTTAAATCTAATCTAACTACTACTAAGCTAAAGATGCGAAGACAAAAAGAATGAATTGGGAAATAACTTGAAGGAAGACTCAGTTGATTTAAGACGATACCCTCAGGAAGAATCCACCTAGACTTCACTTATTATTTAAACCTGGACCATACGATTTATTCACTTGACTTGATCTGTAGGATTCCCTAATTTATATTAAACCCTCTCTCGAAGTGAATAACGTCTAACCCTAGGTTAATTAACTGAAATCTCTTTCTCACTTAATAATCCCCTAGAATAGCAGTAAATCGATCTATGAATTCCCATATTAGGTTTCACCCTAATCTGGCAAAATCTCGTCACCCTATCTCTAGGCGCGCGAACGACTCCGCTTTAATTATGCTAGATCTGTTCTTAAGCAGGGACTTTTGCTCCTCCACCTAAGAACATCTGACTTGAATCAATATCCCGGAAAGATTAACACAAAAATTAATCACACATAATTAAGAACAAATCAAGTATTTATCTTATAGTTCAGAAAATAATAACAAGATTCATCTAGGTTTCATCCCCTTCAGGTATCTGAAGGGTTTAGTTCATAACAAATAAAGAAAACATCTTAGAAGAAAAGATAAAACAAAACATAAGAAATCCCTAAAACTCCCTGAAGGAATTAAAGGAGAGATCCGCCGTCTTAAGTAGAATTCTGGCTTCTTGAGATGGATCAACTGGCTATCCTCGAGTGATTCCCACAACTCTGACCTTTTCGGCTTGGCTCCTTGGCCTAGCTAACCGCCCTCTTTCAGGTAACACTTAGGGGGTTTATATAGGATCTTGGAATGTGTTTCTTCACCCCAAAGTATCCAAATCCGAATGAAATTGCTCTTTTCCACGACAGAGACACGGCCATGGCACACGCCCGTGTGACTAGTCTTCAAGCCGTGTTCAGACTTCTTTAGTGAGGCACGGCTATGTGAATCGGGGGTAAGGCAGTGTTCTAGATGATCAATGCGACAAGGCCGTGTGGGCTTAAGTCCAGGCCATGTGGATTTCGTGATATGGCCCATTTATTCCGTTTTGGGCCCTTTTTTATGTTCTTTTTATCCTCAGGTGCTTTTCTAGGTATAAGACATGAAAAGAAAGGATTAAGAGAACCTTTTTACATAAATCGAGGCTTAAATCATCCAAAAGCATACTAAATGTGGGATTAAAATATGTTACTTTTACAGTTTATCAAATACTCCCACACTTAAGTTTTTGCTTGTCCTCAAGCAAAATTCTCAACTTACAATTAAAACAAACTTTCCATGATTCATAATTCCTATCAACAATGTCTCATCATAATCCATAGATAATTTATACATGGATGATTTAACTCGAAGAGTCCTAAAGATTCAAACAGTCAAAGTCATACATTTGTAGCATAAAAACATAGGTGTCTCCCCTTATCTAAATAATTACCTTTGATTCAAAATTGACAAGGATTGACATCCTCACTAAAGATTCACCCGAATCACTCGAGGTGTTTAAGGTTCAGTAAAAGAGCACTCATAAGTCGAACCTGAAAAGTTAATACCATAGGCTTGCCTGAAAATCAAATCTCCACCACTGTAAAATGAGATGATACACAAATCAAAAGTTCTTTAACAGGGTTGTAACGGGGCTAGGGTTAAAGGTGTGGAATAAGGCTGAATTAGAAGGTTAGAATCCAGATTGAATTGACAAGTTACCTAACTTAGAAAATATTGAGATAATATTTACATTAAGTGAAAAGTAATATCCTACTAGCACGAGCTTTTCTTTCGAAAAATAGACTTTAACTGTGTAAGCTCACTAACACTGAATATACTTTAAATTTTTTTTTAAGAACAAATCAAGTAATAAAAGATAAATTCAACTACTGAAATAGTATAATTAGATAACTAATCAAATCATATCTCAATATAAGGGTAGTCAAAAGGAATGGAGATAATAAATACATAGGGTTTTGGGTTATTAGTAGGTGAGTCAATAAAAAGGGTTGTTAGGATCAACGGGGTTCACTAGGGGTTAATTATGAAGGTAAGCTTTTTAGTGGAGTAAATGGGTTAATACTTAGGTGCCTTTATCATCTCGGTATATCAAATCATAGGTGTGGTCTCAACATGTATAATCGAGGCAAGTTCTAGAATAACAATTCATAGTTGACATACTCATAATCAATAAAGTGAGCATGAAAATGGATATATGCTCTATAAGGCTCAAAATCTCACAAAAATTATGGGTGTTTTGACATCAACCTTGTAAATTTCAAACTTCCAGATAATATTCAGATTCAGCTCGACAACCTAGCAAGGATTTTAATTTTGAAAAATAGACTTATCATGTTTGATTCTCTAATATTCTTCTAATTTAATCATCAATGTACAATTAACTATGACTTAATCTAAAACATATCAGTAAAAATCATAAACCATCAGAAATTTCATCCTAATTAGTAATATGAGAAAATTGATTAAAAACAAGACTAAATTCAGGGATTTGAGAATAAATGAAGAAAGTTAGGCCGGTTTTGAGAATAATGCAAAAGATTAGGCCATTTCTTTAATTAAATATTCACCCCCCACACTTAAGACGTACATTGCCCTCAATGTATAAAGATGTATATAAAATTTAAGAGAGAGGGAGAAGTGAAACTTCCTGAGTTTGGATGGTTTCCCGGAGTTGGAAGTCGATATGGGTGGTGGCTGCTGCCGAGTGGTGTGCCGAAGTCGAAAGGAGACTAAGAAGGAAAATAAACTAAGACTGGAAGATAAAAGGGCTTGAGAATCCTTATTGGTAGATTGTTCGTGAGGTGGGTGTGACTTCTAAGGCGACGGAGGTGCTGGCGGTGGCGGAAGTGGCGTGATTCCCAAGCAGCCTTTTCAACTTCTTAGGCTGCACTGGTGGTGGTCATGATTCCCAAGGTGTGATTCCCTAACAGCATAAGAAATTAAAATATATTAAACTAAATTAAGCATAAGATTGTCGAAGAGAAGGAAATTGAAGCAAAAGAGAAAGAAAAATAAAAACTAAATGGTCTCAAAGACCCTTGGCTTGTTGTTCGGATGAAGCGGCCGGCATGAGCTTATGAATGTCGGTCTCCCTAAGGAGACTACGCTTGCCTTCTTCTACTTCTTCGACATTGATATTTGTGGCTCAAGAGTCTGGAGACTTTGTTATGGAGAGGGGAGAAAAAGGAAGAGAAGAGAATCAGAAAAGTAGTGGAAAGTGGAAAGTGGATGAGAAGAATAGGGAAGGGAAATTGGGTTTAAATAGAGGCTCAATTCTAACATTCTCCCACGCCCGTGGACTGAGGGTGTGTCGATGCACGCGGCCGCTTCAAACGGCCGTGTGTCTAGGCGTGTTGATTCTCCATGCCTATTTTTTAGCCAGCTACGCCGTTGGTGACAAGTCATTATGTTGGCACGGTTTGAAGGCACGAGCGTGTTCTGCCCGTGGTTTGCAAGTTAGTAGCTTCACCCGGTTATCGGCCACGGCCATGCCACTTTGTCAGTGCCTGTGGGGGTGTGGTTGAATCTGTGAATTCAAAAGTTAGTTGGGACTGATTCGTACCGCCTCTACTATGTCAGTACGGAGATTTTGGTGGTCCACACGGCCACGACCACGGCCGTGTGCAAGGCCGTGTGGCTTGGAAATCTGCACTTCTGTGTTAGTTTAAAAACTAAATTTTCATAAGTACGAAAAGAAAAGAAATTGAAAATAAATGCGAAAGTAAATAGGGTTAGTGCTCGGGTTACCTCCCGGGAAGCGCTCGTTTATAGTCTTAAGCTAGACTTTCCTTGTATTTGAGAGAAAAAATTAGGGAGGTTTAAAGGTTTGAATATCTTCCCTCATGCTCACAGTTCTATTTTCTTGATAAAGTTTAAGTCGAGCAGCGTTTACCTTAAAAGTGCCGAATGTTGGATTGCTTACCTCGACTGTTTCGTGTGGGAAGATATTGTGTACCTTAAGAGGAATTTCTTCGTTTGCTTTCAGGTTTGATGTGGTGATGCGAGGATCTGCTTTGTCTAACAGTACCTGGTCTCCTATTTTGACGTGGTTTGATGTTCCTATAAGCTCTTCTAGGGGCTCCTTCAGTTTTACTTTGTGCGGTTCCTGTTCCTATTTGATTTGTGTTTTCTGCTCTTTTAGTTTGTCGACCCTAAGGCTTTGTTCCTTATGTAGTTCTTATTTGTTGGCTTGGGGTCTATGACTTGGCTTCGATTTGTATCCTTGTGGTGTTTTCTGCGATGAAGGTTGCACAAATTGATTATCAACTGAATTGACTTTCTTACCTTCATCGATTGTTGTCCTGGCCGAGTCAAGAGCTTGAAGACTGATTGATTCGTCACCTACACAAAGTATGAGTTCTCTTGTGGCAACGTCAATTTTAGTCTTGGTAGTTGCTAGAAAAGGTCTTCCTAAAATTAAAGGGATTGAATTATCCTCATCCATGTCTAAGACAACAAAATCTACTGGGAAAACAAATTTATCAATTTTTACAAGAACATCTTAGACAATACCCCTAGTGTAACACCCCAAACCCGGTCTAAACACTATACCCGAGTCTGGCATGCTACGGGGAAAAAAATGCCTTAAAAATTGGTTTGTCAACTTCGTTGGTGGAGAAAACCCTTGAAAAATTTTTAGAAGACGAATTTGAGTTTGGTGAAGTTTAAAACGGGTTAAGACTTGTTTTAGAAAATTATTTGCTTTATTGTTATTACATATCATTTACCCAATCAGTGAACATTTTTTTAAGAAAAACATACTTATCAAGGTTTAAAGAAAAAAACATCCAATTCATATCTATTAGGTTTGCTTATCAAAAGTTATAGGAACAACCAAATAAACATCCCAAAATAAAAGTTAGGCGGCCTTATTACAATGATGCAAAACTAGAATTAAAGTAAAACAACTAAGTTCAACAGGAAACTTTGAAACAAAACAATTGCTGAGCATGGCCACCTCGAGTCCACTCCGGCTCCATATCCACGATCTAAGTCTGATCTGCAAAAATGTAAAGGAAGAGGTGAGTCACCGAGACTCAGTGTATAAATCCCCATCCCAAGAAAATCATGCTCTTACACAAGTTCATGCAATAATATGCAAGTCATGCAACCCGCCTAAGTATCCATCCGGTTCTCCCGAATCTACCCCTTGTGGTACCAAACCACTGGTGGTGCCAAACCACTGGTAACCGAAGTTACAAAATAAACATATGTGGTACCAAACCACTGGTGGTGCCAAACCACTGAGACTTAGTCACAATTTTGTAATATGTGGGGCCAACCCACTGTGTGATACCAAATCACTGGTGACAGTCTGACAGATCATACTCCCCCCTCCTCTCATCACCCATGGCATATACTCATGCATTCAATATCAGTATGATCATGCTTAACATGTTAAATCACATTTATAGAATAACAACTTACCGAGCATCCTCGCTTTCACCCACAAGGGTATTTTTCGTAACTATTGCCGTCATTCCGGCTTTTAAATAACACATAACATAAAACATATTACGCAAGAAAGTGTGTAAGAGTTACACACCTAGTTTTCGTACTACCGCTTTTACTGCTTCTACGCTACTTTGGCGTTAGGTTTACAGATCCAACCTCTCCTACTGCTTGACTGTTATTAGTGGCCATAATAACCCTTTGGTCACTAAACCAATCAGATCGATAAGATCTAATAAATAGTAATAGCGTTTAAAAAGAACCCTTGCCTAACTTTCAAATCCCGAAAAGTCCTTACGAACCCGTCACCTTCCAACCTACATTCGGCCATCCCCAAAATATCAAATAAACCGATAATCACCACCAATCTAACTCATATGGCATTCGGCCAAATAAAAGAAATCAAGAAAGGCCATTCGGTCGAACCTACCACTACCTACCTTCGGGTTTTCCACCAAATCGGCACAGGGGACTTTTAATGACACAGATTCGGCTTCTAGGGGTAGAGGGTGAAATTGACAGGACCTTTGAACAACAGATTCAGATTAGAACTTTATAAAAATAGAGGAATCGTAGAGGAAAGAAATCCCGAAACTCACCAGATTACTAAGGAGTATGCAGCTTATGGTGCACCTTCGGGAAACAGAAAACTCCCTTGTAGATTCGGCTATAGAGGAAGATGATCACAGCGGATTGGGTTTTGAAAGAAAACTTGAAGAGAAGAAGAAAGTGTTGGAAAGTGGTGGCAAAGAAAAGAAAAAAAGAATTTGAGACAAAAGGAGGAGAGGATTTTCGGCTAGCAAAGTAGATGAATGAAAAAAATGAAAGAAAGATGAGTACTTTGGCTACAAAATTCGGCTACACAAGAACACACCTCAGAGTTGGAGTTTCAGCCAACTCTCCCCCTCCTGATAGCCTTTATCCCTTATCTCATCCATTTATCATCACATCCCTTATCTTACCTCTCTTAATTATCAGCTTTTATCCCTTAAAAATAAAAGAAAAAACTCCTAAAATGTAGCCTAATTGCCGTTCACCCCCTTTCCGTTCACAGTGCCGAAATTTGACCCATCCATTTGGGCCCCAAGCGGCCACACTAGGCCCAAACTCCTCCCCTTGTGACGCCACCTTAATGCTCATCTAAAGCACCTCAAATTTTTGGGCCACAAGCCCAGCTTGCTACTAAACATAATAATTTAAATTAAATTACTACTAACACTATTTTTAATCATTTTAACCCAGATTTTAAGCCCAAACCTGAGCCCAATACACGCCTTAAAGCCTTAGCCTACTAACTTGCCATGCAACATATCAAATGCATAGACCCACAAAATCAGGATATTACAGTTCTACCCCCTTAAAATAAATTTCGTCCTCAAAATTTACCTGATCAGAAAAGTTGAGGGTATTGCTGTCGCATAATATCCTCCGGCTCCCATGTCGCTTCCTCCGATCCATGGTTCCGCCATAATACCTTTACCAAAGGAACAGATTTCCTACGCAAGATCTTAACATCCCGATCTAAGATCTGCACTGGTTCCTCCTCAAAAGACAAGTCTGGGCTCACCTCAATTTCCTCCACTGCCACAACATGTGATGGATCCGAGCGATAGCGTCTAAGCATGGAAACATGAAACAGGTCGTGGATTTGACTCAACTCTGGTGGCAACTCAAGCTGGTAAGCTACTGGTCCTACTAGCTTCAACACCCGATAGGGCCCAATAAATCTAGGGCTTAACTTGCCTTTCCTACCAAACCTTAGAACATTTTTCCATGGCGACACCTTCAAGAAAACCTTGTCACCTACAGCAAACTTTATATCCTTCCGTTTAAGATCGGCATAAGACTTCTGCCTATCCGAGGCTTCTTTCAAACGAGCTCTAATCACCTTCACCTTATCCTCTGTCACAGTAACCAACTCCAGACCCAATAACTACCGCTCTCCCAACTCCGTCCAACACGTAGGGGTACGACACTTCCGACTATACAACGCCTCGTATGGTGCCATCTGAATGCTTGCCTGATGGCTATTGTTGTACGCGAATTTCGCCAACGGTAAGAAGTCTTCCCAACTACCCTTGAAATCCAAGACACATCCCCTTAGCATGTCTTCCAAGACTTGAATCACCCTCTTTGACTGTCCATCTGACTGGGGATGGAATGCTGTACTAAAATCCAACCTTGTACCCAAAGCCTGATGCAAAGCTTTCCAGAACCTTGACGTAAATCTAGGGTCTCTGTCCGAAATAATCGACACTGGCACTCCGTGCAACCTTACAATCTCTGCTATATATAGTTTTGCCAACTTCTGAAGAGAATAATCCATACGCACATGTATGAAATGAGCCGACTTCGTCAAACGGTCCACAATTACCCAAACTGAATCCTTCTTGGTTGGCGTAAGAGGTAGCCCACTCACAAAATCCATTGTAATCCTTTCCCACTTCCATTGTGGAATCTTAATTGGTTGCAACAATCCCGAGGGTAACTGATGTTCAGCCTTAACTTGCTAACACGTCAAACACTTACCCACAAACTCCGTCACCTCACGCTTAAGGCCCGGCCACCAAAACTGCTCCCGCAAATCCCGGTACATCTTACTACCTCCTGGATGCATAGCATATGGACTGCTATGTGCCTCCTGCAAAATCTTCTGCCTTAACTCCACATCCTTAGGTATACACATTTTTCCCTGAAAACATAACACTCCATCGCTGCTTAGACTATACCCCTCCAATCCACCACTCTGCACTTGCAAACAACGAGCACTTAAAACTTCATCTACCAGCTGTTTCTCCTTAACGTCGTCAATCCATGTTGGCTTCACTTGCAATTCCGCTAACAAGCTTCCATCCTCATACAGACTAAGGTGAGCAAACATGGCTCTTAAATCTACCACTACCTTACGGCTCAAGGCATCCGCTTCCACGTTAGCCTTTCTCGGGTGGTATTCAATCGAGCAGTCATAGTCTTTTAACAGCTCAATCCACCTTCTCTGCCTCAAATTTAACTCCTTCTGCGTGAGAAGGTACTTCAGACTCTTGTGATCCGTATATACTACAGACTTCTCTCCATACAAATAATGCCTCCAAATTTTTAGGGCAAAAACCACTGCAGCCAATTCCAGATCATGCGTCGGGTAGTTAACTTCGTGAGGTCTTAACTGTCAGGAAGCATACACTACTACCTTCCCCTCCTGCATCAGCACACATCCCAATCTTGTATGGGACGCATCACAATAAACCGTAAACTCTTTCCCGGCTTCTGGTTGAATCAATATTGGAGCTTCCGTCAAAATCCTCTTTAGCTTCTCAAAACTTTCCTGTTGCTTGTCTGACCACACGAATGGAACCCCTTTCCTCAGCAACTTGGTCAATGGTGCTGCAATCAGAGAAAACCCTTCCACAAATCTCCGGTAATATCCTGCTAGCCCTAGAAAACTCCGAATCTCCGCCACAGACTTCAGTGGCTTCCAGTCTAAAACTGCCTCAACCTTCCGAGGGTCCACTCTAATCCCCTCAGCTGACACCACATGCCGCAAGAAAGTAACCTCCTTCAGCCAGAACTCGCACTTACTAAACTTGGCGTATAAACGCTTTTCCCTAAGAATCTGCAACACGACTCGCAATTGTGCGTCATGCTTCTCCTCTGATTTCGAGTATACCAGAATATCGTCGATAAATACTACGACGAACCGATCCAAGTATGGCTGGAACACCTGGTTCATCATATCCATAAACGCTGCCGGTACGTTCATCAACCCGAATGGCATAACCAAGAATTCATAGTGCCCGTATCGAGTACGAAACATCGTCTTATGGATATCTGCCTCCTTTACCTTAAGTTGGGGATACCCCGACCTTAAATCTATCTTGGAGAAGACCGATGCTCCCTTAAGCTGGTCGAACAAGTCATCTATCCTAGGCAAAGGATACTTGTTCTTAATTGTCAATTTATTCAACTGACGATAGTCTATGCACATTCGTATCGACCCGTCCTTCTTCTTAACAAAGAGCACAGATGCTCCCCACGGCGAAACACTTGGCCAGATAAAACCCCAATCCAGCAACTCCTGAATCTGCGCTTTCAACTCCACCAATTCATTTGGCGCCATCCTATATGGAGCAATGGACACTGGTGCTGTTCCTGGTAGAAGATCTATACCGAACTCCACTTCACGACCTAGGGGTAAACCCGGAAGCTCTTCCGGAAAGACATCGACAAAGTCTTTCACCGTTCGAACATTCTCCATTCTTGATTCCCTAACTTCCAAGGCACACACGTAGACCATAACCGCCTCACATCCTTTCCTTACCATCTTCTCTGCCTTTAGCGCAGACACCACATTAGATAGGTAATTCCTTTTCTCTCCTATCATTACCACCTTTTCACCCTCAACCGACTTTAGCACCAACCGTTTAGCTGCACAGTCCATCTCTGCCTAGTACTTTACCAACCAATCCATTCCTAAGATTAAATCGAACTCCCTGAAGGGTAGTTCCATCAAATCTGCTTGAAACACAACCCCTTAAAGTTCCAGGGGTACTTCTCTATACAGTTTATCCACCACCACAGAGTGTCCTAGAGGGCTAACTACCGTCATCTTCCTAGCAGCAGTCTCACTAACTAAGTTCAAAGTTCCCACTATACTACTAGCAACATATGAGTGTGTTGAACCAACATCAATTAAAGCAATGTAAGGCAACCCAAAAATTATAAACGTACTGGTTATAAAGTCCGGTGCGTCACCCTCTTCTCGATGTTTGGCTGCATAGACCAACCCAGGCTGTCTAGCATCAGCACCTCCAGCACCTCGGCCAGGTGCTCCTCGGCCTCGCCCGTTACCATTACCATTACCACCCCTAGCTGCACCTCGACCCCTCTGTGGTTGCTGACCATCCCTCCTGAATTGACCGCGTCCTTGATCCTCAGCTTGAGTCCTAGCTAACTTCCGTGGACAATCCCTTACCCGGTGCTCCTTTGACCCGCACTCAAAGCACCCTCTATTACTAGCCAAACACTCTCCCGAATGGGACTTCCCGCATCTAGCACACTGAGGTGGCCACTGAGCAGCAGCAGACTTTGCGGCTCTTTCCGGTCCACCAAATCTATGCCCTCTTATGTGAACTTCCAGCAGACCCTGAAGGACAAAACTCCTTTTATCCTTACTTCTGTCCTGATTTCGCCTCTCAGTTCGCTTCACCTCCTCAGCTACCTTAGCCTTTTCCACGAGAACGGTTTCACACTGAGGTGTAATTAACACCAGCAGCTCATCTCTTAACCCGTCCTCGAACCTAACACAGCGCTCATGTTCTGTAGCCACCATACCCCGAGCATACCTACTCAACCTCAAGAATTCAGCTTCGTACTCGGGTACCGACTTATTCCCCTAAACCAAGTTCAAGAACGCCCTACGTTGTGCATCAGTATACCCAACTCCCACATACTTCCTCTGATAGGCTGGCTTAAAATAATCCCAGGTGATATCATCGGCCACTGCCCCATCCTTAACCGTGAGCCACCACTGATACGACTCATCCCGGAGGAGAGACACTATCCCTTTTAACTTCTCCTCAGCTGAGAAGTCCAAATCATCCATTATACGTTCAGTAGCCTCTAACCAGTACTCAGCCGTGTTGGGAGCCACTCTAGAAACTCCTCTAAACACTTCTGCTCCGTTAGCCTGGAGTCGCTCAGCCACGGATTTTCGGGCTCCTACACCCGCGCCTGCCCCGGTAACTCGTTCCAAAACTCGTAGTACAGCCTGAGATACTGTATCGTTACAACCAGTCTGATCCTGAAACTCAGCTTCCGCCGCCGGCAGATCCGGCAGCACGTTTCCGGACCCATGGCCAGACCCTACTAGCTCCGACAAGGTCATCCTACCCCTACCACGGCCACGCGGCGGACGTCCACGACCTCTTATACTCATTCTTTTAGTTCTAGGTACATTCATCACACAAACAACATCCACAGACCACATTCAACGTTTAGGGGTATTTTCGTCATTTCACTACCCGAGGGTATTTTCGTAATTTTAACCTACAGGGGTATTTTCGTAATTTTCCAAAATACGGTCTCGTTTGATTTTGCGGAATAAGGGTATTTTGGTAATTTTCCAACTCGAAGGTATTTCGATAATTTTGCAAATTCGAGGGTATTTCGGTAATTTTGCAAATTCAGGGGTATTTTAGTAATTTTGTAAATTTAGGGGTATTTTGGTCATTTTTTCAAATCTAAGGTAGTTTTCACAAATCCAGGGGTAATTTGGTAATTTCAAAACTAGGGTTTTTAGAAAACAGTGTGGCTGGTCCCTTTCGGGTTTTAGTTGTAAGTTTTGGCCTATCAACATGTCTTTGTAACTAAGGTGAATAGTCACTAGGCACCAGGTGGGATTCTAGTGAAAAGGAGGTGAGTCACTAGGACTGTTTAAATACCAAGCTTTCCCTGAATCCTTTCCTAGACATGCATATGCCTATTGCCACACCCTGTCATAGCTAGAGTGAACAATCACTATGCACCAAGTAAGATTCCAGCGAAGAGGAGGTGAGTCACTCGGACTGCTTAAATACCAAGCTCTTCCGGATCTACTCCTAGACATGCATATGCTTGTTACCACACTTTAGCCTTGTGACTCGTTTACAGGTTTTGTTTAATAAAGTTAAGTCTTATGGTTTTGAGAAGTTGTTTGTCTAATAGAGTCTATGAGTACTATCATGCTTAACTGCGCCTAAAGCCCACAAAGCCCAACAAATATATCACAACAAAAGTTAGGGTACTTACCTGGGTGGATCGGCACCGGAGACTCAGGTGCCATGCTTCCCGAAATAAATAAATAAATAAATAATCATTTCTCAAACTTTTAGAACATATTTTGGGCCCTAAGCCCACAACCGAGCTTTTGAACCGGGCTCTGATACCAAAATGTAACACCCCAAACCCAGTCTAAACGCTACACCTGAGTCTGGCATGCTACGGGGAAGAAAATGCCTTAAAAATCGGTTTGTCAACTTCGTTGGTGGAGAAAACCCTTGAAAAATTTTTAGAAGACGAATTTGAGTTTGGTGAAGTTTAAAACGGGTTAAGACTTGTTTTAGAAAATTATTTGCTTTATTGTTATTACATATCATTTACCCAATCAGTGAACATTTTTTTAAGAAAAACATACCAATCAAGGTTTAAAAAAAAAACATCCAATTCATATCTATCAGGTTTGCTTATCAAAAGTTATAGGAACAACCAAATAAACATCCCAAAATAAAAGTTAGGCGGTCTTATTACAACGATGCAAAACCAGAATTAAAGTAAAACAACTAAGTTCAACAGGAAACTTTGAAACAAAACAATTGCTGAGCATGGCCACCTCGAGTCCATTCCGGCTCCATATCCACGATCTAAGTCTGATCTGCAAAAATGTAAAGGAAGGGGTGAGTCACCGAGACTCAGTGTATAAATCCCCATCCCAAGAAAATCATGCTCTTACACAAGTTCATACAATAATATGCAAGTCATGCAACCCGCCTAAGTATCCATCCGGTTCTCCTGAATCTACCCCTTGTGGTACCAAACCACTGGTGGTGCCAAACCACTGGTAACCGAAGTTAAAAAATAAACATATGTGGTACCAAACCACTGATGGTGCCAAACCACTGAGACTTAGTCACAATTTTGTAATATGTGGGGCCAACCCACTGTGTGATACCAAATCACTGGTGACAGTCTGACAGATCATACTCCCCCCTCCTCTCATCACCCATGGCATATACTCATGCATTCAGTATCAGTATGATCATGCTTAACATGTTAAATCATATTTACAGAAGAACAACTTACCCGGCATCCTAGCTTTTACCCACAAGGGTATTTTTCGTAACTATTGCCGTCATTCCGGCTTTTAAATAACACATAACATACAACATATTACGTAAGAAAGTGTGTAAGAGTTACACACCTGGTTTTCGTACTACCGCTTTTACTGCTTCTACGCTACTTTGGCGTTGGGTTTACAGATCCAACCCCTCCTACTGCTCGACTGTTATTAGCGGCCATAATAACCCTTTGGTCACTAAACCAATCAGATCGATAAGATCTAATAAATAGTAATAGCGTTTAAAAGAACCCTTACCTAACTTTCAAATCCCAAAAAGTCCTTACGAACCCGTCACCTTCCAACCTACATTCGGCCATCCCCAAAATATCAAATAAACCGATAATCACCACCAATCTAACTCATATGGCATTCGGCCAAATAAAAGAAATCAAGAAAGGCCATTCGGCCGAACCTACCACTACCTACCTTCGGGTTTTCCACCAAATCGGCACAGGGGACTTTTAATGACACAGATTCGGCTTCTAGGGGTAGAGGGTGAAATCGACAGGACCTTTGAACAACAGATTCAGATCAGAACTTGATAAAAATAGAGGAATCGCAGAGGAAAGAAATCCCGAAACTCACCAGATTACTAAGGAGTATGCGGCTTATGGTGCACCTTCGGGAAACAGAAACCTCCCTTGTAGATTCGGCTATGGAGGAAGATGATCACAGGGGATTGGGTTTTGAAAGAAAACTTGAAGAGAAGAAGAAAGTGTTGGAAAGTGGCGGCAAAGAAAAGAAAAAAAGAATTTGAGACAAAAGGAGGAGAGGATTTTCGGCTAGCAAAGTAGATGAATGAAAAAAAAATGAAAGAAAGATGAGTACTTTGGCTACAAAATTCGGCTACACAAGCACACACCTCAGAGTTGGAGTTTCGGCCAACTCTCCCCCTCCTGATAGCCTTTATCCCTTATCTCATCCATTTATCATCACATCCCTTATCTTACCTCTCTTAATTATCAGCTTTTATCCCTTAAAAATAAAAGAAAAAACTCTTAAAATGTAGCCTAATTGCCGTCCACCCCCTTTGCCTTCTCAGTGCCGAAATTTGACCCATCCATTTGGGCCCCAAGCGGCCACACTAGGACCAAACTCCACCCACTTGTGACGCCACCTTAATGCTCATCTAAAGCACCTCAAATTTTTGGGCCACAAGCCCAGCTTGCTACTAAACATAATAATTTAAATTAAATTACTACTAACACTATTTTTAATCATTTTAACCCAGATTTTAAGCCCAAACCTGAGCCCAATACACGCATTAAAGCCTTAGCCTACTAACTTAGCCATGCAACATATCAAATGCATAGACCCACAAAATCCGGATATTACACCTAGGAATTCTAACAGTTTTATCAGCTAATTGAATGCTCATCCTAGTCTGTTTGGGTTTCCCTAGACCTAGTTGTTTAAACATTTTGTAAGGCATGACATTTATGCTTGCCCCTAAATCAGCTGACGCATTATCAATAGTTAAACTACCAATTAAACATGGAATTGTAAAACTCCCTGGATCTATTTGCTTTCGTGGTAGTCTATTCTGTAACATTGCTGAGCATACTGCATTTAATTCCACATGTGGTTCCTCGTCTAATTTGCGCTTGTTCATCAAGAGCTGCTTTAAAATTTTTCTCGAGTCTTGCATCTGAAAAAGAGCTTCAAGAAGAGGTAAGTTGATATGTAATTTCTTTAAAAGTTTAAGAAACTTACCGAACTGTTCTTCTGTATCATCTCTTTTCATTACTTTGGGATAAGGTATGCGAGGTTGGTATTCCTTGATTATCGGTTTTAGCTTTTCCCGTGTTACCCCTGTTTTACCTTTTTCTACCTCGTTTTCTTGTACTGAGTTGGGTTCATCTAACCCTTTACTATCATGAGCTGTGATGGCTTGAATTTGTTCCTTTGGGTTAATCTCTGTGTTACTTGATAGACGCCCTTGCGGTCGTTCGGACATTAACTTTGCAAGTTGTCCGACTACTTTAGTGACTTCCCCTACTGACTTAGTAAGTTCCCCGACTAGGTCCTTGGTCTCTTCAACCGATGTTTGTTGATCTTTAAGTGTTTTCTCAGTATCTTGGAGACAATTTTCTGTGGCAGCCATGAATTTTGTTAGCATCTCTTCAAGGTTTGGCTTATTCTCTTGCGGATATGGCTGATTTTGGAAATTTTGAGGAGGTTATTGTCTTTGATTTCCTTGATGTCCTTGACCTCCCCATGAAAAATTTGGATGGTTCCTCTATGGATTGTAAGTATTACTATACAGATTATTATTAGATTTGAAATTATTACCTATATAGTTCATCTGTTCGCTCTCTGCGCCCGGTTGGTAGGGTGGGTACTCAGGATTCGCCACAGTTCCACTTGCGTCGTACTGCATTACTGGGTGTGCCTGTGAAGAACACAAACTATCAAGCTTTTTATTTATCATCTCTATATATGTTGATAGTGTGGTCACTGTATCGAGGTTGTAAACTCCGGCTGATTTTTTCGGTTTAGTCCTTGTAACTTGCCACTGATAGTTATTCAGTGACATCTCTTCAATGAACTCGTAGGCTGCTTCAGGAGTTCTGTTGTTCAGGGTTCCACCGGTGGCTGAATCAATTAATTGCCTCGTTGAGGGGTTTACACCGTTCTAGAAGGTTTGGACTTGTAGCCATAAGGGTAAACCGTGGTGTGGACACCTTCTCAAGATATCCTTGTATCTCTCCCATGCACCGTATAATGTCTCTAAATCCATCTGCACAAAAGAAGAGATATCATTTCGTAATTTAGCCGTTTTGGCCGGTGGGAAATATTTTAATAGAAATTTTTCGGTCATTTGTTCCCATGTAGTGATTGACCCTCGTGGTAACGAGTTTAACCACTGTTTGGCTTTATTTCTTAATGAAAAGGGGAATAACCAGAGACGTATAGGATCATCCGAAACGCCATTTATTTTGAAGGTATCACAAAACTCTAAAGAATTAGATATATGAGTGTTTGGGTCTTCATCCTGTAAACCATCAAATTGAACAAATTGTTGAATCATTTGTATTGTGTTAGGTTTTAATTCAAAATTATTAGCAGCTATAGCAGGCCTAACAATACTCGATTTTGCTCCTGTTAAATGCGGTTTAGCATAATCAAACATAGTACGTGGAGCATTGTTTTCTCCCACATCATGTTGTTGTGGATTATTCTCGTCCATCCCTTCAGTAGGATTGGATCTGCCTTCTTGATTTTCCTCTATGTAATTTAGGGCTCGCCTGATTTCTCTGCTATTCCTTCGAGTGGTAGCTTCAATATTACTGCCGTATACTAAAGATCCTCTCAGGTTCCTTCTAGTCATAAACTAGAGATACCTGCTAGAAAAGAAAGAAAGAGAATTTATCAAAAATCAAAATTTAGCCTAAAAATAAAATTGCGAAAAATAAAAATCATGGCTAAAGTAATAAAAATAGAGCTTTCTTAATATTTTAGTTCGTCGGCAACGGCGCCAAAAACTTGATCGCTGGAATCAAAGTCTTAAAATTTATAAAGAGAATGATCGAACCTGCAAACTAACTCTAACAACGATTAAAGGCAAGTGTACCTATCGAACAGTACTATAGCTTAGGCAAGACCGGATTGTCGAACCCAAAGGAACTAAAAGTACTAATACTAACCTTCTTTTTATTATCTAGCTTAAAATAAGTGAAGTTGTTTAAATCTAATCTAACTACTACTAAGGTAAAGATGCAAAGACAAAAAGAATGAATTGGGGAATAACTTGAAAGAAGACTCAGTTGATTTAAGACGATACCCTCAGGAAGAATCCACCTAGACTTCACTTGTTATTTAACCCTGAACCATACAATTTATTCACTTGACTTGATCCGTAGGATTCCCTAATTTATATTAAACCCTCTCCCGAGGCGAATAACGTCTAACCCTAGGTTAATTAACAGAAATCTCTTTCTCACTTAATAACCCCCTAGAATAGCAGTAAATCGATCCATATTAGGTTTCACACTAATCCGGCAAAATCTCGTCACCTTATCTCTAGGCGCACGAACAACTCCGCTTTAATTATGCTAGATCTATTCTTAAGCAGGGACTTTTGCTCCTCCACCTAAGAACATCTGACTTGAATCAATATCCCGGAAACATTAACACAAGAATTAAGCACACATAATTAAGAACAAATCAAGTATTTATCTTATAGTTCAGAAAATAATAACAAGATTCATCTAGGTTTCATCCCCTTCAGGTATCTGAAGGGTTTAGTTCATAACAAATAAAGAAAACATCTCAGAAGAAAATATAAAAAAAAACATAAGAAATCCCTAAAACTCCATGAAGGAGTTAAAGGAGAGATTCGCCGTCTTGAGTAGAATTCTGGCTTCTTGAGATGGATCAACTGGCTATCCTCGAGTGATTCCCACAACTCTGACCTTTCCGGCTTGGCTCCTTGGCCTAGCTAACCGCCCTCTTTCAGGTAACACTTAGGGGGTTTATATAGGCTCTTGGAATGTGTTTCTTCGCCCCAAAGTATCCAAATATAAATGAAATTTCTCTTTGCCACGACAGAGACACGGCCATGGCACACACCCGTGTGACTAGTCTTCAAGCCATGTTCGGACTTCTTTAATGAGGCACAGCCGTATGAATCAGGGGTAAGGCCGTGTTCTAGATAATCAATGCGGCACGGCCGTGTGGGCTTAAGTCCAGGTCGTGTGGATTTCATGATATGGCCCATTTACTTCGCTTTGGGCCTGTTTTATGTTTTTTTCATCCTCAGGTGCTTTCCTGGGTATAAAACATGAAAAGAAAGGATTAAGAGCACCTTTTTACATAAATAAAGGCTTAAATCATCCAAAAGCATACTAAATGTGGGATTAAAATATGTTACTTTACGATTTATCATGATTCTTTTCCAATTTTGAAGGTAATTCAAGTCGATAAGCTACTAGACCTATTCTTTCGATAATATCATACAGCCCAATAAATTGTGGACTCAATTTCCCTTTGCGACCAAATTGAAGAGTCTTATTTCGTGGTGATACTTTTAGAAACACTTTGTCACTGATTTGAAATTCAATATCTTTACATTTCAAATCTGCATACGATTTCTGTCAATCTGAAGCTGCTTTCAAACTATCACGAATTACTTTCACTTTTTCTTGAGTCTCTCCAATCAAATTTACCCTGTGAATCGTTTTCTCCCTAAACTCGGTCCAGTACAATAGAGTTCTACATTTACGATTGATCGTTGGTTTTAGAGTTTTAAACTTATAATGAGAATGATCAAACCTAGAAACTAACTCTGACAACGATTTGAGGCAAGCGCACGTATCGAACAGTACTATAGCTTAGGCAAGACCGGAATGTCGAACCCAAAGGAACTAAAACTACTAATACTAACTTTCTTTTTATTATCTAGCCTAAAATAATTGAAGTTGTTGTTTAATCTAAATTTAACTAACTACTAAGCTAAAGACGCAAAGACAAAAAAAGAATGAATTGGGGAAATACTGTTGGGAAAACTCAGATGATTAAGATAATACCCTTAGGAAGAATCCACCTAGACTTCACTTGTTATCTAACACTGAACCATTCGATGTATTCACTTGACTTGATCCGTAAGATTCCCTAAGTTATATTAAACCCTCTCTCGAGGTGAATAACGTCTAATCCTAGGTTGATTAATTGAAATCTCTTCCTAATTAAAACCCCTAGAATCGCATTAACTCGATCTATGGACTCCCATATTAGGTTTCACCCTAATCCAGCAAAATCTCGTCACCCTATCTCTAGGCGTGCGATCAACTCTGCTTAATTATGCTAGATCTACTCTTAGGCAGGGACTTTTGCTCCTCCACCTAAGCACATCCAACTTGAATCAATATCCCAGATATATTAAAGCAAGAATTAAGCATACATAATTAAGAACAACTCAAGTATTTATCATATAGTTCAGAAAATGATAACAAGATTCGTCTTAGGTTTCATCCCCTTCAGGTATCTGAAGGGCTTAGTTCATAACAATAAAAGAAAAGATTTCAAAACAAAAGAAAAGATAAAACAAAACATAAGAAATTCCTAAATCCCCCTGAAGGAATTGAAGGAGAGATTCACCGTCTTGAGTAGAATTCTGGCTTCTTGAGATGGATCAACTGGCTATCTTCAAGTGATTCCCACAAATCTAACCTTTCTGGCTCGGCTCCTTGGCCTAGCTAACCGCCCTCTTTCAGGTTACACTTAGGGGGTTTATATAAGCTTTCAAAATAGGTTTCTTTTCCCATAAGTATCCTTTTCCGAGGGAAACTCTTCTTTCCAATGATAGGGACACGGCATTGGCACACGCCCGTGTAAGTCGTTGCCAGGCCGTGTTTGAACCTGTTGAATGAGGCACGGTTGTGTGGATTCGGGCCAGGCCATGTGGATTTCGTGATATGGCCCATTTACTCTGTTTTGGGCCCGTTTTCTGTTCTTTCCGTCCTTGGGTGCTCTCTTGAGTATAAAACATGAAATGAAAGGATTAAGAGCACCTTTTTACATAAATCAAGGGATAAATCATCAAAAAGTATGCTAAATGTGGGATTAAATTATGTTACTTTTACGGTTTATCACATACCCCCACACTTAAGCTTTTGCTTGTCCTCAAGCAAAATTCTCAACTTACAATTAAAACGAACTTTCCATAATTCATAATTCCTATCAACAATGTCTCATCATAATTCACAGATAATTTATACATGGATAATTTAACTCAAAGAGTCCTAATGATTTAAACAATATAAGTCATACATTTGTATCACGAAAATGTAGGTGTCTCCCCTTATCTAAATAATCACCTCTAATTCAAGACCAACAAGGATTGATATCCTCACATAAGATTCACTCAAATCACTCAAAGTGTTTAAGGTTCAAAATTAAGCACTCAAAAGTCGAACCTGAAAAGTTAATCCCATAGGCTTGCCTGAAAATCAAATCTCCACCACTGTAAAATGAGATGATAAACAGATCAAAAGGTCTTTAACAGGGTTATAACGGGGCTAGGGTTAAAGGTGTGGATAAAGGCTGAATTAGAAGGTTAGAATCGAGATCGAATTGATAAGTTACCTATCTAGAAATACTGAGACGTCAATTACATCAACTAAAAAGTAATAACCCTAATAATACGAGCTTTTCTTTTGATAAATAGACTTTAACTGTATAAGCTCGCTTTTCATAGTACTAATACTGAATATACTTCGATTTTTTTTTAGAACAAATCAAATAATAAAGGATAAATTCACCTACTGAAATAATATAATTAGGTAACTAATCAAATCAAATCTTGATATAAGGGTAGTAAAAAAAGGAATTGTGTAACAAATACAAAGGGTTTTGGGTAAATATTAATGGTTGAGTTAATAAAAAGGGTTGTTAGGATCAATGGGGTTCACCAGGGGTTAATTATGAAGGTAGGCTTTTTAGTGGAGTGAGTGGGTTAAAACCTAGGTGCCTTTATCATCTCTGTATATCAAATCAAAGGTGTGGTCTTGACATGTATAATCGAAGCAAGTTCTAGAATAACAGTTCAATGTTGACACACTCATAATCAATAAAGTGAGCACGAAAAAGAATATATGCTCTATAAAGTTTAAAAGTTCACAGAAAATTATGGGTTTTTGATATCAACCTTGTAAATTTCAAACTTTAAAGTAACATTCAGATTCAGGTAGACAACCTAAAAAAAATTAATTTTTGAAAAATAGACTTATCTTGCTTGATTCTCTAGTATTCTTCAAATTTAATCATCAATGCACAATTAACTATGGCTTACTTCAAAAACATATCAATAAAAATCATAAATCATCAGAAATTTCATCCTAATTAGTAATATGAGGAAATTACTTAAGAACAAGATATAATTCAGGGATTTGAGAATAATGAGAAAAGTTAGGCACTTTTACCCCCCACACTTAAGATGTACATTGCCCTCAATGTACAAACATAGATATGTAATTTAAAAGAGAGGGAGAGGTGAAACTTCCTGAATTTGGATGGTTTCCAGGAGTTGGAATTCGATAGGGGTGGTTGCTGCTATCGAGCTCTGCGCTAGATGAAGAAATTGGGGAGCTCGTAGAGAATTAGCCATGGATTGTTAAGACACATTTAAAATAAACTAAATATATAATTAAAGAAAAGAAAGATAAAGAGAAAGAAAGTAAAAATGTAAATAAACTAAGGCTAAGAGATAAAGGGATTGAGAATCCTTATTGGTTGATGGTTCGCGAGGTGGGTGTGACTTCTAAGGCTATGGAGGTGCTGGCGGTGGCGGAAGTGGCGTGATTCCCAAGCAGCCTTTTGGACCTAACACTAAAAAACTAAAGTAAACTAAACTAAATTAAGCATAAGATTGTCAAAGAGAAGGAAAATAAAGGAGAAGATAAAAGTAAAACAAAAGATAAATGGTGTAACATCCCGAAATTGGGCCTAGTAGGATTGGGCCCAATGGGCCTTGAGCGTAGTAGCGTTTAAAATTTTTAGAGAACAAGAGATCGGCTTAAATGCAAGTTGGACCTATTAGATAAGTGATTTTGGAAGGTTAGAGGGCTTCTATGAAGTCCCGGGATCAAACTTTGGCTTTAGGGAAATTTTGGTTTTAGGTGAAAAAAACCCTGGGAGTTGGTAGGTAGGCTTTAAGAATAAAATGTGGAGGAAATGACACAAGTGGAGTGTGTAGTGTAGTGGCAAAGTGACGCCACATAAGAGACAAGGGGGTGACGCGACAAGGAATGAAGGAGGTCCAAGGTTCAAGTCTTGGCTCTTGCATTTTGGTTTTTCTTTTTACATGGAATTTAGTATTTGGCTATAGATTCAAATTTAGTTGCGCATGGTTTAAAACAGAAGAGGAGCTTATGGCCTAGTGGCTAGCGGTGTGGATTATGCTACAGCGGAGCCTGGGTTCAAATCTCATGAGAAGCAAGGGAGTATTTATTTTGTGGATTGGACGGCAAGTGTTTCAGTTGAATTTAAACTCTACTGATGAAGGGATCCCACATCGGAAAGATACAAAGAAGGAAGGTGAAGAGCTAGCTATATAAAGAGCATTCGAGGAGGAGAGTTAACATACCTTGGTGGGCGTTTGGGCACAGGAGTGGTCGCAGCGCGGTTTAACACCAGATTCCTATCAGGTGTGTAACTCTTTCTACCCTAGTCGTAGAGCGGCAAATGCTGAAGTGCCGGTCACGGCAATAGTAGCCACACGAGCGTGCAAGCACACGTGTGGGGCTTCGACGCGATAGTTGAGGCCATCAGTAGTATTCTTGTGGGTTGAGGCTGCTTGGCCCGCGATGGGTCGAAGTGAGCCCAATGGGCCCGTGGGCCCAATTGAATAAAATGTATGATGGTGTAGTATATAGTGAACTAGACTAGGTGAATCTCACAAACATGGCTAGATTTGTGTTAGGTGGGCCACACGAGCGTGTGGGCCCGAATGGGCCGAAATCGGGTTTTAGGCCCAATAGTCCGGTACAACCAGAAATGGTAGTTGAGTCACTCGGGGCGACATTGGGCCTTCGAAAAGGCCATTCTAGGTACGAAATTACTGAAATACCCTTAGTGGGTAAATTACCAAAATACCCCTGGAAGGTAAATTACTATTATACCCTTAGAGGTTGATTAGCTTGATTATGTCGTATTTGTTATTCTGATTATGATGGTAATTCATTTCATACGTTATCTTTGATATATGATTTGCATACATGTCATACTGTATACACGAATTATTATGACTGATGAATATGGCATGGACATGGGGTATAATGTGATGAGGGAGAAAACATGATCTTTTAAGACTGTCACCAGTGGTTAGGTACCACAAGTGGGTTGGCCCCACATATTATTATTTTGTGACTCAGTCTCAGTGGTTTGGAACCACCAGTGGTTAGGTACCACATATATCTTATTTCTGTGACTCGTCCCAGTGGTTTGGTACCACAGTGGGTTGGCCCCACGTATTGATATTAGAAATTGTCACCAGTGGTTAGGTACCACAAGTGGGTTGGCCCCACATATTATTATTTGTGACTTTTGTCACCAGTGGTTTGGAACCACCAATGGTTAGGTACCACCAGTGGCTAGGTGCCACAAATATTGGGTAGATTCAGGAGATATGGAGGTTGGACATTTTAGGTTGGTTGGGCTGCATTGCATACATACATAATATATGAAATTTTGTGAGAGCCCAAAGCTCATTTGGACGGGGATTTACACACTAAGTCTCGATGACTCACCCCTTGTTAATTTTTGCAGGTAATCATTAGATCGCGGATTTGGGAGCTGAGGTGGACACGTGGAGGCCATACATTATTTTTCTCGTAAACTTGTTCTCTTATTTCAAACTTATTTTTAATTCGGGATTTTAAGTTGTAATAAGGCCGCTTCAACTTTATTTTTGGTATTTTATTTGGTTTAGCTTTTAATTTGGTTACTGCCTATTATTATTAAATGTTCAATACGGGAATTTTCTAAACCATTAATAATCATTTTCCAAAATGTTAACAAAAGGATAACAAGCGAATAACTATTTAAATTCGAAATTTTTAACAAACGCACAGTTTTTAAACAACCCTTTTATGTGACATGCCAGATCCGATCCTAACGTTTAGGCCGGGTTTGGGGTGTTACAGTTGTGGTATCAGAGCCAAGTTCAAAAGCTCGACTGTGGGTATGAGGTTCAAAAATGTGTTCAAAAGATGATTAGAGAATGGTTTAGAAAATATATATATATGTTTTATGAAAGTATGGCACCCGAGTCTCCGGCACCAATCTGCACTGTAAGTTTCCTGATACTTTGCTTTGTTATATGATGTATTTTTGGTATCTATTTTGTGTGTTTAGTTTGGATGTGATGTTCGGATATAGAGTTGGTTGCGTATGAAATATTTGTCTGCTTTAATGGCTAGGTGTTTTTGAGTATGTGTAGCAGTTCAAAATTCTAGTTAAAAGTATATTAGTGTTTTCAAGATCAGAGTGTGCAGCATGAGCGTAGTGTGGTAGGTTAGAATGTGTGACTGTTAGTTAGTTGGAAATTTCGAGGACGAAATTTCTTTAAGGAGGGTAGATTTGTAACATCCAGAAATTGGGCCTAGTATGATTGGGCCCAATGGGCCTTGAGCGTAGTGGCGTTTAAAATTTTTGGAAAACAAGAGATCGGCTTAAATGCAAGTTGGACCTATTAGATAAGTGATTTTGGAAGGTTAGAGGGCTTCTATGAAGTCCCGGGATCAAACTTTGGCTTTAGGGAAATTTTGGTTTTAGGAGAAAAAAACCTGGGAGTTGGTAGGTAGGCTTTAAGAATAAAATGTGGAGGAAATGACACAAGTGGAGTGTGTGGTGTAGTGGCAAAGTGACGCCACATAAGAGACAAGGGGGTGACGCCACAAGGAATGAAGGAGGTCCAAGGTTCATGTCTTGGCTCTTGCATTTTGGTTTTTCTTTTTACATGGAATTTAGTATTTGGCTATAGATTCAAATTTAGTTGCGCATGGTTTAAGACATAAGAGGAGCTTGTGGCCTAGTGGCTAGGGGCGTGGATTATGCTACAGGGGAGCCTGGGTTCAAATCTCATGAGAAGTAAGGGAGTTTTTGCGGATTGGACGGCAAGAGTTTCAGTTGAATTTAAACTCTGCCGACGAAGGGATCCCACATCGGAAAGATACAAAGAAGGAAGGTGAAGAGCTAGCTATATAAAGAGCAATCCAGGAGGAGAGTTAACATACCTTGGTGGGCGTTTGGGCACAGGAGTGGTCGCAGCGCGGTTTAACACCAGATTCCTATCAGGTGTGTAACTCTCTCTACCCTAGTCGTAGAGCGGTAAATGCCGAAGTGCCGGTCATGAAAATAGTAGCCACACGAGCTTGCAAGCGCACATGTGGGGCTTCGACGCGATAGTTGAGGCCATCAGTAGTATTCTTGTGGGTTGAGGCTGCTTGGCCCGCGATGGGCCGAAGTGGGCCCAATTGAATAAAATGTATTATGGTGTAGTATATAGTGAACTAGACTAGGTGAATCTCATAAACATGGCTAGATTTATGTTAGGTGGGCCACACGAGCGTATGGGCCCGAATGGGCCGAAATCGGGTTTTAGGCCCAATAGTCTGGTATGACCAGAAATGGTAGTTGAGTCACTTGGGGCGACATTGGGCCTTTGAAAAAGCCATTCCAGGTACGGAATTATTGAAATACCCTTAGTGTGTAAATTACCAAAATACCCCTAGAAGGTAAATTACTGTTGTACCCTTGATTAGCTTGATTATGTCGTATTTGTTATTCTGATTATGATGGTAATTCGTTTCATACGTTATCTTTGATATATGATTTGTATACATGTCATACTGCATACACAAATTATTATGACTAATGAATATGGCATGGACATGGGGTATAATGTGATGAGGGAGAAAACATGATCTTTTAAGACTGTCACCAGTGGTTAGGTACCACATATATCTTATTTCTGTGACTCGTCCCAGTGGTTTGGTACCACAGTGGGTTGGCCCCACGTATTGATATTAGGGATTGTCACCAGTGGTTAGGTACCACAAGTGGGTTGGCCCCATATATTATAATTTGTGACTTTTGTCACCAGTGGTTTGGAACCACCAGTGGTTAGGTATCACTAGTGGCTAGGTGCCACAAATATTGGGTAGATTCAGGAGATATGGAGGTTGGACATATTAGGTTGGTTTGGTTGCATTGCATACATTCATAATATATGAAATTGTGTGAGAGCCCAAAGCTCATTTGGACAGGGATTTACACTGTAACAAACCGATTTTGACCCTAATCGAAACGGTGGTTTCGGGACCACGAATCCGAGTCCGAGAAATATTTTTAACATTATATTTTGAGTCTATTATATGTGAATTAATGTGTGTGAAAGTTTCGTAGAAAATTTTTATCGTTTGAATGCTTAATTTGATAAAAAGGACCTAATCGCGTAAAGTGAAAAAGTGGCAGACTAAAGTGAAATGTGCTTAGTTGATCATGGCTTTATAATATGAAGTATATAATGGGTAAATAACCCATTTTAGATGTTAGTGGCCGGCCATGGACAAGTTTGTCCTTAAGTTAAAATGTTTAGTTATTTTTCATTATAAGGTTAGTTTAGTAATTTGGTATTTATTTATTATATGTTAAAATAACCAAGAAAAGAAAGCCATCATCTTTTCACTCATCCATGGCCGAATGTGTAGGAAGAAATAAGCTTTAGGTTCTTTGAAATTTCGGCACTTTGAAGCTAAAATTCAAGGTGAGTTTTTAGTTAGTTTTCGATAAATTTTACGTTTTTGAGATCGTTGCTTCAAACTGTAGTTGACCCATGTTAGAATTTTTGAAAATGAGCATGTATGAGGTTCGGCCATTGCTAGGTTCTTGTGATTTTTGGTGTTTTATGATTTTAGGTAAATGATGTGTTAAAGATTAGTATATATTTGCATTGGAAATTTTAGTAAATTTGAGTATTTTGGGTTAATTTATAAAAATAAAAATTTGAGAGGGCTTAAATGCAAAATAGGTGAAAGAAATGGACTTATATAGTCCTTATACATATTCGGCTCTTGAGTGTTGTATTGAAATTTTGTGTAATTTGAGTTTTATGCAAATAGGACTAAATTGTAAAAATGTGAAAACCTAGGGGTAAAATGGTAATTTACCAATTTATGAGCTTAGGGACTAAATTGAAATGAAATGTACTTGAATGAGCTCAATTTTAATGTATTTAGATCAAGAACAAAGAAAAACGGATTTGGATCGGGGAAAGACGAAGGTTATTGAATAGCCGGTCTACGTGGTCCGTCGACTGTCGAGGTAAGTTCCTAAGCTGGATTATATTAAAGAACGTATTATGAATGTATTTAATGAAAATTTTTGATAAATTTGGGTATATTTTCATGTGATAGCCGAATGTAAAAATATTACATTGAATTGGATATGTTTTGTTATACAATGTTATAATAGTTTTAATTGTGAAAAGTGAATAAGCTTAGTTGAATTGGAAATGTGATAGAATTATGAAATTTAAGTGATAAGTGGTTATGATACTATTGAAATGTTCATTGAAATGTGGAAAATGTTGATATTTCGGGCTTTAAGCCTAGCAGGCCTAGTGCCGGTGACTTATTTCGGGCTCTGAGCCTAGCAGGCCTCGTGCCGGTGACACCTTTGGGCTTATTGCCTAGCAGGCTTAATGCCGGTGTTTTAAGTTACAGATTTTGAGTTACATAGGCCTGGGGCCAGTATGTGAAGTTCAGTTAAAAAGCTTAGAAGGTTCTATACCGGTGAATTTCTTGTTTGTACTTTATTTACGTAGTCAAGGCCTTTAAGCAATAAAGGTAAATTTATGTTTTGGAAATGAACTTGTTATTTCGGCCACAAGGTATGCATTTTATATGTTAATACTAAGTATACATGTGCTATGGTTGTGATGTTATAAATGTGAAATTTATATATATTATGTCAAGTGGTTAATAGACATGCGAAATTGAGTGTGATTAAAATGTTCATGCAAGTAAAGTTATGTTATTAAGTTATGTGAAGTGATGATGCCCTGTTATAAGTATTTGCAAATAAAGTATAAATGTTGATATCACGGATAGTTTATACTAGGTTTGGTTGGTTAAGAATTATAATAATGCTTGAGACTTGCTAAGCTAATGAGCTTACTCCGTTTTTGTTTAATTGTTCTATTTGTTAGATTCTGGTCAAGCTACAGGTTCAGAGGATCATCGTTGAAGTCCACCACACTATCAACTCTTTTGGTACTCCTTTAGTTTGCTTTATTTTAGATAAAGGCATGTATAGGAGAGAATACGTCCTTGTTTGAGTAGAAACCTTATTATTATATGTATTATAGCCATACGAATATGGCTTATGTTCTATATTTGTTAATGTGGAGACTTATGGTTTAATGATCTAGTGATGCATATGAGTATATTATTATGATGCATGGATATTAGGAATTGTGTGTGGGTATATTCGGTTATAATCTAGGTGCATATCATATATATATATAGATATATATATATATATAGGTTGGTCATGGCATATATGAGTGATGTGTTTAGTTGTGTAATATTGATTATTAAATATGCATGTTTTGCTTGAATGTGAATTATATATATATATATATATATATATATAAAAAGATCAATCTCATGAGTTATGTATTCGGCAATACATGGTATTAAGTAGAAAATGTACTTGGATGTTATATTTGGTTTTGGATTGCATTTGTACATGACTAATAAACATTATATGCTTGGTTCGAATATGTCTTTTCTAATAACTTAAGTATACATTTTGTTTTTATGGATTATATTAAGACGATTTTAAATTGTTAGATCAAAGTATCACTTAATCATGTATATGAATGATTAAATGTCATGATTTCGTCTGATTTATTAAAGAAAATGTGACTATGCGTAAGATAGGTGTTACATGAAGTGAGTACACTATTAGTTGTTTTGTGCTTTCAAATGGTTTAAATTAAAATGGTCATATGCGCATGGTCTTGTAAATAGAAAAGAAGTAGGTTTAGTCTTTATTAATTGTGCCAAGTTTATTTGTTCATAATGACCATTTCCAATACCGCATATGATGTTGGATATTAAACTTTGTGAAATTTTTTGTTTGGTCTATTAAGTTCATGTATATATTTTTGAGAATAAGTGATTAATAGTTATTAAATATTCAAATGTCATTATAATGATAAGCTCATGATTTATGTATGTATTTTTAAGGCATTTTGTGTGACTTTAAGACATGTGTATTAACTTGAAAATATGGTATAGGTTTGAAATGAATTCGATTGAACTTTGAGATATGATTAGTATATTTGGTGTGATTAATAATTTAAGACTACCATTTAATTAGCAAAATGTTATATCTATATATGTAATTGTGAATAGGTTCTATGTGATTATGTGAATGTACGAAAGCTGTATTTTCTTTGAAAATGCCTCGTAACCCTAATCCGGCGACGGATATGGGTTAGGGGTGTTACATACACACTGAGTCTCGATGACTCACCCCTGGTTAATTTTTGTAGGTAATCATTAGATCGCGGATTTGGGAGCTGAGGCAGACACGTGGAGGCCATACATTATTTTTCTCGTAAACTTGTTCTCTTATTTCAAACTTATTTTTAATTCGGGATTTTAAGTTGTAACAAGGCCGCTTCAACTTTATTTTTGGTATTTTATTTGGTTTAGCTTTTAATTTGATTACTGCATATTATTATTAAATGTTCAATACGGGAATTTCCTAAACCCTTAATAACCGTTTTCCAAAATGTTAACAAAAGGATAACAAGCGAATAACTATTTAAATTCGAAATTTTTAACATACGCGCAATTTTTAAACAACCCTTTTATGTGACATGCCAGATCCGGTCGTAACGTTTAGGCCAGGTTTGGGGTGTTACAAATGGTCTCAAAGATTTTGGCTTGTTGAAAGGATGAAGCGGCCAGCATGAACTTATGTAAATCAGTCTCCATAAGAGAGACTGTGCTTTGATTCCGCCATTTCTTCGACATTGAGCTTCTAAGGATCGGGAATTAGGGAAGGATTGAAGAAGAGAAATATGGAGGGGGAAAATTCTAAAGGATGGAATGGGAGAAAGTGGTTGAGAAGAGGGTGGGAGGGGTGGTTTATATAGATTTTCAAGTCAGGTACATTCACACTCCCGTGTCTCGTGGGCGTGGTGTCTCACACGGCCATGTCGTACGGCCGTGGTGGGCTTTGTTTGTTTCTCCCATGCCCATGCTTAGGTCACCACGCCCGTGTATAATTTAACAGTGTCGACCACGGCCGCATCGCACAGCCGTGGGGCTTTGTCGGTGCTCGTGGGGTGGTGGTTGGAGTCCGTGACTCTGAATTTTGATTTTCTCTGACTCGTACCTCTTCTGCCATGTTAGTACGGAGATTCTTGAGGTCCACACGGTCACAGCCACAGCCGTGTGTAAGGCCGTATGGCCTGGGAATCTGCACTTTTGGTTAGTTTAAAGCTAGGTGTTTAAGACTAAGAGAAGAAAAGAAAATAAAATGAAAACAATTGTGAAAGTAAATAGGGTTAGTGCTCGGGTTGCCTCCCGAGAAGTGCTTGTTTAGAGTCTTAAGCTAGACTTTCCTCGTATTTGCAAAAATCAGGGTGGTTTAAAAGTTTCAATATCTTCCCCCATGCTATCAGTTCTATTCTCACTATAAAGTTTAAGTCGAGAAGCGTTTACCTTCAAAATGCCGAATGTTGATTTGGTTACCTCGACTGTTCCATTTGGGAAGATATTGCGTACCTCAAGAGGAATTTCTTCGTTCGTGTTCAGGTCTGATGTGATGATGCAAGGATCTGCTTTATCTAACAGTACCCAGTCTCCTATTTTGAAGTGGTTTGTTGTTCCTATGAGCTCTTCTAGGGGCTCCTTCGGTTTTACTTCAAGTGGTTCCGGTTCCTCTTTAAAGTGTGTCTTCCACTCTTCTAATTTATCGACCTTAAGGCTTCGTTCCTCATATAATTCTTCCTTGTTGGCACGAGGTCCATGATTTGGCTCAGGTTTGTAACCTTGTGGTGTTTCCAGAAAAGAAGGGTTAACCGAATGGTTATTAATAGAATTTACATTCTCACCTTGGTTACTTGATGTTCTAGCTGAGTCGAGGGCTTGAAGAGTGACTGTCTCCTCGCCTACACAAAGTATAAGTTCACCTGCGTCAACATCGATTTCAGTTCTGGTAGTTGCTAAGAATGGTCTTCCTAAAATTAGGGGGATCATGTTGTCCTCATCCATGTCTAAAACGACGAAGTCTACTGGGAATACAAATTTATCAATTTTTACAAGAACATCTTTGATAATACCCCTAGGAATTCTAACAGTTTTATCAGCTAGTTGAATGCTCATCCTAGTCTGTTTGGGTTTCCCTAGACCTAGCTGTTTAAACAATTTATAAGGCATGACATTTATGCTTGCCCCTAAATCAGCTAAGGCATTATCAACAGTTAAACTACCAATTAAACATGGAATTGTAAAACTCCCTAGATCTTTTAGCTTTCGCTGTAGTCTATTCTGTAATGATAAACCGTAAAAGTAACATAATTTAATCCCACATTTAGCATAATTTTGGATGATTTATCCCTTGATTTATGTAAAAAGGTGCTCTTAATCCTTTCTTTTCATGTTTTATACTCAGGAGAGCACCCAAGGACGGAAAGAACAAAAAACGGGCCCAAAACAGAGTAAATGGGCCATATAACGGAATCCACACGGCCTGGCCCAAATCCACACGGCCATGCCTCATTCAACAGGCTCAAACACGGCCTGCCCATGACTTACGGGCGTGTGCCATGGTCGTGTCCCTATCGCTGGAAAGAATAGTTTCACTCGGAAAAGGATACTTAGGGGCAAAGAAACCTATTTCAAAAGCCTTAAACCCCGTAAGTATTACCTAAAAGAGGGGCGGTTAGCTAGGCCCAGGAGCCGAGCCGGAAAGGTCAGATTTATGGGAAATACTTGAAGATAGCCAGTTGATCCATCTCAAGAAGTCAGAATTCTACTCAAGACGGCGGATCTCTCCTTCAATTCCTTCAGGGGGTTTTAGGAATTTCTTATGTTTTGTTTTATCTTTTCTTTTGAGATGTTTTCTTTTATTGTTATGAACTAAACCCTTCAGATACCTGAAGGGGATGAAACCTAAGACGGATCTTGTTATCATTTTCTAAACTATATAATAAATACTTGAGTTGTTCTTAATTATGTGTACTTAATTCTTGCGTTAATATTTCCGGGATATTGATTCAAGTTGAATGTGCTTAGGTGGAGGAGCAAAAGTCACTACCTAAGAGTAGATCTAGCATAATTAAGCGGAGTTGTGCGCACACCTAGAGATAGGGTGACGAGATTTTGCTAGATTAGGGTGAAACCTAATATGGAAGTCCATAGGTCGAGTTAATGCGATTCTAGGGGTTTTAATTAGAAAGAGATTTCAATTAATCAACCTAGGGTTAGACGTTATTCGCCTCGAGAGAGGGTTTAATATAACTTAGGGAATCTTACGGATCAAGTCAAGTGAATACATCGTCAGGTTCAGTGTTAGATAACAAGTGAAGTCTAGGTGGATTCTTCCTAAGGGTATCATCTTAATCAACTGAGTTTTTCCCAACAGTAGTTCCCCAATTCATTCTTTTTTTGTGTTTGCATCTTTAGCTTAGTAGTTAGTTAAATTTAGATTAAACAACAACTTCAATTATTCTAGGCTAGATAATAAAAAGAAAGTTAGTATTAGTACTTTTAGTTCCTTTGGGTTTGACATTCCAGTCTTGCCTTAACTATACTACTGTTCGATAGGTGAGCTCGCCTCAAATCATTGTCAGATTTAGTTTCTAGGTTCGATCATTCTCATTACAAATTTAAAACTCTGAATTCGACGATCAAGTTTTTGGCGCAGTTGCCGGGAAACTAAAATATTTAGAACGCTTAATTTTTATTACTTTAGCCTCTTTTTTTGTAATTTATTTCCATTATTTTTTTTACTTTGCTAAATTTTCCTTTCTTTGATTTTGGCAGATAGAGGAGATGGCACTAAATAACTATTAGTTGCAAGTTATGAAGACAAAGCCAACAAAAGTAGCCGATATCTACATCCTCGACCCAATAACCATGCTATTAAACCAGCTAGAGATGATGAATAAAAAGATTGATGGTTTGTATAGCCTCTCGCAGGTACACCCAGTAATGCAATATGACTCGAATCCAGGAGGCACGGCGAATCCTGAGTACCCACCCTACGGATATGGCATGGAGAACAAACAAGTCCACTGTATGGGTAACTATTCTAGACATCAAAATAATTTTTATAGTGACACTTATAATGCAGGTTGGAGGTACCATCCCAATTTCTCGTGGGATGATCAAAGTAGCCAAAGACAGGAACTTCCTCCAAATTTTCAACAACCACCTCACCAACAAGAAGAGGAGTTGAGTCTTGAAGAGATGCTGGCAAAATTCATAGCAGCCACAGAAAATCCAGATTTTCAACAACCAGCTCACCAATAGGAAGATAAGTCGAATCTTGAAGAGATGCTGGCAAAATTCATAGCAAACACAGAAACACGCTACCACAATATAGAAACGAAACAAGAAGCACCGATTCAAGGGATCGAGGATCAGTTAGGTCAGCCTGCTAAGCTGATCTTGGAACAACCACAAGAAAGCTTGCCAAGTAACACTGAAACTAACCCAAAAGAGCAAATTCAAGCCGTAACAGCTCATGACAGTGAAAGGTTAGTAGAATCTAACCCAAGGCAAGAGCTTGTGGTAAGTGAAGGTAAGGTTGAGGTAAGCCAGGATTTACCAAACCCGGTAATTACAGAGTACCGAGCTCTTGTGCCATACCCTAATACAATAAAGAAAGACCACACAGAGGAACAATTCAGTAAGTCTCTTAAACTTCCAAAGAAATTTCATATTAACTTGCCGTTTCTTGAAGCTCTTTCGCAGATCCCAGATCCTAGACCTCGTGGCGATAAAGAAGAAATTTATGATGAACGAAGGCTGTGGATCGATGAACTAGATGAATGAAAGACACACCTTAAAGAGAAACTAAAAACACACGAAGCAAAAACGAGGCGACTCTATGACGAACTTAATGATGGGACAAACCAGCTTAAGATAGGAGATCAGGTACTCAAAATCTCCCCAAATGGAATAGTCGAGGTAACCAGTCCCAAAATCAACACCTTTAAGGTAAACACTACTCGACTTAAATTTTATACCAATAACCGAATTGATCGCATGAGAAAGGATTTTCACCTCCTCAAACCACCATGACCATACGAATGAGAGGTAAAGTCTAGCTTAAAACTATAAACGAGCGCTTCTCGGGAGGCAACCCGAGCACTAACCCCATTAATTTTTACATTTTTTATTTTTATTTTTCCTTTTAGCACCTAACCATAAACTAATCAAAGTACAGACTTCCATACCACACGGCCGTGGTCGTGGCCGTGTGGCCACCACAGGAAGGTACAAGCACGGGGCCAACTACCAGATCCATAATTTCTATTTAACCCCCTTCTTCCCTTCTTTTTCCCGTTATTTTTCTTCTTTCATTTTCCATTATTTACTTTTATTTTTATTTTTATTTTTTTATTTTCTTTATTTTGTTCTTATTATTCGTACCATTTGGATTTAGCTTAGGATACAATAAAATCAGGACGGCTGCTTCGATGACTCAATTTCAAATGGTTCGAGACGCTTCCCCACGTTCACCTCCAATCCTATCCGGTTTCTTTTCATTGACTTCATCCAAATTTCAGGAAGTTTCACTTCTCTCCCCATCTTATGATTTTATGATTATTTTGATATTATCTATCTTTGTACATTGAGGGCAATGTACATCTTAAGTGTAGGGGGTTAATTATAGTATTATTTGAAAATCCCTAAATTATGCCTTGTTCTAAAGTAAGTCTCTCATATTACTAATTAGGATGAAATTTCTGATGATTTATGATTTTTATTGATATGTTTTGGAAGTAAACCAGAGTTAATTGTGCATTGATGATTAAATTTGAAGAATACTAGAGAATCAAGCAAGATAAGTCTATTTTTCAAAAATTAAATTTTTTTAGGTTGTCTACCTGAATCTGAATGTTGCTTTGAAGTTTGAAATTTACAAGGTTGATATCAAAAAACCCATAATTTTCTGTGAGCTTTTGAACCTTATAGAGCATATATTCTTTTTCGTTCTTACTTTATTGATTATGAGTGTGTCAACATTGAACTGTTATTCTAGAACTTGCTTCGATTATACATGTCAAGACCACACGTTTGATTTGATATACAGAGATGATAAAGGCACCTAGGTTTTAACCCACCCACTTCACTAAAAAAGTCTACCTTCATAATTAACCCCTAGTGAACCCCATTGATCCTAACAACCCTTTTTTATTAACTCAACCATTAATATTAACCCAAAACCCTTTGTATTTGTTATCACTATTCCTTTTTGACTACCCTTATATCGAGATTTGATTTGATTAGTTACCTAATTATATTATTTCAGTAGCTGAATTTATCCTTTATTATTTGATTTATTCTTAAAAAGAAATCGAAGTATATTCAGTATTAGTATTATGAAAAGTGAGCTTATACAGTTACAGTCTATTTATCAAAAGAAAAGCTCGTATTATTAGAGTCATTACTTTTCAATTGATATTATCGTCTCAGTATTTCTAGATAGGTAACTTGTCAATACAATCTCGATTCTAACATTCTATTTCAGCCTTTACCCACACCTTTAACCCTAGCCCCGTTACAACCCTATTAAAGACCTTTTGATCTGTTTATCATCTCATTTTACAGTGGTGGAGATTTGATTTTATGGCAAGCCTATGGGATTAACTTTTCAGGTTCGACTTATGAGTGCTCTTTTCCCTGAACCTTAAACACTTTTTGAGTGATTTGAGTGATTTGAGTGAATCTTTTGTGAGGATGTCAATCCATGACGGTTTTGAATTAAAGGTAATTATTTAGATAAGGGGAGACACCTACGTTTTCGTGATACAAATGTATAACTTATATTGTTTGAATCTTTAGGACTCTTTGAGTTAAACTATCCATGTATAAATTATCTATGAATTATGATGAGACATTGCTGATAGGAATTATGAATTACAGAAAGTTCGTTTTAATTGTAAGTTGAGAATTTTGCTTGAGGACAAGCAAAAGCTTAAGTGTGGGGGTATGTGATAAACCGTAAAAGTAACATAATTTAATCCCACATTTAGCATACTTTTGGATGATTTATCCCTTGATTTATGTAAAAAGGTGCTCTTAATCCTTTCTTTTCATGTTTTATACTCAGGAGAGCACCCAAGGATGGAAAGAACGGAAAACGGGCCCAAAACAGAGTAAATGGGCCATATCACAAAATCCACACGGCCGTGCCTCATTCAACAAGCTCAAACACGGCCTGCCCATGACTTACACGGGCGTGTGCCATGGTCGTGTCCCTATCGCTGGAAAGAAGAGTTTCACTCGGAAAAGGATACTTAGGGGCAAAGAAACCTATTTCAAAAGCCTTAAACCCCGTAAGTATTACCTAAAAGAGGGGCGGTTAGCTAGGCCAAGGAGCCGAGCCAGAAAGGTCAGATTTATGGGAAATACTCGAAGATAGTCAGTTGATCCATCTCAAGAAGTCAGAATTCTACTCAAGACGGTGGATCTCTCCTTCAATTCCTTCAGGGGGTTTTAGGAATTTCTTATGTTTTGTTTTATCTTTTCTTTTGAGATGTTTTCTTTTATTGTTATGAACTAAACCCTTCAGATACCTGAAGGGGATGAAACCTAAGATGGATCTTGTTATCGTTTTCTAAACTATATGATAAATACTTGAGTTGTTCTTAATTATGTGTACTTAATTCTTGCGTTAATATTTCCGGGATATTGATTCAAGTTGAATGTGCTTAGGTGGAGGAGCAAAAGTCACTACCTAAGAGTAGATCTAGCATAATTAAGCGGAGTTGTGCGCACACCTAGAGATAGGGTGACGAGATTTTGCTGGATTAGGGTGAAACCTAATATGGGAGTCCATAGATCGAGTTAATGCGATTCTAGGGGTTTTAATTAGAAAGAGATTTCAATTAATCAACCTAGGGTTAGACGTTATTCGCCTCGAGAGAGGGTTTAATATAACTTAGGGAATCTTACGGATCAAGTCAAGTGAATACATCGTCTGGTTCAGTGTTAGATAACAAGTGAAGTCTAGGTGGATTCTTCCTAAGGGTATCATCTTAATCAACTGAGTTTTTCCCAACAGTATTTCTCCAATTCATTCTTTTTTTGTCTTTGCATCTTTAGCTTAGTAGTTAGTTAAATTTAGATTAAACAACAACTTAAATTATTCTAGGCTAGATAACAAAAAGAAAGTTAGTATTAGTACTTTTAGTTCCTTTGGGTTCGACATTCCAGTCTTGCCTTAACTATACTACTGTTCGATAGGTGCACTCGCCTCAAATCGTTGTCAGAGTTAGTTTCTAGGCTCGATCATTTTTATTATAAATTTAAAACTCTGAATTCGACGATCATGTAACATTGTTGTGCATACTGCGTTTAAGTCCACATTTGGCTCCTCGTCTAACTTACGCTTGTTCATTAAGAGTTGTTTTAAAAATTTCCTCGAAACTGGCATCTGTGAAAGAGCTTCAAGAAGAGGTAAGTTGATATGTAATTTCTTTAAAAGTTTAAGAAATTTACCGAACTGTTCCTCTGTATCGTCTCTTTTCATCACTTCGGGATAAGGAATGCAAGGTTGGTACTTCTTGATTATCGGTTTTGGCTTTTCTTGTGTTACCTCAACTTTACCTTTCTTTACCTCGTTTTCTTATATTGGATTGGGTTCATCTAACCCTATACTATCATGACCTATGATGGCTTGGATTTGCTCCTTTGGGTTAATCTCAGTGTTGCTTGGTAGACACCCTTGCGGTCATTCGGAAATCTCTGATCAAATCTTTGAAACTATCTTAGTAAGTTGTCCGACTAACTTAGTAAGTTCCCCAACTTGGCTTTCGATCCCTTTGATTTATGCCTGTTGATTATCAAGTGTCGTCTCAGTTTGTTGGAGACAGGTATCTGTGGCTGCCATGAATTTTGTCAGCATCTCTTCAAGGTTCGGCCTCTTTTCCTGTGGATAGGGCTGATTTTCGAAATTTTGAGGAGGTTGTTGTCTTTGATTTCCTTGATTTCCTTGACCTCCCCATGAAAATTTTGGGTGGTTCCTCCAACCTGGATTATAAATATTACTATAAAGGTTATTATTAGATCTGAAATTATTACTTCATCTATTCGCTTTCTATGCCTGTTTGGTAGGGTGGGTACTCAGGATTTGCCACAGTTCCACTTGCGTCACACTGCATTACTGGATGTACCTGCAAAGAACACAAACTATCAAGCTTTTTATTCATCGTCTCTACATGTGTTGATAGCATGGTTACTACGTCGAGGTTGAAAACTCTGACTGATTTTGTTGGTTTTGTCCCTGTAACCTGCCACTGATAGTTATTCAGTGACATCTCTTCAGTAAACTCGTAGGCTGCTTCAGGAGTTCTGTTGTTCAGGGTTCCACCGGCGGCTGAATCAATTAGTTGCCTCGTTGAGGGGTTCACACCGTTATAGAAAGTTTAGACTTGGAGCCACAAGGGTAAACCATGGTGCGGACACCTTGTCAAGAGATCCTTGTATCTCTCTCATGCATCGTTAAATGTCTCTAAATCCATCTCCACAAAAGAAGAGATATCATTCCGTAATTTGGTCGTTTTGGCCTGTGGGAAATATTTTAATAGAAATTTTTCGGTCATTTGATCCCATGTAGTGATTAACCCTCGTGGTAACGAATTTAACCACTATTTGGCTTTATTCCTTAATGAAAAGGGAAATAACCGAAGACGTATGGCATCATCAGAAATGCCATTTATTTTGAAGGTATCACAGAACTCTAAAAAATTAGCTATATGAGTATTTGGGTCTTTGTCCTATAAACCATCAAATTGAACAAATTGTTGAATCAGTTGTATAGTGTTAGGCTTTAATTCAAAATTATTAGCAGCTATAGCAGGCCTAGAAATACTCGATTCCGCTCCTGTTAAATGAGGTTTAGCATAATCATACATGGTACGCGGAGCATTATTTTCTGCCACATCTTGTGGTGGTGGATTATTCTCGTCCATCCCTTCAGTAGGATTGGGTCTGCCTTCTCGCTCTTCTTCTGTGTAATTTAGGGCTCGCCTAATTTCTTTGCGATCCCTACGAGCTGTAGCTTCAATATCACTGTCGTATACTAATGGTCCTTTTGGGTTCCTTCTAGTCATAAATTAGAGATACCTGCTAGGGAAAAAGAAGAAAGAAAATGTAGCAAAATCAAAATTTAACCTAAAATAAAAGTAAATTGCAGAAAAAAAATAATGGCTAAAGTAATAAAAATAGAGATTTCTTAATATTTTAGTTCCCCGGCAATGGCGCCAAAAACTTGATCGTCGATTTTAGAGTTTTAAATTTATAAGAATGATCGAACCTAGAAACTAACTCTGACAACGATTTGAGGCAAGTGCACCTATCGAACAGTAGTATAGTTAAGGTAAGACCGGAATGTCGAACCCAAAGGAACTAAAAGTACTAATACTAACTTTCTTTTTATTATCTAGTCTAAAATAATTGAAGTTGTTGTTTAATCTAAATTTAACTAACTACTAAGCTAAAGACGCAAAGACAAAAAAAGAATGAATTGGGGAAATACTGTTGGGAAAACTCAGTTGATTAAGATGATACCCTTAGGAAGAATCCACCTAGACTTCACTTGTTATCTAACACTGAACCAGACGATGTGTTCACTTAACTTGATCCGTAAGATTCCCTAAGTTATATTAAACCCTCCCTCGAGGCGAATAATGTCTAATCCTAGGTTGATTAATTGAAATCTCTTCCTAATTAAAACCCCTAAAATCGCATTAACTCGATCTATGGACTCCCATATTAGGTTTCACCCTAATCCGGCAAAATCTTGTCACCCTATCTCTAGGCGTGCGATCAACTCCGCTTAATTATGCTAGATCTACTCTTAGGCAGGGACTTTTGCTCCTCCACCTAAGCACATCCAACTTGAATCAATATCCCGGAAATATTAACGCAAGAACTAAGCATACATAATTAAGAACAACTCAAGTATTTATCATATAGTTCATAAAACGATAACAAGATCCATCTTAGGTTTCATCCCCTTCAGGTATCTGAAGGGTTTAGTTCATAACAATAAAAGAAAACATCTCAAAAGAAAAGATAAAACAAAACATAAGAAATTCCTAAAACCCCTGAAGGAATTGAAGGAGAGATCCGCCGTCTTGAGTATAATTCCAACTCCTTGAGATGGATCAACTGGCTATCTTCGAGTGTTTCCCACAAATCTGACCTTTCTGGCTAGGCTCCTTGGCCTAGCTAACCGCCCTCTTTCAGGTTACACTTAGGGGGTTTATATAGGCTTTCGAAATAGGTTTCTTTGACCCTAAGTATCCTTTTCCGATGGAAACTCTTCTTTCCGGCGACAGGGACACGGCCATGGCACACGCCCATGTAAGTCATGGCCAGGCCGTGTTCGAGCCTGTTGAATGAGGCACGGCCGTGTGGATTTGGGTCAGGCCGTGTGGATTTCGTGATGTGGCTTATTTACTACATTTTGGGCCCATTTTCTGTTATTTCCGTCCCTGGGTGCTCTCCTGAGTATAAAACATGAAAAGAAAGGATTAAGAGCACCTTTTTACATAAATGAAGGGAGAAATCATCCAAAAGTATGCTAAATGTTGGATTAAATTATGTTACTTTTATGGTCTATCAACGACCATATAAAGCTTCATAAGGTGCCATCTTTATACTCGATTGAAAACTATTGTTATACGCGAATTCAACCAATGATAAATATTTTTCCCAAATACCTTCGAACTTTATGACACAAAAATGAAGCATATCTCGAGAATTTGAATTACTCCCTCAGACTGACCAAAAGTTTGGGATGAAATGCAGCGCTAAAATACAACCGCATACTAAAAGCCTCTTGTAATTTCTTCCAAAATCGTAATGTAAATCGTGGATCCCTATCTGAAATAATAGAGACTGGCACTCCGTACAATCTGACGATTTTAGAAATATACAACTCAGCTAGTCTATCAAGAAAAAAATCTGTATGCATTGGAATAAAATGTGCGGACTTCGTAAGACAATCAACAATGACCCAGATAGAATCCTTCTTTTTCAGAGATAGAGGTAATCCCGATACGAAATCCATCGTAACCCTATCCCATTTCCACTCCGGTATCATCACTGGTTGTAATAGTCTCGAAGGCACTTGATGTTTGGCTTTAAGTTGTTGACAAATCAAGCATCTCGACACGAAATCAAAAATGTTACGTTTCATACCCGACCACCAGTACATCTGTTTCAAATCACTAAACATCATAATACTCCCTGAATGAGCAGACAAGCTACCACTGTGTGCTTCGTGTAAAATTTTCTGTACATGCTCAGTGCTCTTTGGTACACACACTCTATCTCGGAACAACAAACAATCATCAGATCCGATCTAAAACTCTAAATCAGTAGTTGACTTGCACTGTATTCTTCTAGCTTGCAATTCATTATCACATTTCTGAGCTTCACAAATTTGTTGTAAAAACATCGGTCTAGCTTTTAATTCAGCTAAAATCGAACAATCATCAGACAAAGTCAACCGTGTATTCATCACTCTTAGAGTAAACAAAGATTTTCTACTCAAAGCATCCGCGACAACATTTGCTTTTCCCGGGTGATAATAAATTATTAACTCATAATCTTTCAACAATTCAAGCCATCTTTGTTGTCGCAAATTTAAATCTTTCTGAGACATCAAATAATTCAAACTCTTGTAATCAGTAAAAATATGGCATTTTTCACCAAACAAATGGTGTCGCCAAATCTTCAATGCAAACACAATCACAGCCAACTCCAAGTCATGTGTTGGATAATTCTTCTCGTGCACCTTGAACTGTCTGGAAGCATACGTTATCATTTTACCTTCTCGCATTAAAACACATCCCAAATCATTCAATGACACATGACTAAAAATCACAAACTATTTACCGGCTCAGGCTAAAGGTGCTTCGATTAACAGTGCTTTCAACTAATTAAAACTCTATTGACATTTATCAGACCACTCAAAATTCATATCTTTCTGTTAGGTTGTCTACCTGAATCTGAATGTTATCCTGAAGTTTGAAATTTGCAAGGTTGATGTCAAAACACCCATAATTTTTGTGAGATTTTGAGCCTATTAGAGCATATATTCTTTTTCATGCTCACTTATTGATTATGAGTGTGTCAACTTTAAACTGTTATTCTAGAACTTGCCTTGATTATACATGTTGAGACCACAGTTATGATTTGATATATCGAGATGATAAAGGCACCTAGGATTTAACCTACTTACTCCACTAAAAGCCTACCTTCATAATTAACCCTTAGTGAACCCCGTTGATCCTAACAACCCTTTTTATTGACTTACCCGCTAATGTTTAACCCAAAGCCCTTTGTATTTGTCATCGCCATTCCTTTTGACTACCCTTACATCGAGATTTGATTTTGATTTGTTGTCTAGGTATTACCTTTATTTTAAGTAATAAATTCATTCCTTATTATGTAATATTTGACTTGTTCTTAAAAAAATGAAGTATATTCATTATTAGTTATGTGATTAAGTGAGCTTATGCATTAAAATTCAAATTGAAGAAGAGGCTCGTATTAGAGTATTATCAATAGTAGTATTATTAGTTTCCAATTGATGTAATTATTTAGGATTAGTTCATTTTTCTAGGTAGGTAATTTATCAATTCAATCTCGATTCTAACCTTCTAATTCAGCCTATATCCATACCCTTAACCTAGCCCCGTTACAACCCTATTAAAGACCTTTTGATCTGTGTATCATCTCATATTATAGTGGTGGAGATTTAATTTTCAGGCAAGCCAATGGGATTAACTTTTCAGTTCAACTTTTGAGTGCTTAATTTTGAACCTTAAACACTTCGAGTGATTTGAGTGAATCTTTTGTGAGGATGTCAATTCCTGTAGATTTTGAATTAAAGGTAATTATTCAGGTAAGGGGAGACACCTAAGTTTTCATAATACAAATGTATGACTTATATTGTTTGAATCTTTAGGACTCTTTGAGTTAAATCATCCATGTATAAATTATCTATGAATTATGATGAGACATTATCGGTAGGAATTATGAATTATGGAAAGTTCATTTTAATTGTAAGTTGAGAATTTTGCTTGAGGACAAGCAAAAGCTTAAGTGTGGGGGTATTTGATAAACCGTAAAAGTAACATATTTTAAGCCCACATTTAGTATGCTTTTAGATGAATTAAGCCTCGATTAATGTAAAAAGGTGCTCTTAATCTTTTGTTTTCATGTCTTATACTCAGGAGAGCACCCGAGGATGAAAAGAACGAGAAACGGGCCTAAAATGGACCAAATTGGGCCAAAAAGGAAATCGACACGGCCTGGACTTAATCCCACATGACCGTGCCACGCCAATCTACTAGAACACAGCCTGATCTCGACTTACATGGCCGTGCCTCATTTAAGAAGTCCGAACACGGCCTGACCACTAGTCACACGGGCGTGTGACATGGGTGTGTCCCTGTCGTGGCAAAGAGCAATTACATTCGGATTTGGATACTTTGGGGCGAAGAAACATATTTCGAAAGCCTATATAAACCAGCTAAGTGTTACCTGAAAGAAGGCAGTTAGCTAGGCCAAGAAGCCGAGCCAGAAAGACCAGATTTGTAGAGAATCACTCGAAGATAGCCAGTTGATCCATCTCAAGAAGCCGGAATTCTACTCAAGACGGCGGATCTCTCCTTCAATTCCCTTAGGGAGTTTTAGGGATTTCTTATGTTTTGTTTTATCTTTTCTTCTAAGATGTTTTCTTTATTTGATATGAACTAAACCCTTCAGATACCTAAAAGGGATGAAACCTAAGACAGATCTTGTTATTGTTTTCTAAACTATATGATAAATATTTGACTTGTTCTTAATTATGTGTGCTTAATTCTTGTGTTGATATTTCTGGGATATTAATTCAAGTATGATGTGCTTAGGTAGAGGAGCAAAATTCCCTGCTTAAGATTAGATCTAGCATAATTAAGCGGAGTTGGTCGTACGCCTAGAGATAGGGTGACGAGATTTTGTCGGATTAGGGTGAAACCTAATATGGGAGTCCATAGATCGAGTTAATGCGATTCTAGGGGTTTTAATTAGAAAAAGATTTCAATTAATCAACCTAGGGTTAGACGTTATTCGCCTCGAAAGAGTGTTTAATATAACTTAGGGAATTTTACGGATCAAGTCAAGTGAATACATCGTCTGGTTCAGTGTTAGATAACAAGTGAAGTCTAGGTGGATTCTTCCTAGGGGTATCGTCTTAATCAATTGGTTTTTCTTCCAAGTTATTTTTCCTCAATTTATTCTTTTTGTCTTTGCATCTTTAGTTTAGTTGATAGTTAAATTTAGATTAGATAACCATTCACTTAATTCTTAGGCTAAATAATAGAAAGAGAGTTAGTATTAGTACTTTTGGTTCCTTTGGGATTCGATATTCCGGTCGTACAATCGTTGCCAGAGTTAGTTTCTAGGTTCGATCATTCTCTTTATAAATTTAAGACTCTGATTTCAGCGATCATTTATCTCGTAGAGTCTGCAATACAATTCTCAAATGCTCGGCATGTTTAGTGATAAACTGTAAAAGTAACATATTTTAATCTCACATTTAGTATTCTTTTGGATGATTTAAGCCTCGATTTATATAAAAAGGTGCTCTAAATCCTTTCTGTTCATGTCTTATACCCAGGAAAGCACCCGAGGATGAAAAGAACATAAAAAGGACCCAAAATAGAGTAAATGGGCCATATCACGAAATCCACACAGCCTGGACTTAAGCTCACACGGCCGTGCCGCATTAATCATCTAGAACACGATCTTACCCCCAATTCACATGACCGTGCCTCATTAAAGGAGTTCGAACATGGCTTGAAGACTAGTCACATAGGCGTGTGACATGACCGTGTCCCTGTCGTGGCAAAGAGCAATTTCATTCGAATTTGGATACTTTCGAAGAAACACATTCCAAGAGCCTATATAAACCCCCTAAGTGTTACCTGAAAGGGGGCGGTTAGCGAGGCTAAGGAGCCAAGCTGAAAAGGTCAGAGTTGTGGGAATCACTCGAAGATAGCCAGTTGATCCATCTTTAGAAGCCGAAATTCTACTCAAGACGGCGGATCTCTTCTTCAATTCCTTCAGGGAGTTTTAGGGATTTCTTATGTTTCGTTTTATCTTTTCTTCTGAGATGTTTTCTTTATTTGATATGAATTAAACCCTTCAGATATCTGAAGGGGATGAAACCTAGATGAATCTTGTTATTGTTTTTTGAACTATAAGATAAATATTTGATTTGTTCTTAATTATGTGCGCTTAATTCTTGTGTTAATGTTTCTGGGATATTGATTCAAGTTAGATGTTCTTAGGTGGAGGAGCAAAAGTCCCTGCTTAAGAATAGATCTAGCATAATTAAAGAGGAGTCGTTCACGCGCCTAGAGATAAGGTGACGAGATTTTGCCGGATTAGGGTGAAACCTAATATGGGAATCCACAGATCGAGTTAATGCGATTCTAGGGGTTTTAATTAGAAAGAGATTTCAATTAATCAACCTAGGGTTAGTTATTATTCGCTTCGAGAGAGGGTTTAATATAACTTAGGGAATCCTACGGATCAAGTCAAGTGAATAAATCATATGGTTCAGGGTTAAATAACAAGTGGAGTCTAGGTGGATTCTTCCTGAGGGTATCGTCTTAAATCAACTGAGTCTTTCTTCAAGTTATTTTCCAATTCATTCTTTTTGTCTTTGCGTCTTTAGCTTAGTAGTAGTTAGATTAGATTTAAACAACTTCACTTATTTTAGGCTAGATAATAAAAAGAAGGTTAGTATTAGTACTTTTAGTTCCTTTGGGTTCGACAATCCGGTCTTGCCTAGGCTATACTACTGTTCGATAGGTACACTTGCCTTTAATCATTGTCAGAGTTAGTTTGCAGGTTCGATCATTCTCTTTATAAATTTTAAGACTCTGATTCCAGCTATCAAGTTTTTGGCGCCGTTGTCGGGGAACTAAAATATTAAGAAAGCTCTATTTTTATTACTTTAGCCATTATTTTTATTTTTTACAATTTACTTTTATTTTAGGTTAAAATTTGATTTTGCTAAATTCTCTTTCTTTCTATTCCAGCAGGTATCTCTAGTTTATGACTAGAAGGAACCCGAGAGGGCCTTTAGTATACACAGTGAATTGAAGCTACCGCTCGAAGAAATCGCAGAGAAATCAGGCGAGCCCTAAATTACACAAAGAAAAATCGAGAAGGCAGATCCAATCCTACTGAAGGGATGGACGAGAATAATACACAACCACATGACGTGGGAGAAAACAATGATCCACGTACTATGCTTGATTATACTAAACCGCATTTAACAGGAGCAGAATCGATTATTGTTAGGCCTGCTATAGCCGCTAATAATTTTGAATTAAAGCCTAACACAATACAAATGATTCAACAATTTGTTCAATTTGATTGTTTACAGGACGAAGACCCAAACACTCATATAGCTAATTTTTTAGAGTTCTGTGATACCTTCAAAATAAATGGTGTTTCTGATGATGCCATACGTCTTCGGTTATTTCCCTTTTCATTAAGAAATAAAGCCAAACAGTGGTTAAACTCGTTACCACGGGGGTCAATCACTACATGGGAACAAATAAACGAAAAATTTCTATTAAAATATTTCCCACCAGCCAAAATGGCCAAATTAAGGAATGATATCTCTGCTTTTGTGCAGATGGATTTAGTGACATTATACGACGCATGGGAGAGATACAAGGATCTCTTGAGAAGGTGTACGCACCATGGTTTACCCTTATGGCTACAAGTCCAAACCTTCTATAACGGTGTAAATCCCTCAACGAGGCAATTAATTGATTCAGCCGCCGGTGGAACTCTGAATAACAAGACTTCGGAAGCAGCCTACGAGTTCATTGAAGAGATGTCACTGAATAACTATCAGTGGTAAGTTACAAGGACTAAACCAAAAAAATCAACCGGAGTTTACAACCTCGATGCAGTGACCTACTATCAACACAGATAGAGATGATGAATAAAAAGCTTGATAGTTTGTGTTTTTCACAGGCACACCCAGTCATACAGTGCGACGCAAATGGAACTGTGGCGAATCCTGAGTACCCACCCTACCAACTGAGCGCAGAGAGCAAACAGATGAACTATATAGGTAATAATTTCAGATCCAATAATAATCCTTATAGTAATACTTACAATCTAGGTTGGTGGAACCACCCAAATATTTCATGGGGAGGTCAAGGAAATCAAGGAAATCAAAGACAACAACCTCCTCAAAATTTCCAAAATCAACCATATCCGCAAGAGAAGAAGCCAAACCTTGAAAAGATGCTGACAAAATTCATGGCAGCCACAGAAAATCATCTCTAAGATACTGAGAAAACACTTAAAGATCGACAAATATCGGCTGAAGAGACCAAGAACCAAGTCGAGGAACTTACTAAGTCAGTAGGGGAAGTCACTAAAGTAGTCGGACAACTTGCAAAGTTAATGTCCGAACGACCGCAAGGACGTCTACCAAGTAACACGGAGATTAACACAAAGGAGCAAATTCAAGTCATCACAGCTCATGATAGTAAAGGGTTAGATGAAGTCAACTGAATACAAGAAAACGAGGTAGAAGAAGGTAAAATAGAGGTAACACGGGAAAAGCCAAAATCGGTAATCAAAGAGTACCAACCTCGCATACCTTATCCCGAAGCAATGAAAAGAGATGATACAGAAGAACAGTTCGGTAAGTTTCTTAGACTTTTAAAGAAATTACATATCAACTTACCTCTTCTTAAAGCTCTTTTTCAGATGCCAGACTCGAGAAATTTTTAAAATAGCTCTTGACGAACAAGCGTAAATTAGACGAGGAACCACATGTGGAATTAAATGCAGTATGCTCAGCTGTTACAGAATAGACTACCGTGAAAGCAAAAAGATCCAGGGAGTTTTACAATCCCATGTTTAATTGGTAGTTTAACTGTTGATAATGCGTTAGCTGATTTATGGGCAAGCATAAATGTCATGCCTTACAAAATGTTTAAACAACTAGGTCCAGGGAAACCCAAACAGACTAGGATGAGCATTCAATTAGCCGATAAAACTATTAGAATTCCTAGGGGTATTATCGAATATGATCTTGTAAAAATTGATAAATTCATTTTCCCAGTAGATTTCGTTATCTTAGGCATGGATGAGGATAATTCAATCCCCTTAATTTTAGGAAGACCCTTTTTTAGCGACTGCCAGGACTAAAATTGATGTTAGCACAGGAGAATTAATACTTCAAGTAGGTGACAAATCGATCAGCCTACAAGCTCTTGACTCGACCAGGACAATAATTGATGAAGGTGAGAAAGTAAATTCAGTTGATAACCAGATTGTTCTAGCTTCATCACAAGAAACGCCGCAAGAATACAAACTGGAGCCAAGTCATAGACCCCAAGCCAACAAAGAAGAACTACATAAGGAACAAAGCCCTAGGGTCGACAAACTAAAAGAGCAGAAAACACAAATCAAAGAGAAACTGGAACCGCACGAAGTAAAACCTAAGGAGCCCCCAGAAGAACTCATAGGAACATCAAACCATTTCAAAATAGGAGACCAAGTATTGTTAGACAAACCCGACCCTCACATCACCACATCAGGCTTGAAAGTAAACGAAGAAATTCCTCTTAAGGTACACAATATCTTCCCACATGGAACAGTCGAGGTAAGCAATCCAACATCCGGCACTTTTAAGGTAAACGCTTCTCGACTTAAACTTTATCAAGAAAATAGAACTGTAAGCATGAGTGAAGATATCCAAACCTTTAAACCTCCCTGATTCAAATACAAGGAAAGTCTAGCTTAAGACTATAAACGAGCGCTTCTCGGGAGGCAACCCGAGCACTAACCCCATTTACTTTCGCATTTATTTCCAGTTTCTTTTCTTTTCTTCTCTTAGTTCTGGAAATTTAGTTTTAAACTAACACAACAGTGCAGATTTCCAAGCCACACGGCTGGGGCCGGGGCCGTGTGGACCACCAAAATCTCCGTACTGACATAGCAGAGGCGGATCAGTCCCAACCAACTTTTGAAGTCACAGACTCAACCACTCCCCCACGGGCACTGACAAAGTGGCACGGCCGTGCCCTACGACCGTGTGAAGCTACTGACTTACAAACCATGGGCAGAACACGCTCGTGCCTTAAAACCGTGCCAACATACTGACTTGTACCAACTGGCGTGGCTGGCTGAAATACGGGCATGAAGAATCAACACGCCTAGACACACGACCGTGCGAAGTGGCCGTGTGCATTGACACGGTCTCGGTCCACGGGCGTGGGAGAATGTCAGAATTGAGCCTCTATTTAAACCTCCCTCCCCCATTCTTCTCATCCACCTTCCACTACTTTTCTAATTCTCTTTTCCTCCTTTTTCTCCCCTCTCCATAACAAGTCTCTAAACCCTTGAGCCACACCAAAGCCATGACAAAGAAGCGGAAGAAAGCAAGCGTAGTCTCCTTAGGGAGGCCGACATTCATAAGCTCATGCCGGTCGCTTCATTCCAACAACAAGCCAAGGGTCTTTGAGACCATTTATCTTTTCTTTTTCTCTTTTACTTCAATTTCCTTCCCTTTGACAATCTTGCTTAATTTAGTTTAATTTATTTTAGTTTCTTAGTGTTAGGTTCGTCAAGCAGCTAGGGAATCACTCCTTGGGAACCACGACTGATAAACCGTAATTATAACATATTTTAATCCCACATTTAGCTTACTTTTGGATGATTTATCCCTCAATTTATGTAAAAAGGTGCTCTTAATCCTTTCTTTTCATGTCTTATACCCAGGAAAGCACCCGAGGATGAAAAGAACATAAAACGGGCCCAAAACGGAATAAATGGGCCATGTCACGAAATCCACACGGCTTGGCCCAAATAGCACACGGTCGTGCCTCGTCGAGCAACTAGAACACGGCCTCAACCTCAAGTTACACGTCCGTGCCTCAAATTAGAAATTCGAACACGGCTTGAAGTCGAGCTACACGGGCGTGTGACATGGCGTGCCTCTGTCGCTGGAAAGAGCAATTTCAGTCGGAAAAGGATACTTAGGGAGAAAGAATCACACTCCAAGAGCCTCTATATATCCCCCCAAGTGCCACCTTTGAAAAGTCATCAAAGCTAGGCTAAAGAGCCAAGCTGAGAAGGTCAGAGTTGAGAGAATCACTCGAAGATAGCCAGTTGATCCATCCCAAGAAGCCGGAGTTATACTCAAGACGGCGGATTTCTCCTTCAATTCCTTCAGGGAGTTTTAGGGATTTCTTATGTTTTGTTTTATCTTTTCTCTTGAGATGTTTTCTTTGTTTGTCATGAACTAAACCCTTCAGATACGTGAAGGGGATGAAACCTAGATGAATATTGTTATTTGATTTCTGAATTATATGATAATTACTTAGTTTGTTCTTAATTATGTTGCTTAATCCAAATCTGATGTGCTTAGGTGGAGGAGGAATAGACCCTGCCTAAGAGTAGATCTAGCATAATTAAGCGGAGTTGATCGAATGCCTAGAGATAGGGTTACGAGATTTTGCCGGATTAGGGTGAAACCTAATATGGGAATCTACAGATCGATTTACTACTATTCTAGGGGGTTATTATAAGTGAACGAGAGTTCCACTAATTAACCTAGGGTTAGACGTTGTTTGCCTCGTTAGAGGGTTTAATATAGGTTAGGGAGTCCTACAGATCAAGGTAAGTAAAGAAATCATATGGTTTAGTAATAGGTAACAAGAGAAGTCTAGGTGGATTCTTCCTGAGGGTATCGTCATAGTCAACTGAGTTTTTCTTCAAGTTATTTTCCAATTTGTTCTTTTTTTCTTTGTGTCTTTAAGCTTAGTAGTCGTTAATTTAGATTAAAGCAACTTCACTTTATTTTTATGGCTAAATAATAAAAAGAAAGCTAGTATTAGCACTTTTAGTTCCTTTAGGTTCGACAATCCAGTCTTGCCTAAGCTATACTACTGTTCGATAGGTACACTTGCCTTTAATCATTGTCAGAGTTAGTTTCCAGGTTTGATCATTCGTTTTATAAATTTGAAAGCTCTGATTTCAGCGATCAAGTTTTTGGCACCGTTGCTGGGGAACTAAAATATTAAGAAAGCTCTATTTTTTATTACTTTAGCCATTATTTTTTTATTTTATTTTTTTTAGGTTAAATTTTAATTTTTGCTAAATTTTCTTTCTTTTCCTAGCAGGTACCTCTAGTTTATGACTAGAAGAAACCCAGCAGGACCTCTAGTTTACGACAGTGAAATTGAAGCTACCGGTCACAGGAATCGCAGAGAAATTAGGCGAGCCCTAGATTACACAGAAATAGAGGAAAAAGGCAGATCCAATCCTACTGAAGGGATGGTCAAGAATAACCCACCACCACGGGATGTGGGAGAAAACAATGCTCCACACACAATGTTTGATTATGCGAAACCGCATTGATTTTAACAGGAGCAAATCAAGTATTGTTAGGCCTGCTATAGCTGCTAATAATTTTGAATTAAAGCCTAACACAATACAGATGATTCAACAGCTTGTTCAATTTGATGGTTTGCAGGACGAAGATCCAAACACGCATATAGCTAATTTTTTAGAGTTCTGTGTACCTTCAAAATAAATGGCGTTTCTGATGATGCCATACATCTTCGACTATTCCCTTTTTCATTAAGGAGTAAAGCCAAACAGTGGTTAAACTCGTTACCACGAGGGTCAATCACTACATGGGAACAAATGACCGAAAAATTTTTATTGAAATATTTCCCACCGGCCAAAACGGCTAAATTACAGAATGATATCTCTTCTTTTGTGCAGATGGATTTAGAGACATTATACGATGCATGGGAAAGATACAAAGATCTCTTGAGAAGGTGTCCACACCATGGTCTACCCTTGTGGCTATAAGTCCAAACTTTCTACAATGGTGTAAACCCTTCCACGAGGCAACTAATTGATTCAGCCGCCGGTGGAACTCTAAATAACAAGACTTCAGAAGCAGCCTACGAGTTCATTGAAGAGATGTCACTGAATAATTATCAGTGGCAAGTTACAAGGACGAAACCGACAAAATCAGCATGAGTTTACAACCTCGATGTAATAACCACACTATCAACACAGATAGAGATGATGAATAAAAAGATTGATAGTTTGTGTTCTTCGCAAGTACACCCAGTCATGCAATGCGACGCAAGTGGAACCGTGGCGAATCTTGAGTACCCACCCTACCAACCGGAAGTAGAGGGCGAACAGATGAATTACATAGGTAATAATTTTAGATCCAATAATAATCCCTATAGTAATACTTACAATCCAGGTTGGAGGAACCACCCAAATTTTTCATGGGGAGGTCAAGGAAGTCAAAGACAACAACCTTATCAAAACTTCCAAAATTAGCCCTATCCACAAGAGAGGAAACCAACCCTCGAGGAGATGCTGACAAAATTTTCGGCAGACACAGAAAAACGTTTCCAAGAAACTAAGAAAACAATCAAAAGGAACGAGAGCCGAATTGTGGAAATTACTAAGTCAGTCAAGGAAGTCACTAATGCAATCGAACAACTTGCAAAGCTAATGTCAGAACGACCGCAAGGTCGTCTACCTAGTAAGACGGAGATTAACCCTAAGGAGCAAATTCAAGCAATCACAGCTCAGGACAGTAAAGGGTTAGATGAACCCAATGCAATACCAGAAAACAAGATAGACGAAGGTAAAACAGAGGTAACACAAGAAAAGCCAAAATAGATAATCAGAGAGTACCAACCTCGCATACCTTATCCCGAAGCAATAAAAAGAGATGATTTAGAGGAATAGTTCGGTAAGTTTCTTAAACTTTTGAAGAAATTACATATTAACTTACCTATTCTCGAAGCTCTTTTTCAGATGCCAGATTCGAGGAAATTTTTAAAACAACTCTTGACAAACAAGCGCAAAATAGACGAAGAGCACCACGTTGAGTTGAGCGCAACATGTTCGGCAATGTTACAAAATAGACTACCACAGAAGCTAAAAGATCCAGGGAGTTTTACAATTCCATATTTAATTGGTAGTTTAACTATTGATAATGTGTTAGCTGATTTAGGGGAAAGCATAAATGTCATGCCTTATATATTGTTTAAACAACTAGGTCTAGGGAAGCCCAAGATGAGTATTCAATTAGCTGATAAAACTGTTAGAATTCCTAGGGGCATTATTGAAGACGTTCTTGTAAAAATCGATAAATTTGTTTTCCCAGTAGACTTTGTTGTTTTAGACATGGATGAGGATAATTCAATCCCCCTAATCCTAGGAAGACACTTCTTAGCAACTGCCAAGACTAAAATTGATGTTGCCACAGGAGAACTTATACTTTGTGTAGGTGATGAATCAATCAAGTTTCAAGCTCTTGACTCGGCCAGGACAAAAGACGATGAAGGTAAGAAAATAACTTCAAACGATAATCAAACTGTTCAACTTTCATCGCAGGAAACATTGCAAGGACACAACCCTGAGCCGACTCATAAACCCCAAATCGACAAAGAGGAGTTACACGAGAAACAAGGCCTTATGGTCGAAAAATTAGAAAAGCAGAAGACACATGTTAAAGAAGAACCAGAACCCCATGAAGTTAAACCTAAGGAGCCCCCTGAAGAGCTAATAGGAACATCAAATCACTTCAAAATAGGAGACCATGTACTGTTAGACAAAGCCGACACGTGCATCATCATAGCAGATTCAAAAACAAAGGGAGAAACTCCTCTTAAGTTACACGATGTCTTCCCCCACAGAAAAGTCGAGTTGAGCAATCCAACATTCGGAACTATTAAGGTAAACACTTCTCGACTTAAACTCTATCAAGATAACAGAACTGTAAGCATGAGGGAAGATATTCAAACCTTTAAAACTCCCTGATTTTTACAATTATAAGGAAAAGTCTAGCTTAAGACTATAAACGAGTGCTTCTCGGGGGGCAACCCGAGCACTAACATTATTTTCTTTCAATTTTATTTTTAGTTCCTTTATTTCCCTTCTTACTTTTCTTTTAAATTAATCAAAAGTACAGCATTTCAAGGTCACACGGTCGTACACACGGCCATGTTCGTGGCCATGTGGACCACCAGAATCTCTGTACTAACAAAGCAGAGGCCGTGCAACCCAGACCCAACCACTCTCCAACGTCACGGATCCAACTAGTACCACACGGGCTCCTTAAAAGTGGCACACTCGTGCCTTGAAACCGTGTGAAGCTACTGACTTGCACACCATGGGTAGACCACGCCCGTGTCTTAAGCCCGTGCCAACATACTGACTTCAAAGACACGGACAAGGCTAGCTGAAGAATGGGCATGGTAAATCCACACGCACCGACACACGGCCATGCGATATGGCCATGTAAATCGACATGCCCTAGGTCCACGGGCGTGGGAATGTGCCAGATTTGAATTTCTATTTAAACCCCACAACCTTTCCCATTCACCCCAACTTCTTCCATCCTCTTTCTTCCTCCCTTTCCTTTCAAAAATTTTTCTTCTTTCCTTAAAAAAGGTGTCCAAAACTCTTGAGCTACACTAGAATCATGCCGAAGAAGCGAAAGCATCACAGCATAGTCTCCTCCACAGAGACCCTACATATCAGTTCATGCCGGAGCTTCATCCCAACACCAAGCTAAGGGTCTTTGAGACCAATTAGTTTTTATTTTTCTTTTCTCTTTTGCTTCAATTTCCTTCTCTTTGACAATCTTATGCTTAGTTTAGTTTAACTCATTTTAGTTTCTTAGTGCCAAGTTCGCCAGGCTGCTAGGGAATCACGCCGACCACCACGATAACCACACCACTTCCGCCACTGCAAGCACCTTCGCAGCCCTAGAAGTCACACCCACCTCGCGAACCATCCATCAATAAGGATTCTCCGGTCCATCCACCTTTTCTTTTATCTTTATTTTCCTTCTTAGTCTCCTTTCCTTTTTCTTTCTTGTTTTTAATTATATATTTAGGTTATTTTAAATGTGTCTTAATAATCTCTGGCTAATCCTCTATGAGTGCCCCAATTTCTTCATCTAGCACAAGTTCGTCATCTAGACCGACCTCTTCAAGGACACATCTAAAATTCAAGGAGTATTCCTTCCCCTTCTCTTTTGATTTATCCCATAAATGGTATAACTATCTTTGTACATTGAGGGCAATGTACATCTTAAGTGTGGGAGGTGAATATTTATCTAAAGAAGGGTCCAACTTTCTGCATTATTCTCAAATCCAGCCAAACTTTTTTCATTATTCTCAAATCCCTAAATTTAGTCTTGTTTTCAAGTAAAATTTTCATATTACTAATTAGGATGAAATTTCTGATGATTTATGATTCTTATCGACATGTTTTAGATTAAGTCATTGATAATTGTGCATTGATTATTAAATTTTAAAGATACTAGAAAATCAAGCATGATAAGTCTATTTTTCAAAAATTAAAATTTTTTGCTAGGTTGTTAACCTAAATTTGAATATTGCCTTGAAATTTGAAATTTATGAGATTAATGTCAAAACACCCATAATTTTTGTGAGATTTTGAGCCTTGCAGAGCATATATTCTTTTTCGTGCTCACCTTTTAATTATGTGTGTGTCAACTTTGAACTATTATTCTAGAACTTGCCTCATTTATACATGTTGAGACCACATTTATGGTTTGATACACAGAGATGATAAAGGCACCTAGGACTTAACCCACTCACTCCACTAAAAAGCCTACCTTCATAAATTAACCCCTAGTGAACCTCGTTGATCCTAACAACCCTTTTTATTGACTCACCCATTAATAACCCAAAAACCCCTTTGTATTTGTTATCACAATTCCTTTTTAACTACCCTTTAATCGAGATATGATTTGATTAGTTACCGAATTAAATTAGAGCATAAGTTGAATTCATCCTTTATTATTAGTTTGTTCTTAAAAAAATTATATAATCGAAGTATATCCAGTATGAGGTGAGCTTATACAGTTAAAATTTTTATTCCAAAAGAAAAGCTCGTATTGTTAGGACTATGATTATCAGTTGATGAAAATATTATTTCAGTATTCTTTAAGTAGATACTTGTCAATTCAATCTCGATTCTAACCTCCTAATTTCAGCCTTTATCCACACCTTAACCCTAGCCCCGTTACAACCCTAGCAAAGTCCTTTTGATCTGTTTATCATCTCATTTTACAGTGGTGGAGATTTGATTCTCAGGCAAGCCTATGGGATTAACTTTTCAGGTTTGACGTATGAGTGCTTCTTTTTATGAACCTTAAACACTTTGAGTGATTTGAGTGAATCTATAGTGAGGATGTCAATTCTTGTCAATTTTGAATCAAAGGTAATTATTCAGATAAGGGGAAACACCTACGTTTTCAAATTACAAATGAATGACTTATCATTGTTTGAATCTTTAGGACTCTTTGAATTGAATTATCCATGTATGAATTATCTATGAATTATGATGAGGCATTGTTGATAGGAATTGTGAACCATGGAAAGTTCGTTTTAATTCTATGTTGAGAATTTTGCTTGAGGACAAGCAAAAGCTTAAGTGTGGGGTATTTGATAAACCATAATTATAACATATTTTAATCCCACATTTAGCTTACTTTTGGATGATTTATCCCTCAATTTATGTAAAAATGTGCTCTTAATCCTTTCTATTCATGTTTTATACCCAGGAAAGCACCTGAGGATGAAAAGAACATAAAACGGGCCCAAAACAGAGTAAATGGGCCATGTCACGAAATCCACATGGTCTAGCCCAAATAGCACACGGCCGTGCCTCAACGAGCATCTAGAACACGGCCTCAACCTCGAGTTACAAGGCTGTGCCTTAAATTATAAATCTGAATACAGCTTGAAGTCGAGCCACACGGGCGTGTGACATGGCCGTGCCTCTGTCGCTGGAAGGAGCAATTTCAGTTGGAAAAAGATACTTAGGGAGAAAGAATCACACTCCAAGAGCCTATATATATCCCCCAAGTGCCACCTTTGAAAAGTCATTAAAGCTAGGCTAAAGAGCCAAGCCGAGAGGGTCAGAGTTGAGGGAATTACTCGAAGATAGCCAGTTGATCCATCCCAAGAAGCCGGAGTTATACTCAAGACGGCAAATTTCTCTTTCAATTCCTTCAGGGAGTTTTAGGGATTTCTTATGTTTTGTTTTATCTTTTCTCTTGAGATGTTTTCTTTGTTTGTCATGAACTAAACCCTTCAGATACCTGAAGGGGATGAAACCTAGATGAATCTTGTTATTTGATTTTTGAATTATATGATAATTACTTAGTTTGTTCTTAATTATGTTGCTTAATCCAAATCTGATGTGCTTAGGTGGAAGAGGAATAGACCCTGCCTAAGAGTAGATCTAGCATAATTAAGCGGAGTTGATCGAATGCCTAGAGATAGGGTTACGAGATTTTGCTGGATTAGGGTGAAACCTAATATGGGAATCCACAGATCGATTTACTGCTATTCTAGGGGGTTATTATAAGTGAACGAGAGGTCCACTAATTAACCTAGGGTTAGACGTTATTTGCCTTGTTAGAGGGTTTAATATAGGTTAGGGAGTCCTACGGATCAAGGTAAGTAAAGAAATCATATGGTTTAGTGATAGGTAACAAGAGAAGTCTAGGTGGATTCTTCCTGAGGGTATCGTCTTAAATCAACTGAGTCTTTCTTCAAGTTATTTCCCAATTCATTCTTTTTGTCTTTGCGTCTTTCGCTTAGTAGTAGTTAGATTAGATTTAAACAACTTCACTTATTTTAGGCTAGACAATAAAAAGAAGGTTAGTATTAGTACTTTTAGTTCCTTTGGGTTCGACAATTCGGTCTTGCCTAGGCTATACTATTGTTCGATAGGTACACTTGCCTTTAATCGTTGTCAGAGTTAGTTTGCAGGTTCAATCATTCTCTTTATAAATTTTAAGACTCAGATTCCAGCGATCACTCAAATTTGTCTCGAGAATATATCAATATATCAATATATCAATATATCAATATATCAAATTTGTCCAAATACGGTCTAAAGATTCGATTCATCAAATCCATGAATACTGAAGGAGTGTTAGTTAACCCAAATGGCATAACAAGAAATTCATAATGCCCGTATCTGGTCCTGAATGCAGTTTTCGGCACACTTGCCTTTAATAGTTGTCAAAGTTAGTTTCCAGGTTTGATCATTCGTTTTATAAATTTTAAAGTTCTGATTTCAGCGATCAACGACCACCACCACCGCAACCCGAGGAGTTCTAAAGGCTACTTGGGAATCACGCCACTTCCGCCACTGCCAGCACCTCAGCAGCCCTAGAGGTCACACCCACCTCGCGAACCATCCATCAATAAGGACTCTTCGGTCTATCCACCTTTTCTTTTAACTTTATTTTACTTTTTTTTTTTCATGTTCTTTAGTTTTCTTATCTTTAAATATATATTTATTTTATTTTAAATGTGTCTTAATAAATCCTGGCTAATTCTCTACGAGCTCCCCAATTTCTTCATCTAGCGCAGAGCTCGGCAGCAGCCACCAACCCTATCGACTTCCAACTCTGGGAAACTATCCAAATTCAGGAAGTTTCACCTCTCCCTCTCTCTTAAATTGAATATCTATCTTTGTACATTGAGGGAAATGTACACCTTAAGTGTGTGGGGTGAATAATTATTTGAAGAAAGGGCCTAACATTTTGCATTATTCTCAAATCCCTGAATTTAGTCCTGTTTTTAAGTAATTTCATTATATTACTAATTAGGATGAAATTTCTGATGGTTTATTATTTTTATTGATATGTTTTAGATTAAATCATAGTTAATTGTGCACTGATGATTAAATTAGAAGAATATTAGATAATCAAGCATGATAAGTCTATTTTTCAGAATTAAAATCTTTGCTAGGTTGTCGAGCTGAATCTAAATATTATCTGGAAGTTTGAAATTTACAAAGTTGGTGTCAAAAAACCCATAATTTTTGTGAGATTTTGAGCCTATTAGAGCATATATTCTTTTCCATGCTCACTTTATTGATTATGAGTGTGTCAACTATGAACTGTTATTCTAGAACTTGCCTCGATTATACATGTTGAGACCACACCTATGATTTGATATATAGTGATGATAAAGGCACCTAGGTTTTAACCCATTTACTCCACTAAAAAGCTTACCTTCACAATTAACCCCTAGTGAACCCCGTTGATCCTAACAACCCTTTTTATTGACTCACCTACTAATAACCCAAAACCCTTTGTATTTGTTATCACCATTCCTTTTGACTACCCTTATATCGAGATATGATTTGATTAGTTATTTAATTATATTATTTCAGTAGTTAAATTAATCTTTTATCACTTGATTTGTTCTTAAAAAAATTGAAGTATATTCAGTATTAGTCCTACTAAGTGAGCTTACATGTTGAAATTCCACATCTTGAGGAAAAAGCTCGTATTATTAGTTTTCAATTGATGTAATTATTTAGGATTAGTTCATTTTTTAAGTTAGGTAATTTGTCAGATCAGTCTCGATTCTAACCTTCTGATTCAGCCTATATCCATACCCTTAACTGAAGTCCCGTTACAACCCTAATAAAGACCTTTTGATTTGTGTATCATCTCATTTTACAGTGGTGGAGATTTGATTTTCAGGCAAGCCTATGGGATTAACTTTTCAGGTTTGACTTATGAGTGCTCTTTTACTGAACCTTAAACACTTAGAGTGATTTGAGTGAATCTTTAGTAAGGAAATCAATCCTTGTCGATTTTGAATCAAAGGTAATTATTTAGATAAGGGGAGACACCTACATTTTTATGCTACAAATGTATGACTTTGACTGTTTGAATCTTTAGGACTCTTCGAGTTAGATCATCCATGTATAAATTATCTATGAATTATGATGAGACATTGTTGATAGGAATTATGAATCATGGAAAGTTTGTTTTAATTGTAAGCTGAGAATTTTACTTGAGGACAAGCAAAAGCTTAAGTGTGGGGGTATTTGATAAACCATAAAAGTAACATATTTTAATACCACATTTAGTATGCTTTTGGATGATTTAAGCCTCGATTTATATAAAAAGGTGCTCTTAATCCTTTCTGTTCATGTCTTATACCCAGGAAAGCACCTGAGGATGAAAAGAACATAAAATAGGCCCAAAACAGAGTAAATGGGCCATATCACGAAATCCACACGGCCTGGACTTAAGCCCACACGGCCTTGCCGTATTGATCGTCTAGAACACAGCCTTACCCCCGATTCACACGGTCGTGCCAGTCCGAACACGGCTTGAAGACTAGTATTAAGGGCGTGTGACATGGTCATGTCCCTATCGTGGAAAAGAGCAATTTCATTCGGATTTGGATACTTTGGGGTGAAGAAACACATTCCAAGAGCCTATATAAACCCCCTAAGTGTTACCTGAAAGGGGGCGGTTAGCGAGGCTAAGGAGCCAAGCCGAAAAGGTCAGAGTTGTGGGAATCACTTGAAGATAACCAGTTGATCCATCTCTAGAAGCCAGAATTCTACTCAAGACAGCGGATCTCTTCTTCAATTCCTTCAGGGAGTTTTAGGGATTTCTTATGTTTTGTTTTATCTTTTCTTCTGAGATGTTTTCTTTATTTGATATGAACTAAACCCTTCAGATACCTGAAGGGGATGAAACCTAGATGAATCTTATTATTGTTTTCTGAACTATAAGATAAATACTTGATTTGTTCTTAATTATGTGCTCTTAATTCTTGTGTTAATGTTTCCGGGATATTGATTCAAGTCAGATGTTCTTAGGTGGAGGAGCAAAAGTCCCTGGCTAAGAATAGATCTAGCATAATTAAAGAGGAGTCGTTCGTGCGCCTAGAGATAGGGTGACGAGATTTTGCCGGATTAGGGTGAAACCTAATATGGGAATCCACAGATCGAGTTAATGCGATTCTAGGGGTTTTAATTAGAAAGAGATTTCAATTAATCAACTTAGGGTTAGTTATTATTCGCTTCGAGAGAGGGTTTAATATAACTTAGGGAATCCTACGGATCAAGTCAAGTGTGTAATATCTGGGATTTAGGGGTTATGCGTTTTAATTCATATTTATGTGGTAGGGTGCTTTGTGTGCTATTTGCATATGTTTGGGGGCTTCGGGAACCTTGGGGGGTAGGTAGAAGCCTTAGGAAAAATAATGGTTCTTAAGCTGATAGGGGAAGGAGCTAGGAGAGCTAGGCCTGAAAGAGGTTATTGTGTGGGTTATGACACAAGGGATCCCAGTGGTAAATTGGCTAGGAGGCGCCACTTAGAGCCCAGGAGAGTGACGCCTCAGGGAGTGAGAAGGGACCTGGGTTCGAGCAACAAGGGAAGCATTTTGAAGGTTTCTTTTTGCGTCAAGGGGAGTGAAGAGTTGGACGGCAAGCAGACTCTAAATGGATGAGATTTTGACTTGGTCAAGGCACTTGAATTTTCGGCTAAGAAGGGGGATAAGAGTTTGGCTCATTCAAACTCTTTTGAATGAGAGGAAAAGAGGAGAAATAGGAGAAAAAGAAGGGATTTGATAGAGGGAAAAAGAGTTGGCCGAATGAGAGAGTTTTGGTGTGGCATTTTCGGCCAAGAGGGAAGTGGTTTGGCTAGGGGCTTTAGGTGCCGAAATAAGGAGAATGTGTGGCCATTTTCCCTCTTTCGAAAGTTTTCTTTTCATTGGTGCTTCTTGCCGAAACTTGCATTCTTTTCTCTCTTGACCAAAAGCCAAAAGTGAAGAACCATTCGTGCACCTTTTCTCATCTTAGTAAACTATCTCTTTTCTTCTTCATTCACCCTCTAAAAGCCGAAACATACCCTCCACTCTCACCATAGCCGAAACCACACAAACTCCTTTTCTTCATTCATTTGTTGAAAGCCGAATACACCTAATTCTTTAGCCGAAATTCTCTAAAGTCTTCATCTTTCTCTCATTGTCGTTCCATATTTCTCCATCTCCATTAAATCGAACCCTTTCTTTCCATAACTCTCCAAAGTCGAATCCTTATTAAGCCTCATCACTATTTCTTTTCCTCTTACTTTCTTCAAAGCCGAAGATACCATTGGCCGGAGTCTGCTCCAATCGATTCTTAACAGTAGGAAAGGGGTTCTTCTAATCGATTTTCTTTTTACACCTTGTGGTTGCCGAAAGTTGGAAGTCTAACCCCATTTTCTTGGTATGACCGAAACCATGGAAGGTGTTCGGGATTTCTTGTAGTCGATGTTAAGGGGAGAGCTTTCGAGATTCGATTGATTAAGGTAAGAGGATAATGCTATTCGGCCAAAGGCCATACCCTCAGTGTTAGTCGATTTCTCATATGGTATTATGTAGGTACACAATCAACTCCTGAAGCAAAAGCTGAAACTTCAGTATTCTACCGATTTAGGTAAGCCCCTGTTCATTTAGGTGAATATTCTTAGATCCATTCACTCAATCGGGTTTTTCTGATTAAGTTAATCTCATGGAGTCGGGTCCTAGCCAATCAAAGGAGGGGGTTGGAAGCGTAGTTCCTACCCCTAGATTCAAGAAACGTTTGGTTTCTACGGTACGTGATTGGCCACCGGGTTGTGGGCCAGCATTGGAAAGGGATAAGCAAATCGTGGTGATCCCTGCAAGTGAGGGTGTCAGTGAGATCGAGAGTGTCGTTCTCAGTGTTTTCAGGTGTGTAACCCCACACTATTCCCGATAGATTAATAATATTAAGTATATGTTAATAAGGTTATGAATAATCACGGCTAAGGGTACCATTCAATGGTACAGTTCATTCAGGTACGTTGCATCTAACACTCTGTTAATAGTGTTTACAATTATTTGTATAAAAGCATGTATAATTTCGATATGGGCTTGGGATAAGCATATAGCATGATACCTGTAATACTATGTATGTTGCATGGGCACGAGGGTTATAATGAAAAGGGGAAGTGTTCCAGTGGTTTTACCACATTATCTGGTGACTCATGTCATAATATTATGATTCGGTGACCTTGTCACATTATTCGGTGGCTATGCCACGTATTAAGGGCGATGAGCAGTTGACTGCAGCGACTGCCTTCAAGGGTGTGTAGCGGATAGAGGGTCAATTTAGTAATCCCCATTGGTGTGACTGGCTGGTACGGGTGGTGTGTAGAGGTTGGACATCTAGGTGGGTTCGGGTTGCATCATTGTTTTACATATATGTTATTTAATATGTTGTGATACGGGCTTATGGCCGATAATGATTCCGGACGGGCTTTGCCCAAAATGTAGTAATAAAGGCTTTAATCGATTGGGAACCTGTGTTGGTTGTTGCACATTGAGTCGGTTGACTCACCCTTTGTGGGCTAACATTTTGCAGGTGATACTTAGTTCTATGGACCGGGTCGGCAAGGACTGCGTGGTGGCCATGCTCAGCAAAATTTCAGGTTTTCATATAATTGAACTCTTTACGTTTTCTTTGGTATGTTTTCTTTCGGGATTTATTTTGGGTATTTAATTTGTAATAAGGCCACTACTTAACTGTTTTAAGTTTTGCGTTTAAATTTCATGTCTATGCGATGGTAAACAAAAGAGTAATTAAATACTTTTCTTAAAGCAACTTCAAATAGTTTATCACTATTCAACTTACGGTTTTCAACTTAATGAGCTCTAAAATCCGGCAAATCTTTTAATTTTTGAAGTATGAAAGGAACGGTTTTAACAAGCACAAACTCGAATGGCGACTTGGTTTCCAACTCGTTAAAATTACAAACTTATTTTGAAATTGACTTATTTTATAAGAAGATAAAACGAGATTAAGATAAGTGTTCTTAAGGAACATGTCAGATCTGGTCGGGGCTTGTGGGTCGGGTTTGGGGTGTTTCAAAATGAATAAATCGTATGGTTCAGGGTTAAACAACAAGTGAAGTCTAGGTGGATTCTTCCTAAGGGTATCATCTTAAATCAACTGAGTCTTTCTTCAAGTTATTTCCCAATTCATTCTTTTTGTCTTTGCGTCTTTAGCTTAGTAGTAGTTAGATTAGATTTAAACAACTTCACTTATTTTAGGCTAGACAATAAAAAGAAGGTTAGTATTAGTACTTTTAGTTCCTTTGGGTTCGACAATCCGGTCTTGCCTAGGCTATACTATTGTTCGATAGGTACACTTGCCTTTAATCGTTGTCAGAGTTAGTTTGCAGGTTCGATCATTCTCTTTATAAATTTTAAGACTCTGATTCCAGCGATCACTCAAATTCGTCTCGAGAATATATCAATATATCACCAATGAACACAACAATAAATTTCTCCAAATACGGCCTAAAGATTCGATTCATCAAATCCATGAATACTGAAGGAGCGTTAGTTAACCCAAATGGCATAACAAGAAATTCATAATGCCCGTATCTGGTTCTGAATGCAGTTTTCGACACATCTGAATCTTTAACCTGTAACTTATAATAGCCAGACCGCATATCAATCTTTAAAAATATTGTTGCTCCCTTCAACTAATCGAAAAAATCTTCAATTCTCGGCAAACAATACTTATTCTTAATCGTAACCTTGTTAAGCTGAAGATAGTCGATACACAGTCTCATTCATCCATCCTTCTTCTTTACAAACAAAACCGGTGCACCCAGGGTAAGAAACGCGGTCGTGCAAAACCTCTATCCATTAACTCTTGCAACTAAGCTTTCAACTCTTTTAACTCTATTGGAGCCATTCTGTACAGAGCTATCGATATCGGTGATGTTCCCAGTACTAACTCAATAGCAAATTCAAACTCTCTTATCGGTGGTAACTCGAGTAACTCCTTTGGAAAAAAATCTGGATATTCACAAACCACTAGTACTGATTCAATCTTTGATTCAGACATCTTTGTATCAAGTACGTAAGCAAGATAAGCACTACAACCCTTTCTCACATATTTCTGCGCTAACATAGCTGATATCACAATAGGCAACCCATTCGACTCATCAAATTCAATACAAAAAATTTCACTATTCTGACATTTCAACTAAATAGTCTTTTGTCTACAGTTTACAACAGCACTATGTAGAGTCATCCAATTCGTACCCAAGATCACATTGAATTCATCAAATGGTAAAAGCATCAAATCGGTCAGAAAACAATAACCTCAAGTCATCAAAGGACAATTCTTGCAAACTTTATCAACTAGAACATACTGGCCTAAGAGGTTCGATACTTTAACCCTAAATTCAGTGGACTCAACAGGCACACTCTTACTAGACACTAAATTCGTACAGACATATGAATGGGTCGATCCAGGATCAATCAAAGTAGCTACATCAGTGTTATAACGACAAAAAGTACCGGTGATAACATCTGGTGCCAATGCATCCTTGCGAGCACGAATAGCGTTAGCTCTGGCTGGTGCTCGAGCCTTAGATCTCACAGCAGAATCCTTTGTTACACCTTTGCTACTATTCACATTTCCAGTATTTTGAGGTGGTCTCCATCTGGCAACTGTATTACTTGGCCTTGTAGTCAGAAATTTATCTTTCTCAAGCAACTCGAGACAATCACGAATAAAATACTCTTGCGAGCCACATCTGAAACATACTTTATTATTCATCCAATGATCTCCAAAATGTCATCTTTCAAATTGTTGACACTCAAGCTTGTTGGATTTGTCACTACCAATGCTCAATACTAAAGTGCCTTGAGCTTTTGGACTAGTGTGTTGCTTCCCACGATCTCTATTGGAATACCCCACTGAAGCAGTCAAACGGTTATAAGAATCCCTTTGACAATGAATGGTATGATTTACCCATTGACATCTTTCTCGAATCTCTAGCCTCATAATCGGCTCTTCTCTTTTCTTTGCTAAGCTCATCGGCTTTGTGTGCTCTATCAACTAACGCAACGAATTCTTTCAGTTCAAGAATCCCTACTAGAAGCTTAATATCTTCATTCAACCCGTCTTCAAACTGTTTACACATAATTTCTTTAGTGGAGACGCACTCTCGGGCATATTTACTCAGTCTCACGAATTCTCTTTCATACTCAATTATGGTCATACGACCTTTTTTCAACTCTAAAAATTCCTTGCATTTTTTATTGAGAAATTGCTGACCTATGTACTTTTTTTTGAACTCTGTCTGAAAGAATTCCCACATAACTCGTTCTCTCGGTACAACAGATATCAAGGTATTCCACCACTAATAAGCTGAATCTCTCAGAAGAGACACAGCACATTTAACACACTTAGATGGTGTGCAAGACAACTCATCAAAAACCCGAATCATATTCTCAAGCAAAACTCGACTCTCTCTTGATCATCATTAACTGTAGCTCTAAACTCTTCGGCCCCATAATTTCAAATTTTATCCACAGGCAGTTTGCTGAAACGTATGGGTTCCAGGACTTGAGAAGCTACCGAAATCGATTGGGAAATAGTTGGGGTGGAGGTTGCTGAACAGCTGGATTCGTTCGGAAAAACTCAGTGAACAACTCATTCATCCTTTGGAAGAAGGCTTCCTTGACCTCTCCTCCACGACCCTCAAACATGGGTTGTAACACCCCAAACCCGGCCCATTCGCTATGACCGAATTTGAAATGCCACTACGGAAAACATTTGAAAAACTTTTGACTTAGAGTTAAAAACATAAAAATTTTGTTGTCTTTACTAAAACATTGTGTAATTAAAGTTCCAAATAAAATTAAGTTGTTTAAAATAAAACATTTTCAAATAATAATGTAATCGACAATTTAACTTAAAACATAATAAAAATCCTTAAATACTTAAAATGGCCCTTATTACAATAATTAAATACTTAAAATACTGAAACATAAATTGTATAAAGAAAATCCTCTTTTGCATGGGCCACCTCGTATCCACTCCAACCCGGTCCGAGCATCACCTGAAAAGATATCCCACGAGGGGTGAGTCAACAGACTCAATGTGTAACAATACACTAAAAGTCCAATCAATCATAGCAATAAAGCCCATAATATAGCAAATAATAATTTATCAATTCACATGTACATATAAAATGAAATGCAATCCCGAACCCAAATTAGATATCCATCTGCTACACACCACCCGTACCTACCAATCACACCGTGGGGATTACGAAATCCACCCTCCATCCGCTACACACCATCGAAGGCAGTTGCTGCAGTCAACATGCACATCGCCCTTATAATCGTGGCATAGCCACCAGATAATCGTGACAGAGTCACCGGATTCATAGTATCGTGACCGAAGTCACCGGATTCATAATATCGTGACCGAAGTCACCGGATTCATAATATCGTGACCGAAGTCACCGGATTCATAATATCGTGACCTAAGTCACCGGATTCATAATATCGTGACCTAAGTCACCGGATTCATAATATCGTGACCGAAGTCACCGGATTCATAATATCGTGACCGAAGTCACCGGATTCATAATATCGTGACTGAAGTCACCGGATAATGTGGTAAAACCACCGGAACACTTCCCCTTTCAATATTTCCCATATGCCCATGCAATAACATATTATTTCATAATCATGCCATATATCTTATAATCATATCAGAATCGGACACATTTCATATTATGCATATAACATTATTAACGATGCAATTATCATGTCTTGTACATTATCCCAAAATCATAATCAAATATCGAACATGTTTCATATTAAAATCATACATAGTACGAAGGAATAACGTACCTCAATTCATCGTACCATTGAATGGTACCCAAAGCCATAATCATTTATATTTCCTTATAAACACATCTATATTAATAAAGCTATTAATCAATTGGATGTTTAGTATAAGTTACACACCTTGCAAACACAAAGAGCGATAGAACTTTAGGATTTCCGACTCTTGCCTACACGTCGACAGAACCTACATATCACTATGTGAGAAATCGGTTATCACTAAAAAGATATGGCCTTTGGCCGAACATCATTATCCCTTACCTTGGATTATTCAAACTCGAACGATCTCTCCCTAACATTGACTACAAGAAAACCCCAAAAATCTTCCTTCAAAAGTTTAGCCACGGAGAAATAAGAGAATTAGATTCCTAAAATCGATTAATCCAAAGAAAAATAAAGAAGAAACGATTGATAGAAAAACCTTACACGTAACACGATGATTGATTAACCCCTACTTGAACTATAAAGGAATTCGGCCTTAACAAATTATAAGGAAAGGAATGGTGATTTCAGCTTTAACAAAAGAAGAGAAAAGATGGTAGTTTCACATATGATGGTTTCGGTTTTCAAAAAGAAAAGAAAGAAAAATGGTGAAAAGGATAGGATAGTTTCGGCTATGAGAGGGAAAGAGAGAAGAAAAAGAGAATGAAAGAAAAAGAAAATAAGAGAAATGCTTTTGGTGATAGAATGAATTCGGCACTAGAGAGTAAGAAAAGGAATGGTAAATGTTCTCAAATGTGGCAATATTTTGGTATCAAAAGAAGATAAAACTTTGAGAGGAAAAGAAGAAATAAAAGTACCTATTTGGTCAAAAATGCAAAGGCCAAAACAAAGCAAACTAAATGCCAATAGATAAATTCGGCTAAGAAAAAACAATATTGGACAAAGGAAAAGATGCACAAATTGACAACTTTTTGATCAACTAAACCTCCCTAATCCCATACCAAAATTCGGCCAACACATTAGACTAAACAATCCCCCTTTTTCCTCCTTAATTCTTCCCTATCAACCCCATAATCTCCATTACAATTAAACCACCCCCTTAGCCCCTTATGCCGTCTAGGTTCATGGTCAAATGACCATGGAAAAACTTCCAAAACAACACCCACTCTTCAAGCCTTTTGTCCCCCAAACCTTCCATAACAACTTGATTCCTTACCATAACTACTAACTTACCTTTTCCCTTTGGTCTACTATCCATAAATGATAAAGTCCAAACTTATCTTAATTATAGTTGACCAACACTTAATGTAAGGTGCATAAAAATAAAGTCTTCAATATGCTCATCATGCTACTCGAACCTCTAACCTCAAGCTACCCATTCAAATGCCATAACCACTTTGCCACTAACTCCTCATGTGCTAAATTTAACACTTAAATTAACTTAAGTGTCAAGTTCACCTAATCCACTTTACTAAATATACAATACTAAGAATTATTCTAGCTTCATAACTAAATCCAAACCTTCACAAAACTATACGAAGCCCACAATAAAAATTATACCCGAGCTAACACAAGTAACAAAATGATATTCATAAATTTTCCTAAAACCCAAGGCCCAATCCTACTAGGCCCAATTTCGGGATGTTACAATTCTACCCTCCTTAAAGAAATTTCGTCCTCGAAATTTCCAACTAACTAACAGTCATGCATCCTCATTCACCACATTACGCTACTGCTGCGCACTCTGATCTTAATAAAACCAATATACTTTCTAAGAACAGTCTCCAAGTTCACACTCAAGGTTCTAGATACTTCACTAGCGATGGTTCCGACACAGCCATTTTGCCTCTACCGGGTCCACAACGACCACGTCCCTTAGAACTCATATCTAACGTCGCGATTTAATCTGACTTAAGAAATTTTATGCATCAGAATTTTGTTACACTTATTAACCGCAAACAATTTTTATGAAATAAAATATTTAGAAGTAGTTCTTTCGATCATACAAAGGTTCAGTTCAATTTCACTACTCTAGCTCAAAGAATCATATTCATCTATCTCGATAGAGACACATTCATTCACTATACCTCTATGGTCATTTCAGTCCTTCCCAACCCAGGGGTAATTTCGTCATTTTTCCTATAGAGGTATTTTGGTAATAATTCAGGGTAAATTCCAAAAATTTTCAAAAAAACAAGGCACTTTGAAATTTTCCAAAACTCGAGGGTATTTCGAAAATTTTCCCAAATCAGAACCATGATAGAAATTTTGAAAATCAGGGTTATTTTGGTAATTTTTTGAAGTCAGGGGTATTTTAGTAAATTTACCCACCTCAGGGTATCTTGGTATAAAATAGAGTTTTTGATATTTTATAAAGTAAGAACATTTTAACAAAAGTCGAGGGTATTTTGATAATCTTAAATCTAAGGGTATTTTAATGATTTACAACACAGGGACATTTAGGTAATTTTGTCAATCAGGGTATCTTGAATTTTCATAAGTTAGGGTTTCATGGATACTTTTGCAAAGTAAGAAAATTTTATTGAAATCGAGGGTAATATGGTAATTTAAAAAAAAACAAGGGCATTTCTGTAATTTTACCTCTAGGGGTATTTAGGTAATTTTTGTAAATCGAAAATATTTTGAGAAATGTCTTCAAAATAATTTGTACAGATTAAAAGGGTAATTTAGTAATTCAAAACTTAGAGTTTTTATAAAACTGCATGGCTAGTCCCTTTCGGGTTTTAGTGATTGGTTTAGCCCGTGAATAAGTCCTCTCGGTTAGGGTGAACCGTAGTTACGCACCAGGTAGGATTCGAGTAAAGAGGAGGTGAGTCGCTAGGACTACTTAAATACCAAGCTCTTATCGAATCCACTCCTAGACATGCGCACAATGGTTGCCACACCGTAACTTGGCGACTTACTTCACAGGTTTGTTTAATTAGGCACTTAAGTCTTATGCAATTCTGTGTTGGAGTAGACTAGTCCTAGGGTTCAATAGCTCCTAGTTCACTAATCTACGAGCCCAATTATGCCCACATACCAATCATATAAAAATTCACACAACAATTAGAGGTACTTACCTTGTGGACTTCGGGTCGGAGATACAGGTGCCATGCCAGAATAAACCTGAAAAATTTATGAAAGCCCAAATCTTTGAAAAGCCCATTTAAAAAAATGTTTTTGGGCCCAAAACCCTCAAAGCCGAGTTTTGAACTGGGCTCTGATACCAATTTGTAACACCCCAAACCCGGCCCATTCGCTATGACCGAATTTGAAATGCCACTACGGAAAACATTTGAAAAACTTTTGACTTAGAGTTAAAAACATAAAAATTTTGTTGTCTTTACTAAAACATTGTGTAAATAAAGTTCCAAATAAAATTAAGTTGTTTAAAATAAAACATTTTCAAATAATAATGTAATCGACAATTTAACTTAAAACATAATAAAAATCCTTAAATACTTAAAATGGCCCTTATTACAATAATTAAATACTTAAAATACTGAAACATAAATTGTATAAAGAAAATCCTCTTTTGCATGGGCCACCTCGTATCCACTCCAACCCGGTCCGAGCATCACCTGAAAAGATATCCCACGAGGGGTGAGTCAACAGACTCAATGTGTAACAATACACTAAAAGTCCAATCGATCATAGCAATAAAGCCCATAATATAGCAAATAATAATTTATCAATTCACATGTACATATAAAATGAAATGCAATCCCGAACCCAACTTAGATATCCATCCGCTACAAACCACCCGTACCTACCAATGACACCGTGGGGATTACTAAATCGACCCTCCATCCGCTACACACCATCGAAGGCAGTTGCTGCAGTCAACATGCACATCGCCCTTATAATCGTGGCATAGCCACCAGATAATCGTGACAGAGTCACCAGATTCATAGTATCGTGACCGAAGTCACCGGATTCATAATATCGTGACCAAAGTCACCGAATTCATAATATCGTGACCGAAGTCACCGGATTCATAATATCGTGACCTAAGTCACCGGATTCATAATATCGTGACCTAAGTCACCGGATTCATAATATCGTGACCGAAGTCACCAGATTCATAATATCGTGACCGAAGTCACCGGATTCATAATATCGTGACCGAAGTCACCGGATAATGTGGTAAAACCACCGGAACACTTCCCCTTTCAATATTTCCCATATGTCCATGCAATAACATATTATTTCATAATCATGCCATATATCTCATAATCATATCAGAATCGGACACATTTCATATTATGCATATAGCATTATTAACGATGCAATTATCATGTCTTGTACATTATCCCAAAATCATAATCAAATATCGAACATGTTTCATATTAAAATCATACATAGTACGAAGGAATAACGTACCTCAATTCATCGTACCATTGAATGGTACCCAAAGCCATAATCATTTATATTTCCTTATAAACACATCTATATTAATAAAGCTATTAATCAATTAGATGTTTAGTATAAGTTACACACCTTGCAAACACAAAGAGCGATAGAACTTTAGGATTTCCGACTCTTGCCTACACGTCGACAGAACCTACATATCACTATGTGAGAAATCGGTTATCACTAAAAAGATATGGCCTTTGGCCGAACATCATTATCCCTTACCTTGGATTATTCAAACTCGAACGATCTCTTCCTAACGTTGACTACAAGAAAACCCCGAAAATCTTCCTTCAAAGGTTTAGCCACGGAGAAATAAGAGAATTAGATTCCTAAAATCGATTAATCCAAAGAAAAATAAAGAAGAAACGATTGATAGAAAAACCTTACCCGTAACACGATGATTGATTAACCCCTACTTGAACTATAAAGGAATTCGACCTTAACAAATTATAAGGAAAGGAATGGTGATTTCGGCTTTAACAAAAGAAGAGAAAAGATGGTAGTTTCACATATGATGGTTTCGGTTTTCAAAAAGAAAAGAAAGAAAAATGGTGAAAAAGATAGGATAGTTTCGGCTATGAGAGGGAAAGAGAGAAGAAAAAGAGAATGAAAGAAAAAGAAAATAAGAGAAATGCTTTTGGTGATAGAATGAATTCGGCACTAGAGAGTAAGAAAAGGAATGGTAAATGTCCTCAAATGTGACAATATTTTGGTATCAAAAGAAGATAAAACTTTGAGAGGAAAAGAAGAAATAAAAGTACCTATTTGGTCAAAAATGCAAAGGCCAAAACAAAGCAAACTAAATGCCAATAGATAAATTCGGCTAAGAAAAAAAATATTGGACAAAGGAAAAGATGCACAAATTGACAACTTTTTGATCAACTAAACCTCCCTAATCCCATACCAAAATTCGGCCAACAAATTAGACTAAACAATCCCCCTTTTTCCTCCTTAATTCTTCCCTATCAACCCCATAATCTCCATCACAATTAAACCACCCCCTTAGCCCCTTATGCCGTCTAGGTTCATGGTCAAATGACCATGGAAAAACTTCCAAAACAACACCCACTCTTCAAGCCTTTTGTCCCCCAAACCTTCCATAACAACTTGATTCCTTACCATAACTACTAACTTACCTTTTCCCTTTGGTTTACTATCCATAAATGATAAAGTCCAAACTTATCTTAATTATAGTTGACCAACACTTAATGTAAGGTGCATAAAAATAAAGTCTTCAAAATGCTCATCATGCTACTCGAACCTCTAACCTCAAGCTACCCATTCAAATGCCATAACCACTTTGCCACTAACTCCTCATGTGCTAAATTTAACACTTAAATTAACTTAAGTGTCAAGTTCACCTAATCCACTTTACTAAATATACAATACTAAGAATTATTCTAGCTTCATAACTAAATCCAAACCTTCACAAAACTATACTAAGCCCACAATAAAAATTATACCCGAGCTAACACAAGTAACAAAATGATATTCATAAATTTTCCTAAAACCCAAGGCCCAATCCTACTAGGCTCAATTTCGGGATGTTACATGGGTCTCGATCCAGACAGTGCTACTCCGTGAATGAAGGCTGGCGCATTACTTTCTACATCATCAGAGTCTGTTTGATTGGAATCCATTGCTATATGAAAACATGATTTAAACTGCCAGAAGATATCACACTATTACAGGTTTAAAATGGCATGTATAGCTAGACTCACACACGCTATATTAGTACTAGAATCGATTAAACCATAGCTCTGATACCAATAAATGTAACACCCCTTCCTCGTATCTGTCGTTGGAATAGGGTTACAGAGAATTACTGAACTTATCAATTAAACAATCATACATTTCATCTTCATTTCTCATATCCAAACAAAAGTCATTCAAATTCAATCATATAGCCCCTAACACGAGCCTTCAAAGCCTAAAACAAGCATTAGAAGTGGTTCGAGACTAAACCATGTACGTAAGAGATTCTTAGAAAAACATGAAAATTTTTCAAAGTGTAGGGGACACACGCCCTTGTGGCCAGGTCATGTGTCTCACACGTCCAAGAGACAAGCCCGTGTCACAGGCCATATGGACATTCGAAATGGGATTACATGGCCGTGCCCTAGCCCATGTCTGACCTCGTCTAACTCACTAGCTTGGGTCACGGAACCAGACCACACGTCCGTGTGCCAGGCCGTGTACCCTTCGAAATAGCCTCACGCACCCATTTGCCAGGCCGTGTACTAGGCCACACGCCCGTGTGCTAGACCGTGGTGAACCTACTGACTTGGTTTTTAAATAAGTATCAGGGGACACATGACAGTGTCACCTGGTTATGTGTCACACACGACTAAGACACACGCTAGTGTCTCTGCCCGTGTGAAAAAAATAGGTCATTTTCCAAGCCATATTTCTCACCAAATGTGGTGCCAACCTAGGCCAAACAATGTACATACAACCATGACATAAATAAGCATTCAAGACTAACCAATTCCAAGCTTATAGCCTGCAATATCCACACATTCACTTGACCACTTAAAAGCATACAACTAGCCATTCAAAATCGTACCAATATCACTTCCAAAAGTTACCTCAATGGTCAAATGCATATTTACACATTTATGCCTAACACACAACATATATGTCATTTCTTAATCTCAACCATATGATACTCAAAATTTCCAAATCACAATCAAGGCATTCCCATGGCAATCCAAACAACATATAACATGAGACAAACCACACATATATACATATCAACATATACCATATCAAGCCATATTAAATGACTACTTACATAACCGAAACATATAGGTTTTGATTAGCCAAAAGGCCTATACATGCTTATTAACATACGAACTTACCTTGAACTCGTATGAAGGAAAATGATCGTTCAGTTCAAAACTTTATCTTCTCCCCAATCTAATTCCGTACGTTGCTTTTCTAGATCTATATAATCAAATTTAACTAATTTAATTCATATTTTACTCAATTTAATCCAAATTTCATGTTATGACAAAATTACCATTTTGCCATTATACTTTTAACTTCTTTACAATTTAGTCCCTATCTCATAAAAATGCAAATTCATTCAATTTAATCCACACCCATACTAACCGAATTCTATATATGTTCATAGCAGCCCACACATTTCATTATTTCACACATTTCACCACAAAATTTTCACATTTTACAAATAAACCCTTATTTGACATTTTCAACTAAAATTACACTTTACTAAACCTGTTTAACTATCACTAAACTTTCATTTTCATCCATCAAACATCAAAAACACCCAACACGCATTCATGGAAAAACTCTAGACTTTTAACAGTCTTGCAAATTAGTCTCTAGGCTAGCTAGATTAAGCTACATCGACTTCAAAAACATAGAAATCATTAAAAACAGATGAAAAATGCTTACATGCAATAGGGAGATATGACTGAATGCTTCAAATCCCTAATGCTCTTTCTTTTTCTTCAATTTTAGGTGGTAATGCTCAAGGCTGAAGATGATACAACCTTTTGTTTTATTTTATTTTACTTTTATTTACTAATTTACTTTTATAACCTTTTAAATTATCAAAAATTTCAACAATACCAAGCCATCATATTCCACTATCAATAATTATGGGCTAATTACCATATAAGGACATATAATTTAAGGTTCTATAGCTATTTGATACCTTTAGCTATTAGAACACAACTTTTGCACTTTACGCGATATAGACCTTTTTATCAAATTAAGCATACAAACGGTAAAATTTCTTAACGAAATTTTCATATAACTCTACTATCATGCTGAATACATTAAAAATAATAATAAAATAAATATTTTTGCATCGAATTTGTGGTCCCAAAACCATTGTTTTGATTTCACTGAAAACGGGTTGTTATAGTGTTTCAAATAAAAATGATGAATTTGCAAGTTATAAACCTAGGGACTAAATTGTATAAAGGTTAAAATACTAGGGATAATTTTTTATTTTTTTATTAATTTGGATTATAGGTTTTAATTGAATGTTTGAAGTTATCTGAAATACTTAATTGAATGAAAATATTATTTAGATCAAGACACGCAAAAACTAGACTTAAATCAGGGAAAAGCTAAAGCTTTGGACTAGCATTCGAGTTTATTTTTATAACCATATTTATCGACGTAAGCACGTATTATACAAATTTTTATATTAAATTCTTAGTTAATTTTTCTATTTAATTAGTCAAGGTGGTTGTGATTACAATTTTGTTAATTGATGGAAATTGAGTTATATTGGAGGCATGTATCGGGTTTTGAACCTAGCAGGCTTTGTGCCTGTGTAATGATTCATGCCTTGAGCCTAGCAGGCTTCATGCCAGTATAATGAATTAGGCTTTGAGCCTAGCAGGCTTCGTGTCGGTGTGTGAAATTGGGCCTTGAGCCTAGCAGGCTTCGTGCTAGTGTAGTGAATCAGATAATCGTTATGATTCTATTAAGCTCAACGGGTAAGTAAAAGTTGAAGGAAGGCCTGTTTACAATTGATTGTTGTTCATGACTATATGAAATGTTAATGGTGAGTTTTTATCATGTGATGAAAAAGATGAATTTTTGAAATTCATGTCCTAGCATATGCTATATCACATAGAAGTTATGTTTATATGTTGGTTATTAACCATGTAGATTATGGTGGATAAGAAGGTATAATGTTTAAATGTTGAAATGAACTTGGTTGAATGGCTTATCAATTGATGTTCAGTAAGTTGAAGTTAATCTTATGCGAGCTTACTAAGCAACTAATGCTTACATAGTTGTGTTTCTTCTGTTTTGTAGTCTATCGAAAGCTCAACCGGTTGGAACCTTGTCGAAGTCTTATTACACTATCCAAAAGTCACCTTGGTAGTTTTTGAATATTTTGGCTTTGGTTATAAATGGCATATATAAGGCTTAATATATAGGATTTAATGTAATTTATACTTTTGTTGAGTTTTGGTTACTTTTGTACGGTTATATGCATATATGGTATAGTTGGCTTGTACATGTTAAAAGCTATATGCTTGTAACAGCCCGTTTTTAGTCAAATCGGAACTGTTGTTTCGGGACTACAAATTCGAGGTCAAAATATTTATTTTATTATTATTTTTAGGTTTACATCATGTTAGTATGATTGTGTGAATATTTTGTTAAGAAATTTTATTGTTTGAATGTTTAATTTGATAAAAAGAACTAAATCGCGTAAAGTGTAAAAGTGGAGTTCTATTAGTTAAAGGTGTCTAATAGCTATAGAACTTTAAAGTTGAGGTCCTTATGTTGTAATTAGACCATTTTTTTTATGATTGGACAAATATGGACATAAATTAAGTGATTTTAATGGTTTGATGTTAAAGTTAAAAATTGTAATTTAATAAAATAAATTAAGTAAAACAATTAAAAACAAAGTCATCATCTTTGCTGTTTCTATCTTCCACCGAAAATCATCTAAGGAAACACCATGTTTGAAGCTTGAAATTTTAGCTAGGGTTCATCCTTGCATGTAAGTGATTTTTTACTCGATTTTTAATGATTTTTATGTTTTTGATATCGTTGTAACTTAATCTAGCTAGCTCAGGGACTAATTTGAAAAATTTTTAAAGTTTTAGGGTTTTATCATTGATGAATATTTGTGTATTTGGAAGTTTGATGATAGAAAATAAATGGTTGTTGTTAGATAAACAACATTTGTTAAGTGATTTTGGGTGAAATTGCAAATTAGGGATTTATTTGTGAAATATGAAAATATTGTGGTAGAAATGTAAAATGATGAAAAATATGGGCTGCTATGATAATAAGGGAAATTTGGCAAGCATGGTTATGAACTTAATTGCATGAATTTGCATTTTTATGAGCTAATAACTAAATTGTAAAGATGTTGAAATATTAAGGGAAAAAGTGCAATTTTGCCATAATATGTATTTTGGGCTAAATCGGATAAATTGATAATTGAATAAGTTAAATTTGATATTATATAGATCAAGAAAAGCGAAATTCGTTTCTATATTGGGGGAAAATTAAAGTATTGGACTAGTCAATCCATTTTGTCATTTTTGTGAATCGAGGTAAGTTCGTATGTTAATAAGCATTAATATAATTGTGTTTTAAATGCTTTATTATTGAATTAATTGTGAATACGACCTTACAAATATGTTAGACGAAGATTCGACATTTTGAAATCCTGGTTGAACCATAGGAATAGATTAGGATAAGAATGACATGTCATTAGGGCTTATGTGATTTGGGTGTTGGTCCATACGCTCTACAGGTGGCTGAGCTATCCGGCATGTGTTGCGGATCCTCGTCAGCTTGTGTTAGCAGCACCGTGTAGCTACATCATGACCGTCAGCTTGTGTGAGCAAACCCGTTGATAGCTCGAGAATTAGCATTATATGAGATATGAGATTAAGATAGCTTCAGCTATGTATTTGGCACTTAGGATGCGAGATTCTCGGGTACCCGATATTATTTCGAATGGTTCAACGATTATATCAAGGATATGGATGAGTATGAAATTGATACGAGTTGATACAAGTATGTACATGAAACATACAAGTATTGAATCGAAGAAACTTGTGAATTTCATATCTAATCTTGTGAATGATTATGTGATAGGTTTATGGATCAATATGAGTTATATTATGATATGTTGAATTGCTTAAATTATGTATATATGGTAAGTTGAGTTTATTACTATACGAACTTACTAAGCTTTATAGCTTACTCTGTTTACTTTTCCGTGTTTTATAGTGATTATAGAAGCTTGCTTGGATTTGGGAGTCGTCGGAGATTTCATCACACTATCAAGCTCTCATTTTGGTACTTTTGAACTTATATATTTGGTTATATGGCATGTACAGGAGTTTTGGTGAATTTGGTCTATAGTTTGGTAATGGATTTAGCCATTTGATTTGGCTTGCAAATTATGAATGTTTAGTTATGAATATAGCCATGTGACTTGGCTTATTTTGGCATGCTTGGTGATGTGTATATATATATATATATATGTGTGTGTGTGTGTGTGTGTGTGTGTATGTGTGTACAAATGGCATTTTGGTATGTTGTGTATAATGGTTAAGTTAACGCTTGTTGTGAATTGGTAATTTAAGTACCAAATGGTTGAAATTTGAGATTGGTATACTTGTGGTTTTAGGTAAAATAATGCATAATTGAAAGTGATCAATTGGGTGATTTTGAGATGTGAAATTGGTATGAAATGGAATGGATAATTGTGATTCTTGTGTATCTTGTGGTTGTTAATATTGAGATGACATGAATTAGACTTGTTTGAGATTGGTTTGAATGTCTATTTATGTCATGTTATATGCCATTTGAATTACGTAGGTGAACGAAAATTTTGGTGAGCAAGATGGCTTGGTAAATAGCCTATTTTTGTCCACACGGGCAGAGAAACGGGTGTGTGACTCAGCCGTGTGTGACACACAGTCAGGTGACACGGCCGTGTGTCCCTTGGTGTTTAATTAGAAACCAAGTCAGTATGCTCCACATGGCCTAGCACACGGGTGTGTGACTTGACCGTGTGGCATAAGTCAGTATACCTTATAGTTTTGGCATGGCCTAGCACACAGGCATGTGTGGCCGTGTGAACCAAGTTAGGGAGTTACACGGGGTTGGACATGGACTAGGACACGGCCATATGATCCCATTTCGAATGTCCACACAGGCATGTGTCCACTGTATTTTAAAAAATTTTCTAAGTTTTCCAAATATTTCTTGAGTTATTGGTTTAGTCCCGAACCACTTCTTATGCATGATTTGGGCCTCGTAGGCTCGTATTAAGGACTGTATGATTGATTGTGCTGAATTTTATTTGTAAATGAAAAATGTATGTGAAATGTATGATTATTTATGAAATAAGTCTGGTAATGCTCTGTAACCCTATTTCGACGACGAATACGGGTTAAGGGTGTTATAATGCTTATTTTGAATGGTAATATGGGATGATAATGGTTGACATTAGGTAGCTATTTTACCTAAGTTTGGTGATTGAGAAGTGGCATTATAGCTTTGTTCTTAATTGATTTTGTTTTGGTATGAAATGAGGTGCCTTTGAATGGCATATTGGTTAGAAGATTTAGTATATTTGGTAGCAAGTTTTGACGCAAGAGGAGCCTTGGTGGAGTGGCAAGGGATGCCACTTAAGGCTTGGAGAAGTGGCACCACAAGGGGGAGCAAGGGAGCTGAGGTTCGAGCAGCAGAATTCCCCTTTCTACTTATTATTTTGACGCCAGTACAAGGGAGGAGTTTGACTCAAAGTGGACTCTGATGGATGAGGTTGGAAGAGGTCAACAGGTTTGAATGTGTGAATGAGAAGAATTTGTGGATTTGATGGATTCAAACTCGTTTGAATAAGTGGTTAAGAGAAAAACAATGAGGAAAAGAAGGGATGGGGTTGTGGAGTGTGTTAGCCGAATTTTGTAGTGGCTAGGAGGTGTTGGGGCATTCGGTTGTAGGGTGTGAAGAGTGTGCCGAAATTTTGGTGTGTAGGTTCCTCCCAATTTCGGGTTTTGGGTGCTAGATAGGGAGATAGCCGAATTCCCTTTACTCTTTTTCTCTCCATTTTGTTCAGAAATCGAAATCCACATTCTTCTGCCCCATTCGACTTCTCTCTTTTTCTTTCAATTTCTCTAGTGCTGAAATTTGTTCTCTCTTCTCTCAATCCCTCTCATTGTGCCGAAAGCACCAAGAGCTTCTTTCTTTTCTCTCATCTTGTACTAAAGCCAAAACCATCACCCTCCCTCACTATTAACATCTTTTCTTCTTTTCTTTTGGATCATAGCTGAATACCCCTTGTCTATATTCTTCTTTTTCACCTCTTCTTTTCTTGTCAACCGAAACCTGTTAAAGATTCAACCTTTGTCGAAAATTCTTCAAATCTTTTCTCATTTGCGTTGCTTGCAAAACCCGGATCTCGATTCATAGGCAGGTAAGATTCTATTGTGTTCTTTTCTTCCTTTTCCTATGTTCTTAATGGCCGAATCTACTCCCATCTCCACTCTATTCTATTTGTCGTTTTTATAAGGGGAAGGTTGGGATCTGGCAATCGTGTGGGTAGTGCCTTAGCCGACTATTCATAGTTCTCATAGTCGTTCTTCGATTTTGTAGAGGTAGATCGATATCATCCATCTATTCCCAATCGGTTTTGATAAGTGTTGAGGTAATGGGTGATCATCTTCTCACGTTATTTCTTTCGGGATTTCTTAACCAAAGCCGAATGGCTATTGGATTTATAGTGGTGTGCTTGGCCGATTGTAGGTAGGAGTGTAGCCGCATTCTGTTGATCTCCGGGATTTGTTTGGCTTGTGTTGTAGGCCTAAAGGTTTCAGGAGTGGTCGATTCAGGTAAGATATTTTATTTCGGGATTTAGTTTCTTATGGGTGGTTTCACTGCGTTAACCTGATTTAGTGATAAGGTGTTATGGATCCTGTTACCAGCCGAACATTAGGAGGGGTCAGATCTGAGACCCCAGCCCCTAAGTTCAAAAAGAGAGCAGTGTCTGCGGTTCGTGACTGGCCACTTGGGTGTGGACCAGCATCTGAGCAGGAGAGTAGACAGATCGTGGTGGTATCGATTGACGACAGCGTCAGCGTAGATAGTGTCGTATTACGAGTAATCAGGTGTGTAACTCTTACACACTTTGTAGGGTAATATGATTTTGTTATGTGATTTGTTAAATGCCGGAATAATGGCGTAAAACGATGTTTTACGATGTGTTACCCTTATGGGTATAAGCGAGGACTCCGGGTAAGTCCACTCTGTTTTGGTTAATATTAAATGCCTCGGTTAAGTTGCATAAGTATGATATGATATCCTTGTATGTTTCGCATAATATCTATGCCATGAAAAGTATGTTCATTGATGTGGGTATGATGAGAGGAGGGGGAAGGATGATTTAGACTGTCACCAATGGTGTTGACCACACAGTGGGTTGGCCCCGCTTTACATATATTATTGTGACTAAGTCTTGTGGTTTTAACCACCAGTGGTGTTGACCACATCTATTATTTGTGACTTCAGTCACCAGTGGTGTTGACCACATATATCTATTGTGACTCGTCCCTGTGGTTTGATACCACCGTGGGTTGGCCTCACATAGTGATTCGGGATTGTCACCAATGGTGTTGACCACAAGGTGGGTTGGCCCCACAATATTATTTGTGACTCCGGTCACCAGTGGTGTTGACCACATGATTATTATTTGTGACTTCGGTCACCAGTGGTGTTGACCACACGTATATGATTTGTGACTCCGGTCACCAGTGGTGTTGACCACATGGGGTAGATACAGGAGTTTCGGATGGTTAGGTTTTGGGTTGCATGGCATACATATTGATTTATGATCTGTGTAGGGGTTATATTTTTGGGATGGGGATTTATGCACTGAGTCTCGGTGACTCACCCTTTCCTTTACAAATTTCAGGTGACTCATAGATCACGGATGTGGAGCCGGGACAGACTCGAGGTGGCCATGCTCATCGCTCTGGGTTTGATTAAATTATATTTTGGATTTTGCTTTACTTTTAATTTGGTTTACATACTTTAAATTTGGTTTTCGGGTTGTAATAAGGCCATTAACTTTCACTTTGAGGTTTATCTATTTGCTTAAATTATCACGGAAATGTTTGTATTAAGTTAAACAAAACGGCATGCCTAAATAACCTTTTTAAATGAGTGTTTTCCGAAATCCACAACTTATCGGGTTTTTCCAAAACTTTACCATCGGGTAATGACAAACAAGTAGTATCAAAAGGATAACTCGGTTTTCCTAGACACCCAATTGGAAACAGTTTGGCAACTAGATTAAAACTAATTCAGATTTCCAACAAAAACCAACGGCTATCTTAAAATAAGAAACAACACATAACTTTCCAAACCATGTTTTTACTAAATCAAACAACTCGTTTTAAATAATAACCCCTTCTTTCAAAACTTAAATCTACGAACTGTTTTCTTAGAAATCGTTTCCTCCTGTGACATACCAGATTCGGTCGTGGTGTGTTGACTGGGTTTGGGGTGTTACAATTGTGGTATCAGAGCCTGGTTCAAAAACTCGGCTGTGGGCTCGAGGACCAAAATGTTTACAATAATTGGTTTACAAAATGGTTTTAAATAAGAAATGCATGATTTTGGGAAGCATGGCATCGAGTCTCCAGCACCGATCCGCCCAGGTAAGTACCCCGAACTACTGTGTACTTGATTATGATGATTGTGATATGATTAATAGTAATAGGAGACTACTTTAGAGACTGAGACCATAGGGCTGCGTGAATTTGCGAAAACAACTACTCCATTAAACTATTCATAAAACTGTGCTGTAATAACAGTGGAATAAGTCTAATTCATAAAAATTTCTTAAACCAGATTAACTCGTAAAACGCTAGTCATGAGTACTCGAGGACGTGGTCGTAACACGCGTGGACGAGGTAGAGGTAGGATGGCTTTGTCTGAGCCAGCTGGGTCTGGCCATGGGTCGAGAAATGATGTACCGTCGCCACCAGCTGAGGGCGCTGAGTTTCAGGATCAGACGGGTGGTGATGACGCAGTGTCACAGGCGATGCTGCGGGTTTTGGAGAGAGTAGCTGGAGCAGGTGGAGGTATGGGGGCCCGGAAATCTGTGTCAGAACGACTTCGGGCTAACGGACCTGAGGTATTCAGGGGTGTATCTAGAGTGGCTCCCAATACGGCTGAGTATTGGCTGGAGGTGACAGAACGTATCATGGACGACTTAGACTTTACGGCTGAGGAAAAGCTGAAAGGGATAGTGTCTCTTCTTCGGGATGAATCTTATCAATGGTGGCTCACGGTCCGAAATGGTGCAATAGCTGATGACCTCACCTAAGAGTTCTTTAAGGCAGCTTATCAGAAAAAGTATGTTGGGTCTAGTTATATTGATGCACAGCGTAAGGCGTTCTTGAATTTGGTCCAGGGGAATAAGTCGGTATCGGAATATGAGGCAGAGTTCCTTCGGCTGAGTCGTTATGCTCAGGGTATTGTGGCTACGGAACACGAGCACTGTGTCAAGTTCGAGGACGGCTTGAGAGATGAGCTGCGGATGTTGATTGCACCACAGCAGGAGAGGGAATTTGCTGTTTTGGTGGAGAAGGCCAAGATAGCTGAGGGGGTGAAGCAGACAATAAGACAGAATCAGGATAGGCGCTGGAATAAGAGGAGTTCGGGGCCGTCAAGGTCAGCTGGGAATCAGCAGAAAAGGGATAGATTTGACGGGCCGAGTCAAGCTGCAAGGTCTGCTGCTACTGCCCAATGGTCGCCACAGTGTGCTCAATGTGGGAAGTCTCATTTTGGAGAGTGCTGGACGGGGAACAAAGGGTGCTTCGAGTGCGGGTCAATGGGGCACCGGATAAGAGATTGTCCATGGAGATTAGCTAGGATCCAGCCTAAGAGTCAGGGGCGTGCTCAGTTCAGAAATGGGGGACAGCAACAGCAGAGAGGACGAGGTTCAGTCAGAGGTGGTTATGGTAATAGACGAGGTTGCAGAGCACCGGGCAGAGGTGCTGGGAGCTCAGAGGCAAGACAGCCTGGGTTAGTCTATGCAGCGAGGCGTCGAGAGGAGGGCGACGCACCGGACGTCATAACCGGTACGTTCTTAATATTTGGACTACCTTATATTGCTTTAATTGATGTTGGTTCGACGCACTCGTATGTTGCCAGTAGCATAGTGGAAACTCTGAACTTAGCCTACGAGATTTCTTCTAGGGAGATGACAGTAATTAGCCCTCTAGGTCACTCTGTAGAAGTAAACAAACGTTATAGGGATGTACCCCTAGAACTCCAAGGGGTAGTGTTTTTGGCTGATCTGATGGAACTGCCATTCGGGGAGTTCGATTTGATCCTAGGGATGGACTGGTTAGTGAAATGCCAAGTGAGGTTGGACTGCGCAGCTAAGCGCATGGTGTTGAGAACAGTTAAGGGTGAAGAGGTGGTGATGATAGGTGATAGAAGAGATTATCTATCCAATGTTGTGTCTGCTTTAAAGGCCGAGAAAATGGTGAGGAAGGATTATGAGGCGTTCGTGGTTTATGTTTGTGCATTGGGGGCTAAGGAATCAACGGTAGGGAGTGTCCGAGCGGTGAAGGAGTTTTCTGATGTATTTCCAGAGGAGCTTCCGGGTCTGCCTCCAGATTGTGAGGTCAAATTTGGAATAGACTTGTTACCAGGAACTGTGCCAGTATCTATTGCCCCATATAGGATGGCGCCGAAGGAATTAGTGGAGTTGAAAGCACAAATTCAGGAATTGTTGGACCGGGGTTTTATCCGGCCGAGTGTTTCACCTTGGGGAGCGCCTGTGCTTTTTGTTAAGAAGAAAGATGGTACGATGCGGATGTGTATAGATTACCGACAGCTGAACAAGTTGACGATCAAGAACAAGTACCCATTACCGAGGATAGACGATCTGTTCGATCAACTTAAGGGTGCATCAGTCTTCTCTCAGATTGATTTAAGGTCGGGGTATCATCAGCTTAAGGTAAAGAATGCCGATATTCATAAGACGGCGTTTCGCACTTGTTATGGGCACTACGAGTTCTTGGTAATGCCGTTTGGGTTGACAAATGTGCCGGCAGCGTTCATGGACATGATGAATCGGGTGTTTCAGCCGTACTTGGACCGGTTCGTAGTGGTGTTTATAGACGACATATTGGTATACTCGAGATCGGAGGAAGAACATGATGAACATCTACGGGTGGTATTACAGATTCTAAGGTAAAAGCAACTTTTCGCAAAGTTTAGTAAGTGCGAGTTCTGGTTGAAGGAGGTAACTTTCTTGGGTCATGTGTTGTCAGCTGAGGGAATTAGAGTGGATCCTCAGAAGATTGAGGCGGTGTTGGACTGGAAACCACCTAGGTCGGTAGCAGAAATTTGGAGTTTCCTGGGTTTGGCAGGATATTACAGAAGATTTGTAAAAGGATTTTCTTTGATTGCAGCGCCATTGACCAAGTTGCTGAGGAAAGGAGTTCCATTTGTGTGGTCAGACAAGCAGCAGAGGAGTTTTGATAAGTTAAAGAGGATTCTGACAGAAGCTCCGGTTTTGATTCAGCCTGAGGCAGGGAAGGAGTTCACGATTTACTGTGATGCGTCGCATACTGGTCTTGGATGTGTGCTGATGCAAGAGGGTAAGGTAGTAGCGTATACGTCTCGGCAATTAAGACCTCACGAAGTGAATTACCCGATGCATGATCTGGAGTTGGCTGCAGTAGTTTTCGCCCTGAAAATTTAGAGACATTACCTGTATGGGGAGAAGTCTATAGTCTACACGGACCACAAGAGTTTGAAGTATCTGTTGACACAGAAAGAGTTGAATTTGAGGCAGCGAAGGTGGATCGAGTTGTTGAAGGACTACGACTGCTCGATTGAATATCATCCGGGTAAGGCTAACGTAGTAGCTGACGCATTGAGTCGCAAGGTGGTAGCAGACTTGAGAGCGATGTTTACTCACTTGAGTCTGTATGATGACGGAAGTTTGCTAGCAGAGTTGCAAGTGAGGCCGTCATGGGTTGGTCAGGTTAAGGAGAAGCAGTTGGTGGATGAAGACTTAAGTGCTCGGTGTTTACAAGTGCGGAATGGTGGATTGGAGGGTTGTAGCTTGAGTAGTGATGGAATGTTATGTTTCCGAGGGAAGGTTTGTATGCCGAAAAACGTTGAGTTAAGGCAGAAGATTCTCCAAGAGGCACATAGCAGTCCATACGCTATGCATCCTGGGGGTAGCAAGATGTATCGGGACTTGAGGGAACAGTTTTGGTGGCCGGGTCTGAAGCGTGAGGTAACAAAATTTGTGAGTAAGTGTCTGACGTGTCAGCAAGTCAAAGCTGAACATCAGGTACCTTCGGGTCTGTTACAGCCGATCAAGATTTCGCAGTGGAAATGGGAAAGGATTGCGATGGATTTCGTCACTAGGCTACCCCTTACGCCTAGCAAGAAGGATTCAGTTTGGGTGATAGTGGATCTTCTGACTAAGTCGGCTCATTTTATACCGGTTAGAGTGGATTACTCGCTCCAAAGGTTGGCCAAGTTGTATGTGGCAGAAATCGTGAGACTGCATGGAGTGCCAGTGTCAATTATCTCAGATAGGGATCCCAGATTCACGTCGAGGTTTTGGAAAGCTTTGCATCAAGCATTGGGTACAAGACTGGATTTCAGCACGGCATTTCATCCGCAGTCAGATGGACAGTCGGAAAGGGTAATCCAGATTTTAGAGGATATGCTGAGGGGTTGTGTGTTGGATTTTAGGGGCAGTTAGGAAGAATATCTACCGTTGGCAGAATTCGCATACAATAACAGTTACCAGGCGAGTATCCAGATGGCACCGTATGAAGCACTGTATGGGCGGAAGTGTCGCACTCCAACGTGTTGGACAGAGTTGGGGGAGCGTCAGTTGTTGGGTCCAGAGTTAGTGGCTGAGACGGAAGATAAGGTCAAGTTGATTCGGGCTCGTTTGAAGGAGGCTTCGGACAGGCAAAAGTCTTATGCTGATCTTAAGCGAAGGGATATAGAGTTTGCAGTGGGTGACAAGGCCTTTCTTAAGGTATTGCCATAGAAGAAGGTGCTGAGGTTTGGTCGGAAGGGCAAGCTGAGCCCTAGGTTCATCGGGCCGTATAAAGTATTGAAACGAGTGGGACCAGTAGCTTATCAGCTCGAGTTGCCAGCAGAATTGGGTCAGATCCACGACGTGTTTCATGTTTCAATGCTTAGGCGCTATCGATTGGATCCATCGCATGTTGTGCCAGTGGAGGAGATTGAGGTGAGTCTGGATTTGTCCTTCGAGGAAGAACCAGTGCAGATTCTGGATCGGGACATCAAGGTTTTGCGTAGGAAGTCTATTCCTTTGGTGAAGGTTCTTTGGCGGAATCATGGAACTGAGGAGGCCACGTGGGAGCCAAAGGATCGGCAGCAATACCCTCAACTCTTTTGACCAGGTAATTTCGAGGCCGAAATTATTTTTAAGGGGGGTAGAACTGTAACATCCTTAAATCGGGGCCTTTGCATTTTATGTGTTTGCATGCGTATTGGTTGGTAGGTGTGTTAGTTTGGACTACTTTAGAGTCTAGGCTCGAGCTTTGGATAGGCTAGATCCATAGTAGAAATTTTTGTTTTGAGTGCTTGGAGGGGGAGCTGATAGAGCTAGGGGTTAAGTATATTTGGTAGCAAGTTTTGATGCAAGAGGAGCCTTGGTGGAGTGGCAAGGGACGCCACTTAAGGCTTGGAGAAGTGGCGCCACAAGGGGGAGCAAGGGAGCTGAGGTTCGAGCTGAGGTTCCTCCCAATTTCGGGTTTTGGGTGCTAGATAGGGAGATAGCCGAATTCCCTTTACTACTTTTCTCTCCATTTTGTTCAGAAACCGAAATCCACATTCTTTTGCCCCATTGACTTCTTTTTTTTTTCTTTCAATTTCTCTAGTGCCGAAATTTGTTCTCTCTTCTCTCAATCCCTCTCATTGTACCGGAAGCACCAAGAGCTTCTTTCTTTTCTCTCATCTTGTACTGAAGCCGAAACCATCACCCTCCCTCTCTATTAACATCTTTTCTTCTTTTCTTTTGGATCATAGCCGAATACCCCTTGTCCATATTCTTCTTTTTCACCTCTTCTTTTCTTGTCAGCCGAAACCTGTTAAAGATTCAACCCTTGCCGAAAATTCTTCAAATCTTTTCTCATTTGCGTTGCTTGCAAAACCTGGATCTCGATTCATAGGCAGGTAAGATTCTATTGTGTTCTTTTCTTCCTTTTCCTATGTTCTTAATGGCCAAATCTTCTCCCATCTCCACTCTCTTCTATTTGTTGTTTTTATAAGGGGAAGGTTAGGATCTGGCAATTGTGTGGGTAGTGCCTTAGCCGACTATTCATAGTTCTCATAGTCGTTCTTCGATTTTGTAGCGACAGATCGATATCATCCATCTATTCCCAATTGGTTTTGGTAAGTGTTGAGGTAAGGGGTGATCATCTTCTCACGTTATTTCTTTCGGGATTTCTTAACCAAAGCCGAATGGCTATTGGATTTATAGTGGTGTGCTTGGCCGATTGTAGGTAGGAGTGTAGCCGCATTCTGTTGATCTCTGGGATTTGTTTGGCTTGTGTTGTAGGCCTAAAGGTTTCAAGAGTGGTCGATTCAGGTAAGAGATTTTAGTTTCTTATGGGTGGTTTCACTGTGTTAACCTGATTTAGTGATAAGGCGTTATGGATCCTGTTACCAGCCGAACATTAGGAGGGGTCAGATCTGAGACCCCAGCCCCTCAATTCAAAAAGAGAGCAGTGTCAGCGGTTCGTGACTGGCCACTTGGGTGTGGACCAGCATCTGAGCAGGAGAGTAGGCAAATCGTGGTGGTATCGATTGACGACAGCATCAGCGTAGATAGTGTCGTATTACGAGTAATCAGGTGTGTAACTCTTACACACTTCGTAGGGTAATATGATTTTGTTATGTGATTTGTTAAATGCCAGAATAATGGCATAAAACGATGTTTTACGATGTGTTACCCTTATGGGTATAAGCGAGGACTCCGGGTAAGTCCACTCTGTTTTGGTTAATATTAAATGCCTCGGTTAAGTTGCATAAGTATGATATGATATCCTTGTATGTTTCGCATAATACCTATGCCATGAAAAGTATGTTCATTGATGTGGGTATGATGAGAGGAGGGGGAAGGATGATTTAGACTATCACCAGTGGTGTTGACCACACAGTGAGTTGGCCCCGCTTTACATATATTATTGTGACTAAGTCTTGTGGTTTTGACCACCAGTGGTGTTGACCATATCTATTATTTGTGACTTCGGTCACCAGTGGTGTTGACCATATATATCTATTTTGTGACTCGTCCCTATAGTTTGATACCACCGTGGGTTGGCCCCACATAGCAATACCGGATTGTCACCAGTGGTGTTGACCACAAGGTGGGTTGGCCCCACCATATTATTTGTGACTCCGGCCACCAGTGGTGTTGACCACATGATTATTATTTGTGACTTCGGTCACCAGTGGTGTTGACCACACGTATATGATTTGTAACTCCGGTCACCAGTGGTGTTGACCACATGGGGTAGATACAGGAGTTTCGGATTGTTAGGTTTTGGGTTGCATGGCATACATATTGATTTATGATCTGTGTAGGGATTATATTTTTGGGATGGGGATTTATGCACTGAGTCTCGGTGACTCACCCCTTCCTTTACAAATTTCAGGTGACTCGTAGATCGCGGATGTGGAGCCGGGACAGACTCGAGGTGGCCATGCTCATTGCTCTGGGTTTGATTAAATTATATTCTGGATTTTGCTTTACTTTTAATTTGGTTTACATACTTTAAATTTGGTTTTCGGGTTGTAATAAGGCCATTAACTTTCACTTTGAGGTTTATCTATTTGCTTAAATTATCACGGAAATGTTTGTATAAGTTAAACAAAACGGCATGCCTAAATAACCTTTTTAAATGAGTGTTTTCCTAAATCCACAACTTATCGGGTTTTTCCAAAACTTTACCATCGGGTAACGACAAACAAGTAGTATCAAAAGGATAACTCGGTTTTCCTAAACACCCAATTGGAAACGGTTTGGCAACTAGATTAAAACTATTTCAAATTTCCAACAAAAACCAACGGCTATCTTAAAATAAGAAACAACACACAACTTTCCAAACCATGTTTTTACTAAATCAAACAACTCGTTTTAAATAATAACCCCTTCTTTCAAAACTTAAATCTACAAACTATTTTCTTAGAAATCGTTTCCTCCTGTGACATACCAGATTCGGTCGTGGTGTGTTGACCGAATTTGGGGTGTTACAATGTGACCCTATTTCAAATATACACACGAGTGGACACACGAGCTGGGACATGACCATGTGACCCTTCTTCAAATGTCCACATGGTCTAAGCCATATCACACGGCTGTGTGACCCCTATTTCTCAATTTTTATTTTTTTCCAAATTTTTTTGATTTGTTTTAAACTAATCCCTGATTGTCCCCAAATTATTTTTAAGGCCCCGAAAGCTCGATTAAGGCCCAAATGTGTATTATTGCCATGATTAAATTGAGTAATTAGTAATTAATTTGTAAGTTGACTTATTATTTTGTTTTGAATTTAAAAGTTTTGTTTTGTACGGTAATGCTCTGTAATCCTAATTCGGCAAAGGAAACGGGTTATGGGTGTTACAGATACACTTCCTTACCTATCAGCTAAAGCTTATAACTCCTCTACCAAACAAGTTCATGCAGCCCCAGTAGAGAACTATTTTTTCCTCACCACACAACAACAATAAAAAAAGAATTCACTCAAGTGTATCTCAACACTTTAGCTAACCGAATCAACCCTTAAAACAAGAAGAAATAACACAAGCTGATAAGAAAAATATCCAAGCTTTGAAAAGTGATTCACCTTCACAAATTGTGTCGCCCTAAAGGAGAATGATGCCTATTTATAAGCTGAGATAATAGCAAGATAAACTCTTTTAATTCAACAGATAAACCTTTGAAAAATACCTTGAGAAAATATAATAATTATCTCTAAAATAAATCTTTAATAACCAAAGAGATAATGATAAGACTTTAATACTTATCCAATAACCTCAAGCACACCAAGGAATCGGTTGGAAGTCTTGGAACCCCAGCTGAACCAAGCTACTTGTTTTGTCAAACATGCCACACTTATGTAGGCCAAACTGAGATGGCTGAAATTGTGAAACCCCTTGCCCGACCCGATTGATAGGTCCAAGCTATAAGATGTCACATCTATTGTCGAAGAAACAACAATCAAATGTTGCATAATTTTTATTTATTCAACACTATATATCTACTGACATGACCATTACATCATTATCTTATAATATTTTATCTTATTTGGGGTTTATAGAATTTTATTTGTTCAAGGGCTTAATTAGCAATTAAGTTAAGGTTTAAAATAGCAATTAAGCTATTTTTATTATTGATGGATGGTTGGTGGGGCTTTAATGTCTTGATTGCATAAAAATATATTAATTAAAGCAATAAAAAATGTTTTATCATAAAATCTAAAAGAAAAATAAACCAACTCATCTTTTTTTTTTTACCTTCTTCCACCAAACAACAAAAGGAGATTGGAGAAGCCCTTGTTTTAGCTTCAAGGAAGTTCGACCCTTGCATGGTAAGGGTGTTCTAAGCCATTTTTCATGAAATTTATGTTTTTAAGACCATTGTAGGTCGATTTAACTAACCCATGTATTGATTTTCAAAAATGTTAAAGATTTGAAATGTTTTCATTGTTCAATATTAAAGCTTTTAGTGTTAAATTGATAGATTTTGTTGCTTAGATATAAATAGGGACTAAATTGTAAAGAGAAATTTGATAGTTTAAAGTATTGGGACTAAAGTGAAATTATTTTTTGAAATTAGCATGATTTTTTTGTAAATATAGGTGTTGGATGAATGTAAAGGGATGTGATTGAAATCAGATTGAAAAATGGGCTTAAATGTGAAAGTTATGATAGTTTCAGTTTTAGGGACTAAACTGAATAAAATGTAAAAATTCAAGGAATTTTTGTAAAATGAAATTGAATTGTCATATGCATAAAATAAATTGTTATTATGTAATTGAAACTGATAGATTGAAATGAATTACCGTATAAATTTGAATCGACTGATAGATAATCGAGGAAAGGGGAAAAATGCGTATTAGTCTCTGACACTTCAATTATCACTGATTTTACCTAGTTAGTTCATATGGTATAGTTATATATTTAATTGTGATGTATGTGTTTCAATTCTGTATTTATGTTATATAAATATACTTTAAATTGTTTACAACTTGGTACAAAAAGGTGAGGATTGGACTAAATTATAAATAAATGAACTAATGTGTTAAATGTGTTTAGATGAAATTAAGATAAGATAGGATACAATTGGCATGCCAATAGGGGTATTTGCACATTGTACAGGATATGATATGAGATGATTCTGATGTATGGAGAATACACTATTTAAACCAAAATCAAGCATTTGTTGCGGATAACTAAGTCTTGGCTCTACGAAGACCCTAGTGTGTTCTGGAGGGATGTATTGTCTTATGAAAGATGATGCCTACGGGCTTAGCACTTTGGTGCTCAAGTGTGTTTCATTGTTATCACTTGAACGAGCAATCATGTGTGTTTTTTGTGGTTACCCGTGTATCCTTATATGTTTATTATTATTCATCGGGTTAAACTATAAAACCTGAATTTATAATAACCCAAAATTAAGGATAATTAAGGGACTAAATTGAAAGAGACCGCAAATTGGCAGGCTATATTGGAAGAAAAAGGAAAGCTAGAAGCCAATTTTAACATGGTTGAGATCCAATTCTTGTTCAGTTAGGATGAAACTCGTTAGTTCCTTAGTGAGAGACATAATGATTGAGAATGCACGGTTCTCCTACAGTTGGAAGAAGCACGAGAAAAACTATAAATAGCTGAGAAACAACTTCCCATTGATGATTTTTTTCCCGACCTTGTTCCAAATTCTCCCGTGCTTCATATTCTTCGATAGCTCGAACAATGAGCAGTCATGGAAGGTTTTGTATGGAACAGACTTCATGAGGATAAAACTGGAAAAGTAGGGAAAACAATAAGCGAGTAAGGTTCATAACCTTTCTATGTACATAAGAGTTAAGAAATAAAATTATGGATTTCCATAATTATCTTAAGGGTTTTGCATGTTTCTGGAAAACGGGTTTAATTTGAGATATTGAGTATAACGCATGGTTTTTGGTTAAAATACTTAGCTACTGCCAGGAGAATAGAAGATCTGGCGTTCGAGAAGTTAAGCTATGGGAACGATAATGATTCAGGTGAGTTCCAAACTCTAAACCTATTGTTATGGTCTACACTGTTTAAGTATGTCATGTTGCATAAACATGAGATATGATGGCATGAGCATGCATTGCATGATTGTGGGTAAACCTTAAGGGGATTAGATGAAGTTAGAATGGGAATTGGGAGTGAACCTATTAGATACTGCCTTGGGCAAAGCTCTGGACCTTGCAGAGGGAACACTGCGGTGTTCGAGCATCAATGTTAGGTGGTGTTAAGGAGGTAATAGGAGGAGGATTTCGGAAATGAAATTATAGAATGGTATTTACTATGATGGTGGTATCGACTAGTCCTTCGGGGTGACACCATGACGACGGTATATAGCATAAGACCATAAATGAAAGATGTTATGGCAATCGGGTACAAGGTAAATGGTGTAAGAAAATATATGAAATAGGTTATGGCAATCTAGTATGAAGTGTAAGACTATAGATGAAAGATGTCACAGTGACATGGTACACGATAAAATGGTAATGGTGTAAGACCATGGATGAAAGATGCCATGGCTATAAGGTAAATGGTACTTCATATGTAGTTAGTCTTGTTAGTAGATACATGGTCAAACCGAGTAACTTACACTGGCATGTAGTTAAGTGGATATTCATATATTTACGAGGTATTTTTAACATGTGCTTAGAGTTTAGAAAAAGCCAAAAAGGCTAACTCTGATATGTTGATTCAGATTATGCAAGAGACTTAGACTGACGGAGGTCTCTCACAGGTTATCTATTCACTTTTGGAGATTGTGCCATCAGTTGGAAAGCTACACTTCAAGCTACAGTAGCCTTATCTACTACTGAAGCAGAATACATGACAATTACCAAATTTGTAAAGGAAACGATTTTGTTAAAAGGCATGTTTAGTGAAAAAAGGGGCAATTATCGTATATTGTGATAGTCAAAGTGTCATACATCTCACCAAAAATTAAATTCATCACGAAAGAATGAAGCACATAAACATTTGTTATTATTTTGTTCGAGAGGTGATCATGCAAGGGGATGTTCAAATTCTTAAAATTGGTACAAAACACAATCTAGCTGACATGTTGACAAAAAGCCTTCCAGTTTCAAAGTTTGAGCATTTCTTGGACTTGATGAGTATCCAAAAAAAAACAAATTAGGCCCATAATAAGGCTTGACAAGGGAATTAAGTCAAATATGAGTCAAGGTGGAGATTTTTGGAGTTATGCCTCGCATTTTCGGACTAAACAGTGTGTGACATTGCAACGTGGAAGTGTTCTTCATCTCAATGAACAACCGATGTCACAACAATAACAGAGCCTTCTTCCCGACGATGTGAATGCCACGTCACAATGTGGCAACGTGCACCTCAATTTTTTCGACTTTCTTCTCCCAGTTAAACTATGTTTTTAGTTTCCCACTTAAACTCTAATTAACCTAGGATTATTCTAGTCATATATGCTACGAATTTCAACCTATAAATAGGCCTTAGTTACTCTAGATTACATACAACAAAAATATTTAGATTGAGAAAATTATGTTCTTTGTTTCGAAGGGTTTTTTCTTTTGGGGCTTTGGGTTTTTCCTTTAATTATCTCTATCTTTTGTACTCTCATTTATTATAGTGAAATCTCCCTTTGCCTGTGATTTTTTATCCTCTTTTGAGGAGTTTTTCCATGTAAAATTTGTGTATTAGATCTTTTTTATTTTAATTTATTTACTTTTTTGTTGCATATACGAATTAATTCCCAACAGGAAATTTTTATTTCTAAATGTAATAATTAAAAAGGGTTTAATACAAAGTCTAAGTTAAACGAAAAGCAAAGATAAAAAAGCAAGTAAATATTAAATTTGCACACAACGTGTCTTCAAAAACAAGAAGGAAACATAAGGTCCCAAATTGATGCATTTGTTTCACGAAATTCTTACATTGTTTTGGTTAATTTTTTTGAATCTTAAATTTCAAAGTATCAAAGTTATATTGTTTGAATTTTTCAATTTTCTTAAAATATTTACATTTGTAAAAGTAAATATGCAGTTATGATATTTCAAATACGTAAAAACAATTTAAAAAATGAACTTTTTATCCAACAATCTGAATAGCATAAGTAATAAGGCAAGGCAATGAAGAGCTAAAGAGAACATAGTTTGAGCAGTAAAATGAAGATGTTAGCAGCCTAATTGATTGGTCCTGACTCAATAGTAGAAATGAAACTAAATTATTATCCTTCTAAAGAGCAAAGAATCAAATTTCCTACTTTTTCTTTTTTAATGTATGTCACTTTTTGTTTGTTATAGAAGGATATATTCTCATTTGTTGGCATATCGAAAACAGAATCAAGCAAGGAAGCAAAGCAAAACACACATTGCTCGTGAAGGTTAAGGGCAACAGCAAAACCAATAATCATAATGTTTGTGTTAAAACAAAGGAAATTAAGCAACCAAATAAATTTAAATAAATCTATTTGATTCTTCGATGAGATTAGAAGGTTTGATGGCACATTTCTTCGCTCCATTATTTCCTTCATTTCATTCATTGAAAAAAAATTTAGAAATCAATAAATTAAATTTTAAAAATTATTTATTACGACTTTCACTATAATTTAAATTATATAACCTAGTCAATTAATAACTATATTGTTGAGAATGATCGACTCTTTTAAGAGAAGTCTTCAAAGTGCTGTCTTTCAAGCAGTTGATCGGTCTCCTATTATTCTCATGCCAGGGTTTTGTGATACAACCTCCATGAAGAGTCGTGCATGGTTTACGAAAGGAGGGTGCTTCAATTGGTGGAGAAACAATCTATAAGAGCTCACTTGAACCACCATCCTACGGCACACTTGAGCCGGAGACAAAACTCAAAATGGGGACAATACCTTCAATTGTCGAAAGATCGATCCATTATCCAACGGACTCACTTCAAAAGACTCTCGAAAATATCAACCCTTAACAAATCTTGAATTATATTTTCATTGTAATTTAAACTATTCAATTATCCTATAAACAATCTTTTATTATTTTTAGTTATTTAATTGAGCAAAAATCCAAACATTCAACCAATTACAACATTAAAATAAATATATAAAAATAAATTTATTTATCCAACAATAAAATTATCTCCAATAAATTACTAGATATTTTTACACATGTAGTATTTCTACAAGCCTTTATAAGTTTTAAATAAATAAATTCCAATACATATTGAATTACATTTGAATTCATATTGATTTATACTTTTATTTTAATTTAAAATTTATTAATAAATAATATTTTATTATTTTAAAATATTTTTAAAACATTGTAAAAATAGAATTTTAATATTATTTAATTATTTTATTTTGGAATTGTTATTATTAAGAGGATTTTAGTTAAATATCGAATATAATTAATATTAAGTCGTAAAATAAATAAAAGCACCTGTTTAATTGTTACAAGGCCAAATAAGCAGAAAAAGGAAAGGAAAAAAGACAGATGTTCATATTCTAAATTATTTTCAAATTCGTTCCATAATAAGGTTATCAGTATATTCTAGTTAGCCAATAGTAGTTTTTATTGGGTTTGATTAAAATCAATTAAAGCAGGTTAAACACCAGAGGAGCAGGGTCCCAAGCAAAATAAAATAAAGTGAGAAGAGGTGGGGCATGAAGAACAGTTAAAGTAAAGGCTTCTTATTGACAAACTAGCAATTTAATTGGATATGAAGCAAGGAAGTTGATTCATTTGAGCTTTATTCTCTTTGCAATGACTATAAATAGGCTTGGCTCATGGGAATAAACAGACAAGCCTTTGTCTTTCAATATATATATATATTGCCTTTGTTTTTCTGTAACTTATCCAATGGATCAGCACAAAACAACCGCAGGGGCTCTTCAGACACCAATGACTGGACCTATCAACAATCCCGCTGCTGTTGCTCAGGCACTCCTCCATAACCCCGGTGCTACTCAAGCACTCAATAATAATCCAACTGCTGCTACTTCTGCTCAGGCACTCCTTGGCAACCATGGTGTTACTCATAAGCCACACCTCAATAACCCTGGGGTTGATCAGCAACTCATCAGCTATCCCGGAGTTGGTCAGCAACACATCAACAATCCTGGTGTTGGTCAGCAACACATCAACAATCCTGGTGTTGGTCAGCAACTAATTAGCTATCCCGGAGTTGGTCAGCATCACATCAGCAATCCTGGTGTTGGTCAGCTCATGGGTGTTCCTGGATCTGGTCAGGGATCCATCAACAAACCTAGTACTGCTCAAGCACTGATGATGAGTCCTAGTGATTCTCGGGCACTCATCCGGGGTGACCGTGGGAGCATGTTAAGCATGTCGGATGACAATGTGATGATGAACCAAATTTTGGCAACTCATGCTCCTGATGGTCGAGAATTTGATGTCAGACCTCTTCTCTATTTGGTTGAGGACATCCTCAACCGCGCCACCCAACATGTTGATTTCCTTGTTAAGGTATAACATGTATTGCATCTATCTTGTTAAATCAATGGTGTAAAATATTCATACTTTCTGATGCTTACTGCAGGGTACTCTAGATCAGGTTGAACTGGAAGAGAGAGCCCAAGCAGCAAATCATATAGCTATGCTTGAAGCTCTTACATATACTATTGATCGAATTGCATGCGAGGTTCTGCCATTTTATTATAAGAAACTGTCTTTGTTGATTCGTACAATCTAGGCATATTTGTTATTCATGTATGCTAACATGTCGACATTATAAACATTTTTACATGCCAGCTATCATACAAGGCTTTGGGAGGTTCTGATGCACACGCAACAACAACTGCAATATTCAACTTGCTATCAAGTTATACGTGGGATGCTAAGCTAGTGATATCCCTATCAGCCTTTGCCTTGAACTATGGAGAATTTTGGCTTCTTGCTCAGATTTACTCCACAAACCAACTTGCCAAATCAATGGCAGTCTTGAGGCAACTGCCATCTTTGCTAGAGCACACTGCTCCTCTGAAACCTCGGTTTAATGCACTAAACAGTTTGATTCGGACAATGATGGACGTGACTAGATGTGTCGTGCAGTTCAGAGAGCTGCCATTAAAGTACATTTCCCCGGATGCACCGGCATTGGCCATTGCCATGACCCACATCCCAACTGCTGTATATTGGACCATCAGGAGCATGGTGGCTTGTGCAACTCAAATTTCCAGCCTTATTAACGCGGGTCATGAGTATGTTTTACTTCATTTATGTCCGATATTGTGAATTTTGAAGGTTAAAAATAGTTGGATTAACAGTTGACATTAATTTCAGGTTTGGAATATCAACCACAGAGTCATGGGAGTTGTCAACCTTGGCTCACAAACTCAGAAACATATATGAACATCTCAAGCAGCAGTTGAACTACTGCTACAAACATATAGGTTCATAAATAACCATTAAATATTATCTAGTACCAAAAAAAAAAAAAAAAGGATTTAAAATACTTACGGATGATATAATCATTGTTAATTGCAGAGGAAAGGATGGATGTTGAGATTTATCAGATGCTTCTGGCTATCTTTGACCAGAACGTGTTGCACATTGACAACATGAAAGCTCTCAAGGCCTTGATTTATGACAAGGATGATAAACTGCCCCTCCTTGATGGTGCTACAAAGAGACAAGTATTGCATTCTTACAAAAATTATAACAGTTCGTTTGTTAATCATTTAGTTTGTAGGATATATTTCATAATGTTGTGCGACATTGAATAGGTTAGCCTGGACGTGCTAAGAAGGAAAAATGTGCTCTTGCTCATTTCAAGCCTCGAATTCGCCAACGATGAGCTAGCTATTCTTGAGCAGATATATAATGAATCAAGGATCCACGCAACGAGGCTCGAGAGTCAGTATGAAGTCGTTTGGATCCCAATTGTGGATCAATCCATCATCCCATTGCCTGAAGAAATGCAAACCAAATTCGAGAACCTACAAAGTACCATGCCATGGTACTCAGTGCAGGACCCTTTGTTCATAAAGAAGCCGGTCATCAGGTTCATCAAGGAGGTTTGGCATTTCAGGACAAAGCCAATCCTTGTGGTGCTTGATCCTCAAGGGAAGGTGGTTTCCCCTAATGCAATTCACATGATGTGGATTTGGGGAAGCACTGCTTTCCCCTTCACTAGTTTGAGAGAAGAAGCTCTTTGGAGGGAAGAAACATGGAGGCTTGATCTTCTGGTTGATGGAATTGACCCGACGGTCCTCACTTGGGTATATATTTTAGATTCAAGCTTACCAGTTTTCTCCATTGACCTGTTAGAAATATTGTTACATAAATATTGTTCACTTTTACCATAAGTCCATGCATGTAATAAGATATTTTGAACTTGTATGTTTTCAGATTAAAGAAGAAAAATACATTTTCTTGTATGGAGGAGATGATATCGAGTGGATAAGAAGATTTGCAAATTCAGCACGCAGTGTTGCATCTGCGTCTCGCATTCCTCTTGAGATGGTGTATGTGGGGAAAAGCAACAAAAGGGAGCATGTGAAGAAAGTGACAGGAATTATCAATGTGGAGAAACTTAGTTACGCTTGGCAAGATCAAGCCATGATATGGTTCTTCTGGAGCAGGTTAGAGAGCATGTTATTTTCAAAGATTCAGTTAGGCAGGGGTGATGACCAAGACCCAATGCTGCAACAAATAAAGAAGCTGCTTAGCTATGGCAGAGAAGGTGGATGGGCAGTGCTTAGTAGAGGGTCTAATATAGCGGTGAATGGCCATTCCAGCACAGTTTTGCCTGCTTTGGGTGGTTATGATGAATGGAAGATAAATGTGACTGAAAAAGGTTTTGATGGGGCATTCAAGGAGTACCATGACAAGCTTCATGATGCTGCTCACCCTTGTTGCCGGTTCGAGTTTCCGAATACCATAAGAATCCCAGAGAAGATGAGGTGCCCAGAGTGCCCCAGGCCCATGGAGAAATACACCGCTTTCGTTTGCTGCCATGATGAGCAAGGCATTCCAGGCTCACTATTTTAAGCGGGGATCAGCCCTTCACTGTTTTTCCTACTGCTATTGCTGCTAAATAATGATGTTCCTATGGGACTCAAAATCAATAATTTTCTTCTAAAATTTCACTTTGCGTGTTAAGGTTTTGTGTCAGAGATGTATCGCCAATAGCCACTATGGCCTAGTTGGCAACCTATCTATAACAGTTCAAAGTAAAATAATCATGTTTGATTTCCACATTATTGTCAGGGATATGAATATAATAAAGAATAAAGTTATTTAACTATGACTCTTTGGGCTTTGATTTTTCATCCTGATTTCTGCATGTCTTCAGAAAAATGTAGCTTTTTCCCGGTTTCAACTTCAATAACAAACTGTAATATTATAACATGTAATTTTCTCAATTCCAGAATCCATATAAGTATTACCATTTCGAGTTTAAAATTCAATTATGAGTGATGGATAATAAAACAACTCAAAGCTTATCAAAAGAAGCACGAAACTTTTAAGACTCATCGGAGATATCACGTCTTTTTCGTTTTGCTTGGTAGAACGGAAAGAATATTAAAAAGATAAAAAGTATTTGAATTGGAAATATATAAAAAAAAAAAGTCCCAATTAAAAAAAAACAAAATCACAAGGTAGGCTTTAATTAAATAAAAAATCAATGGTTTTTAACATAGATTGGGCCCACAAAGCATGCACAACAATGAGCTTTTTTTGATATTTGGTGAAGTGTTTACTTGTAAAAGGGTCTTCCAAACAAGGTTCACTGTCACAAGAGAAGTGCATTCCAAGAGACTTAACATCAGGCATGGTTCAGATCAGTTTCAGCTTTGCAATAGTTGGTTTCAGTCTATTTGTTTAAGTTCTTTTTTTTTTTTTTGTGTGTGTTAAGTGATAAAGAAATTTAAAGTCTCATGTCGGATTTGAATATTATACATGAAAAGATAAAATTGAGAGAATTTGCTCTAGTTTACAATTTTGATTCAATTTCACGAGATATAATATAATTACCAGATTTCAAAAAATCTCAAGAGAAAAAAGAAAAACTTTATATGTGTCTAGTAAATTCAATTTTCTTTGATGCGTTTAGGGGATATTTGTTCTTTTCTGATTTTTTTTTCCTTCCATTTGGCCCATTGTTCTTAATAAAGGGGACAGCATCTCCTATAATGGACCAATTTAAATCACTCCAATGCTCACTTTGTTTATTGATGAAGTGTTTATTTTTCTTAAAAATAATTTGGATTTGTATTATTATATAGTTTTCTTTTTTTAAAATAGCTTAATAGAAACTTTAATTTTTAAATTCACTTTACTTTTTAAAACTTTTTTAACTCATTTTAATCCCTAACATTATCAAACATTTCTAATTTAGTCTTCTGAATAATGGCTGGGACATTACAATAAAATTATTAAAAAAAAAGTTTGCATTAAATATGTTTTCCTAATGAACCGGAACCGATTTGCTGAACCCAGTATAAGAGCATAACATCGTTGATTGCTGAAAATAGTAAACCTTCTCTATTTCATATACATTCCTCATAAGGTATACAAATACTAGTTGTTTTCTGAAATTAGAAGCATATCAAAACTGGGAACCATCCAAATATATTAGTTGAATTCAAACTCGAAGTTGAACTGAATTCATGGTTTTGTTTTCTATTTGAAACTTATTTGCAACAGACGTGTTCATCATCTCATTAGAGTAACTATAATAAGATGGGGTTAAAGATGAATTGGGACCATGGTGGCCCACTGCTTCTGTTTCCATTTTGCTTAATATTATGAACACCCTAATGAAACAAGCATCCCTTTATTCTTTTCATTAGTCTCATCTCTCACCATCCTTTTGATTATAATATATGAGTTGTTATTGAGTCATTTTCTCTCCGACAAAGTTAGAATATTCGGGTCCTAAGGTTAATAGTTTTTGCAGTTGTTCTTTGAAGGCAGGGTCTCCCATGGCCCTACTTGCAGCATTTCTAGACCAGAAATCCAACATGATTTGTTTTGAGTTTTGACCAAATTAGCATTTCTAATCTCAAATCAACTGAAATGATTTCTCTACCCGATTCATTATGAACACGATATCAAATCAAATTAAATCATCATTTGCTTTATTTGCTCCAATGTTGGGAGTTAATAGGAAAAATGATTGCAGATGCTAAGAATTGGTTAGATTTTGTTCCGAAGAAGCTACTTTTAACACAGGGTTTAAAGTGCTGGAAAAAGCAACCCTCTTCAACATCATGAATCTTTTCCAGGGTTGAGGTCACTACTTTTTTTTTCCTTTCTTGGTAAACAAGCCAAAGTTCTTGATCCATTTATGGAGCTAGAATTGTTATATGAGGATTTCACGTGGTAGCCAGGTTTCAACACACATCGGGATTGAAGCAATGCAAAGAAAGAAGTGATATTTTTCTATAGATACACAATTATGTCCTTCCATTTAAGCAGGAAGAATTAAAAAAAAAAAAAAAAGCAGCTTTTGTGCCCATGTGACTTAGAAAAGTTTACTGATAAAAGTTCCTCTTTCACCTTGCTGGTAATCCAAGTCTCATTAGTGGATTAAAAAGTCATATACCTTTCTTCTGCACTTTTGGTTGGCTTAATATGGCTAAAACATGTTGTGTAAACCCCACCTTCGACATTTAAGTTGCTGCTCCATTGTTAAACCAACCATTACTGTAACTTAAAACACTGAAATTATAACGGTGGCATTCCAATCTAGGTTTGCTAGTTTTGAAGTTCTGAGAGATTGGTCCTATTGACCATCTATCATTCTCACCTTGAATATTAGTTGCCATTTCAAATCAGCCACTGAAGCTGCAAGGGAAAATAAACACACACACTATCTTGTCCAAAACAATCCTTAAAAGTGTTTGTGTTTGTACAATTTATTCAAATATATAATACTATTCCTTTTATCAGTCATAATTGTTTTATGATTGAGGATTTGTGACTTCCATTTCTAAAAAATATTATCTTCGATGTTTGAATCTGTATCTCTTCTTAAGAATGCAACATGCTTTACGTCTACACCCAACACTTGATGGTATATAATACTAATTTTCATGGCATGTTTTGTATACATTACGTTATCCAATCATAATATATTAAATTTATTTAATAATTTTTATAAAAATATAAAGCGTTAATTGTACCAGACATCTCTAAACTAAGATCCTTATTCTAAATAGATCTTCAAAAACTTTAAAATGTTCTAATTACATCCCTAAACTATCGTTATTATGTCAATCATGTCCTTCCATTATTAAAATTGTTAATTCAACCATTAAATGTGATATAATTTAAAATGAAAATTTTAAAGAAAAATACACATAGCTGTTAAAATTAAAAGTTAAAATAAAGTAAAATCGAAAAAAGAGAGAATGAAGATAATTTCTATAAAAGATTCAAAAACCTCAAAACCAAGATTTTTACAACATTCATTTTTGTAATCTTTATTTTCTTTAAACTTTTTTATTTTAAATTAAGTCACAAAAGATTTATCGTCTCATTTAACAGTTACATTAATAATTTTAGTAACAAATAGACCTTATTGATATAACATCAATAGTTTGAGGATATAATTAAAATGTTTTAAAGTTTAATGATCAATTTAGAATAAAAATTATAGCTTGGGAATGTTTGATGCAATTAACTCAAATATATGTAAAGTAACCATCATTGTATTACATCAATATAACATATAAATTTGAATTCAAAATATAAATAAATACAATAAAAATTCAAAGTGAAATATCAACAAAATAAATAAATATATAATCTTTATCTATTTTTATATTTTATATGCATTTACAGTGAATTGTTTAAAACATGAATATTATAATATTTTACAATAAAATTATATTAATTAATTTGGTCTGATAATTTTAAAAACATATAATCATTAATTTAATTATAAGTTAATCTTTTAAAGAATGATTTTTAATATAAGTATATATTTTTAATTAGTAACAAATATTATGGTATTAATATAAATATAGAATTTATTTTACTTAGTTAATAAATATTGCCGCAACCAATAGATGTTACATTTTCATGTAACCTAATTATTAGTGAATAATAATTGAGTTATAAAATCTTGAATGTCATTAAATTTGATACTTAAATTGATGTCAAATCAAATCTCTAAAATAATATTGTGATCATAATTTTAATTTACGTTTTAATTATAAATTATACTACTATTTTATTAATGGTTTATTACTATTAGTATTCATTATTATTTTACAGTTACTAATCTTTATATTTACTATCAATTTTTGCTTTTATTTTTCAATTAATTTCTAAAGGAATTATTAAATTTATTTTCAACAGGTTTGCAATTATACAAACATGCAATGTAATGGTATATACTTGCTAGCTAACTTAAAAACTTGATATAATTTAAAATATAAAATTGATGTTACAATAATGACGCATTTGTAAAGGAATAAAAAATTATATTTATTAATAATAGACATTGATAATGGCAATAGAATGATCGCAAAAATAAGAAAAATAAGAACGCACAGATTTTATGTGAACACCCTTTTGGAAAAAGCTACTGGCAAAGAAGAAGAAATTCACTAATGTTGAAAAATGAATGATACAAAAGGAGTTTTGACTACATCTATTTAAAGGTTGAAAAATCTTATTCTAATCAATTTCAAATAGAAAAAGTGTAGTTCTATAAGGATTCTACTTGTGCATATTGTCAAATACAAGAGGAGTTTCGGCCCTCGGCCTTGTTTTGCCACTATATTTTATTTCTTTAATAAGGATTCAGGTCACACAACTCTAATAATCTCCACCTTGACACAATTTCTCAACGAAGAAGTTCTTCACCTCTTCCATGAAACCCCTAAAGGGGTATTCTTCAACAATGAACACCAACCAAGTCCAAGCAATGCTCAAACATGGTTATAGGAAGTGACTTAGTCATTATATCTTCAGGATTATCATGAGTACTAACTTTGCTCACAACAATATCACCACGAGAAATAATATCACGCACAAAATGATACTAAACATCAATGTGTTTTGTTCTCTGATGAAACATTTTATCCTTCGTAAGGAAGATGGCACTCTGACTATCACAAAATATTGTACTGATCTGAAGGTCTGAATTGAGTTCACCAAAGAGTTCCTTTAACTAAATAGCTTCTTCACAAGCCTTAGTAATTGTTAGTTACTCAACTTTAGTAGTAAACAAAGCAACTGTAGTTTGCAAAGTGGCTTTCCAACTAATCGCGCAACCCCCAATAGTAAAGACATACCCTGTGAGAGATCTTTTTTTATCAAGGTCTCCAACAAAATCAGAATCAACATACCCAATGACTCCATTTCTATTTCTTCCAAACTGTAAGAAAACATTAGTAGCACCTCGTAAGTATCGGAAAATCCACTAAACTGCTTTCCAGTGCTCTTTACCAGGATTCACCATATATCTACTAATTGCACTAACTGCATATGATAAATCTGGACGTGAGCAACCCATAGCATAAATGAGAGATCCCACTGCACTAGAATATAGAACACGTGACATGTAGTCAATCTCATCATCTGATTGCGAAGACAAAGCCGATGAAAGTCTGAAGTGGGCTGCTAATGGAGTACTAACAGGACTAGCACTCTACATATTAAACCTACAAAGAACTTTCTCAATGTACTATTTCTGACTTAGATACAATTTACATGCTTTTTTATCTCTGAGAATCTCCATCCCGAGTAACTTCTTTACTGCTCCCAAATCTTTCATCTCAAATCTTTACTAAGTTGGGCTTTAACCTTTCTTATCTCTCATTTATCTTTGGTTGCTATCAACATGTCATCAACATAGAGGAGTAGATATACAAATGAACCATCACTATTTTTCTTAAAATAAACACAACTGTCAAAGCTACTTCTTTTGAAATTATGAGTGGTCATAAATGAATCAAACCTCTTGTACCACTACCAAGGTGACTGTTTCAGGCCATAAAGGGACTTTTTCAACAAGCAAACATAGTCCTCCTTTTCTGAGATATAAAACCTCTAGTTGTTGCATATAAATATCTTCCTTAAGTTCTCCATGCAAGAACGTTGTTTTTACATCCAACTTCTCAAGCTCCAAATCATACATAGCCACAATACCAAGCAAGCAACGAATCGAACTGTGATTAACAACTAGAGAAAACACATCTGTAAAGTCTACACTTGAAATCTGATTATAGCCTTTTGCAACCAAACTTGCTTTATATTTGGGTTCTTTAAATCTAAAGTCCTTTCTTTCTTCTTGAACACCCATTTACAACGAACAATCTTTTTACCTTTAGGAAGCTTCACTAGGTCCCATGTTTCATTCTTCTAGAGCAATTTCATCTTTTCTTGCATGGAAAACATCCACTTTCCTGAATCTTCACAATTAGTTGCCTCGAAATAAGTAGATGATTTTTTATTTGCATATATATATATATATATATATATTCATCCACGTTTAAAGCTTAAACAACTAGATCAACCTCGGCGAACCTCTTTGGAGATTTAATTTCTCTTCTTGGTCTGTACTTGACAATAGAATATTATTGTGAAGAAGCAACTCTACTTTGAGTTTCTGTACTAACTTGAGGAGTACTGGGTCAATTTGAAGCTTCACCTACTTCACATGTGTGTTTGACCTTTTCTGGTCTTTATTGGAAGAGTCTTTAAGAGGTAAGTTAGGCAGCATATTAGTTTAATAAAAAAATAACATATATGCTAATATCAACTTTCCTTTTTTTAGGACACCAAAACTTATATCCTTTAGCACCAGCCTTATAACCAAGAAAAACACATTTAATAGATCTAGACTGCAATTTACCATTATCAACATGAGCATACGCAGGACACCCAAAAATTTTCAAATCAGAATAAACAGCAAGAGTACCAAACCATATCTCTTATAGAGTCTTTTTCTCAATGGCAATGGACGGAGATTGGTTAATGAGAAAACATGTAGTAGAGGTCGCTCTAACCCAAAACAACTTTGGTAAACAAGCATTTGAAAACATACATCGAACATTTTCCATAACTGTTCTATTCATTCATTCTACAACGTCGTTTTGCTGTGGGGTATGGCGAACTATCAAGTGTCTCATGATCCCTTCTAATTTACACAATTCATTAAACTCATCAAAACAAAATTCCAAGCCATTATATATGCAAAAGTGCATTATCTATTTTCCTGTCTACTTCTCGATCATAGTTTTTCAAGCCTTAAACGTGGAAAACACATCACTTTTTTACTTCAAGAAGAATGCCTAAACTTTTCTGATAAAATCATCAATGATTGTTAGCATATAATTAGTGTCACTCTTCAAAGGCACTCTAAATGGTCCCAAAAGATTAGAACGAATATAATCCAGTGTTCCCTTTATATTATGAATTCCTCTAGTGAATCGAACTCTCTTTTGCTTCCCAGAAATGTAGTGCTCACAGAACTTCAGTTTACTAATGCCTTGTACATCAAGAAGTACACTTTTTCTTAATTCTGTCATGGCGTTCTCACTCATATATCCTAAACGCATATGCCAAAGTCTAGTAACATCATCATCTGACAAGAAAGAGGAAGTAACGATTGCATCACCAGTAACAGTTGAACCTTACAAAACATATAACTTAGCAGCCTTTCTCTACTATTTCATCACAACGAGGGAACCCTTGCTAATCTTTAGAACCCCACTTTTAGTTGTGTACTTGTACCTTGCTGAATCAAGAGTACTCAACGAAATCAAATTTCTCTTCAATTCTGGTACATGTCGTATGTCGCTAAGTGTTCTGCCGACTCCTTTGAAAATCTTAATTTTAATCATGCCAATACATGCGATTTTACATAAAGCATTATTTCCCATCAAAATAAAACCTTCAGACACTATTCCATATGTTGTAAACCAATCCCGATTGGGACTCATATGGAAAGTGCAACCAAAATCAAGGATCCACGCCTCGCTTACTTTAGAGTTGTCAATAGAGGCAACTAGGAGTTCACCATCGATGTAGTCTTCTACTACATCAGCTTCACCGGATTGTTCTGGTTGTTTTCCCTTTTGATTTGTAGCCTCCCTTTTGATCTTATTCTGCAACATATAGCACTCAGACTTAATGTGCCCTTTTTTTTTGCAGAAATTACAAGTTTTACCTATTTGAAGATCTCGATCTACCTTTAGATTTACTACGAGGATTTTGTTTCTGTGTCTTCCCATGATTATTATCAGCATTTTGTTCTTATCTCCCACGACCAATGAGATCCACTTCTTGAGATTCAGATCCAGCCACAAGATGCTTCATCTCGTCATACGAGGCTAAGGAAGCATAGACTTCATCAACTGTAAGAGACTCATGACTATATAAATTGTATATCTGAAAGTTGAATAAGATAGGGGCAATGAACAAAGTAGAATTAACCCTAAACCTTCTTTATCATACTAAACCTCCATAGCCTCTGAGCGCAAGACAATTTCTTTAAACACAATTAAGTGTTCGAGCAAAGACGTACCTTCTTCCAAACAATGAGAGTAAAGATGCTGCTTCATATGAAATTTGCTAGTTAGGGTTTTTGATATGCATAACTGCTATAGCTTTGTCTATAATGCAATGGTAGTCTTCTCCTTTAACACATCTTGTAGAATTTCATTTCACAAATGCAGATGTAATTGTGTTAAAGCCTTTCAATATTTATGCTTCTTCTCTTCATCCATAAATGTCAAAGGCATCTTATCTAACCCTAAGATGGAATCCTCCGAATCCATCTGCGTAAGAACTGTCTGCATCTTTACCTACCACAACACAAATCTACTATTGCGATCCAACACCAAAATATCATACTTCATTTTCACCATTACCGTGATCGAGATAAGCAACCCGAAAAGCTTTGATACATGTTTGTTATAATAGATGTCGATAATAGCAATAGAATGTTTGCAAAAATAAGAAAAATAAGAACCCACAGATTTTACTTGGATACCTTTTCGAAAAAAAAACACTGGCAGAAGAAAAGAAATTCACTAATGTTGAAAAACGAATGATCCAAGAGGAGTTCCAACTACATCTATTTAAAGGTTGAAAAAACTTATTCTAATCAATGTCAAATAGAAGAATTGTAGTTCTATACGGATTCTACTTGTGCATCTTGTTAAATACAAGAAGAGTTTCAGCCCTTGGCCTTAAGCTCTATACAGATCCCTTTGTTTATTCATTGTATTTTATTTCTTTAACAAAAATTCAGGTCACACAACTCAAACAATCTCCACCTTGACACGAATTATCAACAAACAAGTTATCCACCTCTTCCACGAAACCCCTAAAGGGGTATCATTCAACAATGAACACCAACCATGTCCAAGCAATGCTCAAACATGGTTATAGGAAGTGACTTAGTCATCATATCTTCAAGATTATCATGAGTACTAACTTTTCCCACAATAATATCATCACGAATAATAATATTACACACAAAATGATACCAAACATTAATGTGTTTTGTTCCCTTATGAAACATTTTATCATTTGTAAAAAAGATGACACTCTGACTATCATAAAACACTATACTGATCTAAAGGTCTTCACTGAGTGGCTTTCCAATTAATCGCGCAGCCCCTAATAGTAAAGACATACCTTGTGAGAGATCTTCTTTTATCAAGGTCTCCAGCAAAATCATAATCAACATACTCAATGACTCCATCTCTAGTTCTTCTAAACTATACGCAAACATCAGTAGTAAATCATAAGTATATAAAAATCCACTAAACTGTTTCCCAGTATTCTTTACCTGTATTAACCATGTATCTACTAACTGCACTAACTGTATATGATAAATCTGGACATGAGTAAACCATAGAATACATGAGAGATCCCACTGCACTAGAATATGAAACACGCGACATGTAGTCAATCTCATCATCTGGTTGCAAAGAAAAAGTCGATGAAAGTCTGAAGTGAGCTGCTAATAGGCTTGGCACTCTGCATATTGAACCTACAAAGAACTTTCTTAATGTATCCTTTCTGACTTAGATACAATTTACATGTTTTTCTATCTCTGAGGATCTCCATCCCGAGTATTTTCTTTGCTGCTCCCAAATCTTTCATCTCAAATTTTTTGTAAGCTGGGCTTTGACATTTTTTATCTCTCCTTTATCTTTGGATGCTATCAACATGTCACCAACATAGAGGGGTAGATATACAAATGAACCATCACTATTTTTCTTAAAATAAACACAACTGTCAAATCTGCTTCTTTTGAAATCATGAGTAGTCATAAATGAATCAAACCTCTTGTACCACTGCCTTGGTGATTGTTTTATACCATAAAAGGACTTTTTCAACAGACAAACATTGTTCTCCTTTTCTGAGATTATAAAACTCAATGGTTGTTACATGAAAATATATTTCTCAAGTTCTCCATCCAAAAATGTTGTTTTTATATCTAACTTCTCAAGCTCTGAATCATACATGGGCATAATACTAAGCAATTTCAGATCGAATTGTGCTTAACAATTGGAGAAAACACATTTGTAAAGTCCACACCTGGAATTTGACTATAGTCTTTTGCAGCCAGCCTTGCTTTATATCTAGGTTATTTAACTCCTAAAGTCCCTTATTTTTTCTTGAACACCCATTTACAATGAACAACCTTTTTACCCTTAGGAACTTCACTAGGTCTCATGTTCTATTCTTTTGGAGCGATTCCATCTCTTCTTGCATGGCAAACATCCATTTTCCTAAACCTTCAGAACTAACTGCCTCGAAATAAGTAGATGGTTCTTGATTTGTATCTATATCTTCAACCACATTAAAAACATAAATGACTAGATTAGCCTCGACAAACCTCTTTACAGGTTTAATTTCTCTTCTAGGTCTGTTCTTAGCAATACAATATTATAGTCAAGAAGCAACTCTACTTTAAGTTTCTATACTAACTTTAAAAGTAGACTCTATTGTAGATCTTGTGTCAATCTGAAGCTTCACCTACTTCACATGTGTGTTTGAACTTTTTTGGTCTTTATTGGAAGAGTCTTTAATAGATAAGTTAGGCAGCATACCAGTTTCATTAAAAATAACATATTTACTAATTACAACTTTCCTCATTTTAAGACACCATAACTTATACCCTTTAACACTAGCCTTATAACTAGAGGTGTTTGATCGCTGAAATCAGAGCTTTAAAAATTTATAAAAGAATGATCAGACCTGGAGACTAACTCTGACAACGATTAAAGGCAAGTGTACCTATCGAACAGTAGTATAGCTTAGGCAAGACCGAATTGTCGAACCCAAAGGAACTAAAAGTATTAATACTAACTTTCTCTTTGTTATTTAACCTTAAAATTAGAGTGAAGATTGTTTTTAAACTAAATTTGACAAGAACTAAACTAGGACCACAAAGACAAAAAGGGCGAATTGGAAAATAACTTGAAGAATCACAACGACACCCTCAGGAAGAATTCACCTAGACTTCACTTGTTATCTAACCTTTAATTATATGATCTATTTACTTAGCTTGATCCGTAAGACTCCCTAACCTATATTAAACCCTCTCTCGAGGTGAGTAACGTCTAACCCTAGGTTAATTAGTGGAACTCTCGTTCACTTATAATAACCCCCCAGGATAGCAGTAAATTGATCAATGGACTCCCATATTAGGTTTCACCCTAATCCGACAAAATCTCGTAACCCTATCTCTAGGCGTTCGATCAACTCCGCTTAATTATGTTAGATCTTCTCTTAGGCAGGGTCTATTCCTCCTCCACCTAAGCACATTATATTTGGATTAAGCAATATAATTAAGAACAAACTAAGTAATTCATCATCAAATAACAAGATTCGTCTAGGTTTCATCCCCTTCAGGTATCTGAGGGGTTTAGTTCATAATGAATAAAAAAACATCGCAAGAGAAAAGATAAAACAAAACATAAGAAATTCCTAAAACCCCCTGAAGGAATTGAAGGAGTATTCTGCCGTCTTGAGTATAACTCCGGCTTCTTGGGATGGATCAACTGGCTATCCTCGTGTTATTCCCTAATTCTAACCTTCTCGGCTTGGCTCTTTGGCCTAGCTTTCGATGCCCTTCAAAGGTGGTACTTGAGGGATATATATAGGCTCTTGGAATGCGATTCTTTCTCCCTAAGTATCCTATTCCGACTGCAATTGCTCTTTCCAGCGACAGAAGCACGGCCATGTCACACGCCCGTGTGGATCGAGACCAGACCGTGTTCGGACTTCTAAAGTGAGGCATAGCCACGTGGGGTAGATTTGAGGCCGTGCTCTAGGTGTTCGTCGAGGCACAGTCGTGCGGGCTATGGGCCAGGTCGTGTCAATTTCATGCTAAGGCCCATTTACTCCGTTTTAGGCCTGTTTTGTGTTCTTTTCATCCTCGGGTGCTTTCTTGGGTCTAAGACATGAAAAGAAAGGATTACAAACACCTTTTTATATAAATCAATGAATAAATCATCAAAATGTAAGCTAAATATGGGATTAAAATATGTTACTTTTATGGTTTATCAAATACCCCCACACTTAAGCTTTTGCTTGTCCTCAAGCAAAATTCTCAATTTACAATTAAAACGAACTTTCCATGATTTCCAATTCCTATCAACAATGCCTCATCATAATTCATAGATAATTCATACATGGATAATTCAATTCAAAGAGTCCTAAAGATTTAAATGAGATAAGTCATGATTTTGTACCTTGAAAACATAGGTGCCTCCCTTTATTTAAATGACTACCTTTTCAATTCAAAACCGACAAGGATTGATGTCCTCACTAAGGTTTCACTCAAATCACTCTAAAGTGTTTAAGGTTCAGGAAAAGATCGCTCATAAGTCAAACTTGAAAAGTTAACCCCATAGGCTTGCCTGGAAATCAAATCTCCACCACTGTAATATGAGATGATAAGCAGATCAAAAGGTCTTTGTTAGGGTTGTAACGGGGCTAGGGTTAAAGGTGTGGTTAAAGGCTGAATTTAAAAGGTTAGAATCGAGATTGAATTGACGAGTACCTAAAAACTGAAATATTATCCATTGAAAAGTGATAATCCTACTAATACGAGCTTTTCTTTTGAAATTTAGACTTTGATTTGGTAAGCTCAACACTGATAATTTTTTTTTAAGAACAAACTAAGTAATACAAAAATTAAATATTAGACTAATAAACTTCGATAACTGATCAAATCAAATCTCGATTAAAGGATAGTCAAAAGAGAGGGTAATAACAAATACAAAGAGGCTTTTGGGTTAATATTAGTAGGTAAGTCAATAAGAAGGGTCCTGTTAGGCTCAATGGGGTTCACTAGGGGTTAATTGTAAAGGTGGGCTATTTAGTGGTGTAAGTGGGTTAAAACCTAGGTGCCTTTATCATCTTTGTAATATCAAATAAAAAAATGTGGTCACAACATGCATAAACGAGGTAAGTTCTGGAATAACAGTTCATAGTTGACACACTCATAATCAAAAAATGAGCATGAAAAAGAATATATGCTTTTTAAGGTTCAATTACTCACGAAAATTATGGGTGTTTTGACATTATCCTTGTGAATTTCAGATTTTAAGGTAGTATTCAAATTTAGGTCAACAACCTAGCAAAATTTTAATTCTTGAAAAATAGACTTATCATGCTTAATTCTCTAGTATTCTTCAATTTCAATTATCAATGCACAATTAACTATGACTTATTTTAAAACATGTCAATAAAAATTACAAATCATCAAAAATTTCATTCTAATTAGTAATATGACAACTTTGCATAAAAACAAGACTAAATGAGGGATTCGAGAATAATGAAAAAAGTTTGGCACTTTTATTCCACTTTTACCCTCAGGGATTTCAGAATAATGAAAAAAGTTAGGTATATTTACCCCCCACACTTAAGATGTACATTGCCCTCAATGTACAAAGATAGATATTTTTTATAGAAATCAAAAAGTGAGGGTGAGAGGTACTCCCTGTATTCTTGGGTGGGTTTAGTGGAAAATGTTGTACCTACGGCGAAGGCGTCGGTATGGTGGTGGTGTTGGTTTCCGAGCTCTGTGCTAGATGAAGAAATTGGGGAACTCTTGAAGGATTAGCCAGGGGTTATTAAAACATAGTTAAGCTGAACTATACGTAAAATGAAAAATAAGAAAGAAAAAGGAAATGAGACTAAGAAGGAAAACGAAAATAAAGGAAAAGAAGAATGGACCGGAGAGTCCCTATTGGAGGATGGTTCGCACGATGGGTGTGACTTCTAGGGCTATGGAGGTGGTGGCGGTGGTGAGAGTGGTGTAGTCATTTTGGTGGTCGGCGTGATTCCCTAGCAGCTTGGCAAACCTGACACTAAGAAACTAAAAGAAGAGTAAATAAAAAGAGCAATTGAGAAGCTTAGATAAGGAAAAATAAAGAAGAAGAAGAACAAAAAGGAAAAATAAATTGGTCTTAAAGACCCTTGGCTTGGTGTTGAGACGAAGCTGCCGGCATGAGCTCATGTTGATCGTTCTTTGAGGAATCTATGCTCAGCTTCTTTCGCTTCTTCGGCATGGTGTTGGCTTGCTCAAGGGTCTAAAGCCTTAGTAAGTGGAGAATGAAGCAAGGAAAATAATTAAGAAATCAGATGAGAGGAAGGGGAAGAGGTGAGGGGTTTAAATAGAGGTTCAATTTTTAGTGCTTCTCCACGGCCGTGGGCCTAGGGTGTGTCGATTTACATGGCCATCTCGCACGACCGTGTTGTGGAGTGTGTTTGTCACCCCATGCCCCTGCTTCGGATCCGCACGCCTGTGTTCGTCAAGTCAGTAGCTTCGCACGGCTTGAAGGCACGGGCGTGTTCTGCCCGTGGTGTGGAAGTCAGTAGCTTCACACGGTTGAGGGACGGTCGTGCCCTATCTGTCAGTGCCCGTGGGGAGGGTGGTTGGATCCGTGACATTGGGGGGTGGGTGGACTGAATTGCACAACCTCTGCCCTGCCAGTGTGGCGGTTCAGGTGGTCTACACGGCCATGGACACGGCCGTGTGTAAAGCCGTGTGGCCTAGAATTCTGCACTTTTGGTTAGTTTTAAGAGAAAAGGAAAAAGAAAAGAAAAAGGAAAGGAAAAGGAAAATAAAATAATTGCAAAAAAGAATAAGGTTAGTGCTCGGGTTGCCTCCCGAGAAGCGCTCGTTTATAGTCGTAAGCTAGACTTTCCTTGTATTTGAAAATTTTAGGGAGGTTTAAAGGTTCGAATATCTTCCCTCATGCTCACAGTTTTATTTTCATGAGAAAGTTGAAGTCGAGAAGCGTTTACCTTGAAATTACTGAATATTGGATTGCTTACCTCGACTATTCCATGTAGAAAGATATCGTGTACTTTGAGGATTTTTTCTCCCTTTGCCCTCAGCTCTGTTGAAGCGTTGTGTTGATCTGCTTTGTCTAACAGTACCTGATCTCCTATTTTGAAGTGATTTGATGTCCCCATGAGCTCTTCTGGTGGTTCCTCGGGTTTTACTTTGTGTGGTTCCGTCTTTTCTTTGACCTGTGTCTTCTGCTCTTCTAAATTGTCGACCCTAAGGCTTTGTTCCTTGTGTAATTCCCCTTTGTCGATTTTGGGTGTATGAATCGGCTCAGGTTTTTGGCCTTGTGGTGTTTCCTGCGATGAGGATTGAACAATTTGATTATTAATTGAAGTGACTTTCTTACCTTTATCAACTGTTGTCCTAGCCGAGTCGAGAGCTTGAAGATTGATTGATTCATCTCCTACACGAAGTATGAGTTCGCCTGTGGCAACATCAATTTTTGTCTTGGCAGTTGCTAGAAAAGACCTTCCTAAAATTAATGGGATTGAATTATCCTCATCCATGTGTAAGACAACAAAGTCTACTGGGAAAACAAATTTATCAATTTTTACAAGAACATCTTTGATAATGCCCCTAAGAATTCTAATAGTTTTATCAGCTAATTGAATACTCATCCTAGTTTGTTTGGGCTTCCCTAGACCTAGTCGTTTAAACAGTGAATAAGGCATGACATTTATGCTTGCCCCTAGATCAGCTAATGCACTATCAATATTTAGACTACCAATTAAACATGAAATTGTAAAACTCCCTGGATCTTTTAGTTTCTGAAGTAGTCTATTTTGTAGTATCGCCGAACATGTTGCATTTAGTTCCACGTGGTACTCTTCATCTATTTTGCGTTTGTTGGTCAAGAGTTGTTTTAAAAATTTTCTCGAGTCTAGCATCTAAAAAAGAGCTTCAAGAAGAGGTAAGTTAATATGTAACTTCTTTAGAAGTTTAAGAAACTTACCAAACTATTCCTCTGAGTCATCACTTTTTATTGCTTCGGGATAAGGTATGCGAGGTTGGTACTCTTTAATTATCGGTTTTGGCTTTTCTTGTGTTACCTCTACTTTACCTTCGTCTACCTTATTTTCTAGCTTTAGATTGGGTTCTTCTAACCCCTTAATATCCTGAGTTGTGATGGCTTGAATTTGCTCCTTGGGGTTAATATTACTTGGTAGACGTCCTTGCGGTCGTTCTGACATCAGCTTTGCAAGTTGCTCTACTGCGTTAGTCACTTCCTTGACCGACTTAGCAATTTCATCGATTCGACTCTCATTGCTTTTAATTGCTCTATCAGTTTCTTGTATACATTTCTCTGTGCCTGCCGAAAATTTTGCCATCATCTTCTCGAGAGTTGGTTTCTTTTCTTGTGGATAGGGCAAATTTTGAAAGTTCTGAGGAGGTTGTTGCCTTTGATTTCCTTGATTTCCTTGACCTCCCCATGAAAAATTTGGGTGGTTTCTCCAACCTGGATTGTAAGTGTTACTATAAGAATTATTATTGGATCGAAAATTATTACCTATATAGTTCATCTGTTCGTCTTCTGCTCCTGGTTGGTAAGGTGGGTACTCAGGATTCACCATGTTTCCACCTGTGTCGCATTGCATGACTGGATGTGCCTGTGAAGACCATAAGTTGTCAAGATTTTTGTTCATCATCTCGATCTGCGTTGATAACATGGTCATGGCATCGACGTTGAAAACTCCTGCTGATTTCGTCAATTTAGTCCTTGAAGCCTGCCATTGATAATTGTTTAGTGACATTTCCTCAATGAACTCGTAGGCTGCTTCTGGAGTTTTGTTGTTCAAGGTTCCACCAGCGGCTGAATCAATCAGTTGCCTTGTTGAGGGGTTTACACCGTTATAAAAATTTTGAACTTGTAGCCATAAGGGTAGGCCATGGTGTGGGCACCTCCTCAAGAGATCCTTAAATCTCTCCCATGCATCGTACAGCGTCTCTAAATCCATCTGCACAAAAGAAGAGATATCATTACGTAATTTGGCTATTTTGGCTGGTAGAAAATATTTCATTAAAAACTTTTCGGTCATCTGTTCCCATGTAGTGATTGACCCTCGTTGTAACGAGTTTAACCACTGTTTAGCTTTATTTCTGAATGAAAAAGGAAATAACCAAAGACGTATGGCATCATCAAAAACGCCATTTATTTTGAAAGTATCACAGAACTCTAAAAAGTTAGATATATGCGTGTTTGGATCTTCGCCCTGCAAACCATCAAATTGAACAAACTGTTGAATCATTTGTATTGTGTTAGGCTTTAATTCAAAATTGTTAGCAGATATAGCAGGCCTAACAACACTTGATTCCGCTCCCGTTAAATGTGGTTTTGCATAATCAACCATTGTGCATGGAGCATTATTTTCCCCCACATCACGTGGTGGCGGGTTGTTTTCGTCCATCCCTTTAGTAGGATTGGATCTGTCTTTTTCCTCCCTTTCTATGTAATTCAGGGCTCGCCTGGTTTCCCAGCGATTCCTATGAGCGGTCGCTTCAATATCACTATCGTATACCAAAGGTCCTCTCGGGTTCTTTCTAGTCATAAACTAGAAGTACCTGCTGGAAAAAGGAAAAAAGAAATTTTCAGCAAAATAAAAATAGAAATAAAAAGTTATGGCTAAAGTAATAAAAATAGAGTTTTCTTAATATTTTAGTTCCCCGGCAACGGCGCCAAAAACTTGATCGTTGAAATCAGAGCTTTACAAATTTATAAAAGAATGATCAAACCTGGAGACTAACTCTGACAATGATTAAAGGCAAGTGTACCTATCGAACAGTAGTATAGCTTAGGCAAGACCGGATTGTCGAACCCAAAGGAACTAAAAGTATTAATACTAACTTTCTCTTTATTATTTAACCTTAACATTAGAGTGAAGATTGTTTTTAAACTAAATTTGACAAGAACTAACTAGGAACACAAAGAAAAAAAGGGCGAATTGGAAAATAACTTGAAGAAACTCAATTGATCATAATGACACCCTCAGGAAGAATCCACCTAGACTTCACTTGTTATCTAACCTTTAATTATATGATATATTTACTTAGCTTGATCCGTAAGACTCCCTAACCTATATTAAACCCTCTCTCGAGGCGAATAACGTCTAACCCTAGGTTAATTAGTGGAACTCTCATTCACTTATAATAACCCCCCAGGATAGCAGTAAATCGATCAATGGACTCCCATATTAGGTTTCACCCTAATCCGGAAAAATCTCGTAACCCTATCTCTAGGCGTTCGATCAACTCCGCTTAATTATGTTAGATCTTCTCTTAGGCAAGGTCTATTCCTCCTCCACCTAAGCACATTATATTTGGATTAAGCAACATAATTAAGAACAAACTAAGTAATTCATCATATAACTTAAAAATCAAATAACAAGATTCGTCTAGGTTTCATCCCCTTCAAGTATCTGAGGGGTTTAATTCATAATGAATAAAGAAAACATCGCAAGAGAAAAGATAAAACAAAACATAAGAAATTCCTAAAAACCCCTGAAGGAATTGAAGGAGAATTCCGCCGTCTTGAGTATAACTCCAGCTTCTTGGGGTGGATCAACTGGCTATCCTCGTGTTATTCCCTAATTCTGACCTTCTCGGCTTGGCTCCTTGGCCTAGCTTTCGATGCCCTTCAAAGGTGGTACTTGAGGGATATATATAGGCTCTTGGAATGCGATTCTTTCTCCCTAAGTATCCTTTTCCGACTGAAATTGCTCTTTCCAGCGACAGAAGCACGGCCATGTCACACGCCCGTGTGGATCGAGACCAGACCGTGTTTGGACTTCTAAAGTGAGGCACGACCGTGTGGGGAGTTGAGGCCGTGCTCTAGGTGTTCGTCGAGGTACAGCCGTGCGGGCTATGGGCCAGGCCGTGTCAATTTCATGCTAAGGCCCATTTACTCCGTTTTAGGCCTGTTTTGTGTTCTTTTCATCCTCGGGTGCTTTCCTGGGTCTAAGACATGAAAAGAAAGGATTACAAGCACCTTTTTATATAAACCAAGGAATAAATCATCAAAATGTAAGAAAATATGTTACTTTTATGGTTTATCAGTGTTCATGGGCCGGGCCGGGTTCGGGCCGGGCTCAACTAAAAATTTAGGCGCATTCATAGGGCTCGGGTCGGGCCGGGCCCAAAAAATGGGCCTAAATTTTTTCCCAAGCCCGACCCATATAAAAATGCTAAAACCTGAGCCCGGCCCAACCCGCCCATATTAAATTTTTATATTATTTTATATAATTTTTAAATATATATAATACATCAAAAATACTAAAAAAATTAAAATAAATATTTCCCAAAAAATTGAAAATAAATTTTAAAAAAAATATGTAGACTTAAATAACACTAAGATAGATGTAACTTAACAAGCAAATACCTCTAAAATAATAATAAAATTAACAAATGCCTTTAAAATAATAACAAAATTAACAATAAAATAAGTCTTATACAATATTCAATCAATAACAACAAAATAATAGCAACATAATAGTATATGGTAGCAAAATAGGGAGAAAACAACAAGAAAATAACATTCAAAAAAAAAATAGCAGATATTTTTTGTCATTTAGTGAATTCAAGTCGGGCCCGGGCAAAAAATACCTTACCCGAGGCCCGGCCCATTTTTAAAACGGGCCTTATTTTTTGTCCAAGCCCATTTTTTGGGCTTATATTTTTGCCCAAACCCTCCCAAATTTCGGTCGGGCCTTCGGGCCGGGCCGGGCCGCCCGGCCCATGAGCACCTCTACTTATAACCAAGAAAAACACATTAATAGATCTAGGCTCCAATTTACCATTATCAAGATAAGTATACGCAGGACACCCAAAAATCATCAAATCAGAATAAGCAGTAAGAGTACCATACCATAATTCTTGTGGAGTCTTTTTCTCAATGGCAACAGATGGAGATCGGTTAATGAGAAAACATGCAGTAGGGACCACTTCAACCCAAAACAACTTTTATAAACAAGCATTCAATAACATACAATCAACATTTTCCATGATTGTTCTATCCATTCTTTCTGCAACGCCATTTTGCTGCGGAGTATGACGAACTGTCAAGTGTCTCACAATCTCTTCTAATTTGCACAATTCATTAAACTCATTAGAACATAATTCCAAACCATTATTTGTGTGGAGGCGTTTTATCTATTTTCTTGTCTACTTCTCGATCATTATTTTCCAAGCCTCAAACGTAGAAAACATGTCACTTTAGTTTTCCAAGCCTTAAATGTGGAAAACGCACCACTTTTCTGCTTCAGAAAGAATGCCCACACTTTTCTGGAAAAATCATCAATGATCGTTAGCATATAATTAGTGTCAACCCTCGAATGCACTCTAGATGGTCCCCAAAAGATCGGAATGAATATAATCTAGTATTCCCTTCATGTTATGGATTCTTCTGGTGAATCTAACTCTCTTTTGCTTCACAAAAAATGTAGTGCTCATAGAACTTCAATTTGCTAATTCATTGTCCATCAAGAAGTCCTCATTTCTCTTAATTCTACTGTAGCATTCTCACTCATGTGCCTTAGACACATATGCCAAAGTCTAGTAACATCATCATCTGACAAGGAAGAGGAAGTGACGACTGAATCACCAATAACAATTGAACCCTGCAAAACATATAACTTGACAGTCTTTCTCTACCCTTTCGTCACAACGAGGGAACTCTTGCTCATCTTTAGAACCCCACTTTAAGTTGTGTACTTGTACCCTTTAAAATAAAGAATACTCAATGAGATCAATTTTCTCTTCAATTCTGGTACAGTCGTATGCCACTAAGTGTTCTGATAACTCCATTAGACATCTTAATTTTGATCGTGTCAATACCTGTAATTTTACATGAAGCATTATTTCCCATAAAAATAACATATTCAAACATTATTTCATATGTTGTAAACCAATTCCGATTGGGACTCAGATGGAAAGTGCAATTAGAATCGAGGATCCACTGCTAGCTTACTTTAGATTTGTGAACAAAAACACTAGGAGTTCAGCATCATTGTAGTCTTCTACTACACCAGTTTCACCGAATTGTTCTGGTTGTTTGCCCTTTTGATTCGTAACCTCCCTTTTGATCCTATTCTGTAACTTATAGCACTTAGACTTAATGTGCCCTTTTTTTTTGCAGAAATTACAGGCTTTACCTCTGTTTGAAGATCTCAATCTATGCTTAGATTTACTGCAAGGATTTCGTTAATGTGTCCTCCTACAATTATCACCAGTATTTCGTTCTTGTCTCTCACGAATAATGAGACTCTTTCTCTGAGAGTCGGATCCAGCTACAAGATGCTTCATCTTGTCATACGAGGCTAAGGAAACATAGACTTCATCAACTATGAGATATTCGCGACTACACAAAATCGTATCTCTAAAGGTTGAATAAGATGGAGGCAACGAACAAAGTAGAATTAACCCTAAATCTTCTTTATCACACTGAACCTCCATGGCTTCTAAGTCCGAGATAATTTCTTTAAACACGGTTAAATGTTCGAGCACAGATGTACCTTTTTCCAAACGATGAAAGTAAATACGCTATTTCAGATGTAACTTGCTAGTTAGGGTTTTTGACATGCATAGCTGCTGCAGCTTTGCCCATAATGCAGTGGCGATCTTCTCCTTGAACACATCCTATAGAATTTTATTTGGCAAATGCAAATAAAATTGTGTTAAAGCCTTTCTTACTTTACGCTTCTTCTCTTCATCAGTCAATGTCGAAGGCATCTTATCTTACCTTAGCAGGGCATCCTCCAAATCCATCTGCGCAAGAATTGCCTGCATCTTTACCTGCTACAACGCAAATCTAGTATTGCGATCCAATAACAAAGTATCATACTTCATTGTCGCCATTACCAAGATCGAGACAAGTTACCCGAAAAGCTCTTACACTAGTTTGTTATAATAGACTTCGATAATGGTAATAGAATGATCACAAAAAAAAAGAACACATAGATTTTACATAGAAACCCTTTCGGGAAAAAAGCACGGGCAGAGGAGAAGAAATTCACTAATGTCGAAAAACGAATGACACAAGGAGAGTTTTGATTACATCTATTTAAGGTTGAAAAACCTTATTTTGCCCTCAACCTTAAACCCTACATAGATCCCTTTGTTTTGCCACTATATTTTATTTCTTTAATAGGGATTCGAGTCGCACAACTCTAAAAGTATTATTAATATGTGAATTCAAAAATTTTAACTATTTTTTTATAAATTATTTATTTATTTTATTTTATTAATTTTAAATTTTTTGTTTAGAATTATTTAACACACTAATTAATTATCTGTAACAGTCCAATTTTTAGTTGTGCTGGAAACGATGGTTTCGGAACCCCAGTCTCCGATGATTGAGTCTATAAATATTATTAATTGATATTTACTATTTAATTATAATTTTAGATTAAATTTTGGTCTGGTGAGATTTGTCAATTGGATAATTAGTTAAAGTACAAGTACACTGATCCTAAAGTCAATGGTGTTGGAAAATGAGCTATCAGGATCTCATTTTCGTAAACCAAGCTTGAAAATACTTTTATTAAATATTTATCGAGTGGTTATATGGATGAATTGAATTTCGGATTAGAAATTTTACTAAATTAATAATTAATTAATGTACAAGGACTAAATATAAAAATAGTAAAAGTTTATCACTATAAATTTTTAATGGCATAAGGACTTATAAAACAATTAAAACAAAGTATAAATAGCAATTTACCCTTTTCATTAGAGGGTGGACGGTTTAATACTATTTATTTTATAAAGAAATGTTATTATTTTGATGATCTTATTATTTTAGAAATTATAAAACATAAAAAGAAAGAAACAAACCATCTTTCGTTTTGGGTCTTTCTCCACCGTTTGAAATAAAAAAAAAAGTGAAGAAGCCATTGTTGATCTTCAATTGAGCTTTCCACTATTGCATGGTAAGGTTTTTAAAACCCATTTTTTGTAAATTTTATGTTGTTGAGATCATTGTGGTTCAATTTATCTAATCTGTGTATTAAATCATAAAACTGTTAAATTTTTGAAATGTTTCTATTAATTATTTTTGAAGCTTTTGGTGTTAAATGGTTTGATTAAAAGCTTAAGTGTGATATAAGACTAATTTGTAAAGTGAAATTTATTATTTTTGAGTATAGGGACTAAAATGTAAATATTTTGAAATTGATATGAAATTTCTATAATCGTAGATAATAGAAATTTATAGAAGGATGAAATTGAAATCAGATTGCAAAATGAAGCTTAAAATTGAAAGATATAGTTATTTCGATTTAAAGGATTAAATATAATAAAATGCAGTATTTTAGCAAAGTTTTAAAAAGTGAAATTAAACTGATTTATACTTATAATAGGATGATAAAAGGTAATTGGAATTGATAAATTGTAATGAATTATTATAGATCGAGATTTAAATCAATTGGTAGATAAGCGAGAAAAATGAGAATTTGCGGATTATTCTCTCACACCTTTTTTGTTGATGTTTTTCCAAGTAAGTTCATATGGAACTTGCTATATTATCTTATTATATTTTAATTGTGTGTTTGTACTTATTAATTTTATATGCAAGTTCAATTATTTTGATTTTCACATCTAAGGGATTAAATTGTAAAGTATGAATTATATGAAAAATGTGAACTGATGTGAGATATTGATGGTAAAGAATTGATGAAATGGATTATATGTTATATATAAATTGTTATTGAGGGACTGAATTAATACGAAAATGGTAACAAAGCTCGTATGAATTTAATAACTGATTTGTACACAAATGACATGTCATTGGATGTTTATGCATGTGTATGCTTAGCTTAGGTTATATAAGGCTAACATGATATTAAATAGAAATGGTTGAATGCATAAATGTTTGGCTTGACATTTTGAGGTGCTATTGGAAGCATATTGGTATGTTTGAATATAGTCATTTGGCTAGTTTTGAGTTATTACTTGAGGTTCCAATTTAAGACATATTGTTAGGCACATATGATGGTGATTTTAAATGATGGTTTTGATTTGTTTTAATTTGCTTTTGAGGTGGTTGAATATGGTTTAAAACAGATGAGTTGTAACCTAAGTGTAGTAACCCATTTTGCCCGGGCTTTGAAATAAACCAAAATAAAAAATAATAAAATCAGTGTTTATTTTTAAACAGTCCAGTTACAACATTAAGCCAAAACCAAAAACAAGCCCAACACTTAAACCCGTGACCCATTATCTAAACAGACCCCTCTAACCCAGATCCTAAACAGACCCTAGTAGGACCCAAAGCCTATACGGCCCAAAGGAGCCCAAATCTCCAACAGTCAAGAAGCCTAGGGTTTCCTAAGCTTCCTGGAAACCCTTGCGCCGCAATGGCAGGAACCCAATCGCCACGCCACATCAACCCAGCCTTCGCGCCGCAGTCACGTCCAGCCTTCGATCGCGCTGTGATTTGCTCCCGAATCACTTCGCCACTAAGATCAACGCCTTCGTCGCCGAGATCTTCTCGATCACATGCAAGAAAAGGAAAGAGGAGTAGTAAACTTGGCAAGAAATATGTCAGATATAATATTTCTTCTTTTTTTCCATTATTCTCTTTCGGGTTATAAAAACCCATCAAAAACCTGTAATATACACGAATACTGTCACAAAAATACAGAAAGAAATACACCAATACACGAATACACAAAAAGCACAGATTTGCACAAAGTCAGTGAGTACGAAATCTTGTCAGAAAACTCAGAGGAATAAAAAGACCTTGATTTCTCAAGAGGTGATTCTTCATTATGTTTTTTTTTTTTTTATGTTTTTTTAATTTATATTTGCGCATATATAACCATTTTTTTTAAAGAAAAAGTAAAAAGGAAAGGGATTAACTTTCAAAGACGAGGAGAATCAGAGGATTTAGGCCTCCGGCCATGGAGGCGTGTGAGGCGCGTGGAAGTAATAGCGAAAGGGGTCCGACGATCGAAAGCTCGAGGGATTTCAGAGAATTTTCTGAACTTTTTTTTTAAAAAAAAAGGGCATTCAAATGATTTTTTTTAATGAAATTAACTTATATAATTAAAATGGAACGACGTCGTTTTTGGCTAACAAGATCCGCGTGTTGATCCGCAAACCCGACTAGGATCCGCGTGTTTTGTTAAAAAAGGGAAAATTTCTATTTCGGTCCCTCTGCTATTTTATTAAGTTATATTCCATCCACTTCAACTTTTTATTTATTTTAAAATTAGCTTAAAAACTTACATTTTGTTTTAATTTAACCCTCGGATTACTTTAAGGGCTAAAAAATAGAACGGCGCCGTTTTGGGAAGGAGGCACAATTGCCATATTAGTCCCTATATTTTAATGCGCTTTTGATTTAGTCCTTGTCATCTATTTTTTAATTGCTATTTAGTTTTTTTTAAACCCTTTTATTTTATATTTTTACTTTGTATTAAATTAGTTTTGTCATATTAAATATTTTATATTATTTCTCTTATTATTTATATATTAATTTATTAATGATATAAAACTATTATATATTTTTATTATGTATATATTTTAAACTATTATTATTTATTATTTTGTTTTAATTATTTTTACTACATATTATTTTAGATTAATATATTAGTTATTATATTCTATTTTTTTTTATTATATAATATTATATCTTATATTATTTTAAATTTTTTTATTTTATCTAAAATTATTTATATTGTATAATATATTATTTATTTTTAAATGTATTTTTGTATGTATTAGATTATTATAATATATTTTTATAAATTATTTATTCATTTTAAAATATATTTTTCTTTTCTTTTGAATATATCTGTATAATATATCTGTATACATTTTTTTTACATTTATTATTTGTTATATATATATATATATATATATATATTTGCATGAAAAGTTTAATATCTCATGTGAAAATCGTTTTGTTATTTTGACATTTATTATTTATATATATATATATATATATATATACTTTATTCATTATTTTATGATTACTATAGTGTAATTATTTTAGTTGTATTTTATATTGTCTATATTAAATGCTAATGTATTATAATTGTTTTTAATATTTGTATACGATAGTTTATAAATGCAATATTGTCACATGGATTATTGTATAAAATAAAAATACATTTTTGCAAGCTTACTATATTTTAAAATAAGGCAATGTTTTGAATTTAGAAATTCGAGAAATAATGCCCAATTGTGATGGGTTGCGATCTTCCGTTTGGCTAAATATCTAAATATCCTTTTAACGAGTTTTGTAAATTTTGATTACGAAGGTTTTAAAATATTGTATCCTATCGTGCTGGATGTGATGTTTATATTCTTTCGGAACAAAGAAATCTCAAGTTTCAAATAAAAAACGTATTCTTGAGAACTCAAAATGTTGTATCCTAACTTACTGGGTGTGACGTTTTGTGTCTTGAGGTAAGAATTTTCTAAAATAAAGATGCACCTAGCTTCTAAGTTATAAGATGCTGTATCCTAACTTACTGGGTGTGATATTTTTTATTTCTTTGAAATAGGTAAGTCTTGGTCTTCCTTCTAATAAGGGATCTATGTTAAACTTTTTTAAATTTCAAACATTTGGACGTGATTTTAACAATTAGGTACCAATTTTTGGGCGTTATGAGGGTGCTAACCCTTCCTCATACGTAACCGACTCTCGAACCCATTTTCTCATTTTTCGTAGACCAAAATCAAATGTTTTAAAATGAAACGTTTTACAAGGTGATCCAATCACACCTAAATAAAAAGGGATTGGTGGCGACTCCCATTTTTGTTTTTAAAAGTCGATCCCCATTTTCATAAATGGATTTTAAAAATGGTTTCGACACTAAGTTAATTATGCTAGAAAACTTGTTTTAAAAGGTAACTACAGGTTCACACGGCCTGAGGCACGACCTGAAACACGACTATGTGGCCTGTAAAAATTTAGGTGATTTTGGTGCACACAGTAACAATTAGTTGCACGGTCTAAGGACACAGCCATGTGGCCTATCTCACACGAGCTTAGCTCTCGCACACAGTTTAGTGACACGGCCGTGTGGTTTATCACACACGTATTTGGATTTCGCACACAGTCAGGGGATACAACCGTGTGATCCTATTTGCAGATTTTCCTACCTTTTTAATTTAGTTTCAATTTGATCCCTAATAGTTGTCTGCTTAATTTTAATCTTTCGTAAGCTTGATATTAAACTGAAATTGATTGAAACACGTGTTAATTTGATTGTTCATGAATTGTACGATAATTAATTGAGATTTAAGTTATACTTTGTTTGTAAATGGTTTGTATTTTTTTTGTAACATTCTATTACTCAGGTTCGACGACTGGACGGGGTAAAAGGTGTTACACCGGCGCACTCAAACTCACGTCCTCTTGCATTGACAACAATGACCATGCCAATCAATCTAAGATTCAATCGACATATATTTATTTATTTTTCAAATTAATTTAATTTTGAAATCAATTCTATTTGATAATTTTTTTAAAAAATTATTATAAATAGATATATCATTTTTAGTGATTATTGTTATAGTTCGTAGGCTTTTAAAATTTGGTGTGTGATTTTACTTTTTCATCAATTTTTGTTTTTCCATAAAAATTTAAATTCCTATAAAATGAAAATTATTTTAATATGAACTATAAAAGATTTTAAGGTTAAACATATATGTATTATTATATTTTAATTTCTTAATTTTTTGAGAAAATATCATTTTAATTTTTTAATCATATTATTTTTATATGTTGTAAATAATTTTTAAAACTATTTAAGCAATAAATAAAATTAATTAATTAATATATACAATTAATATGTAAATTGTACCAACAAAAAAGTTTTAGTATTATCTTCTATAAGAAAAACACTTATTTCATTTATTTTTAATTTTTTAAAATGTTAATTAAGAATATAGTATATTCTTTTAATTCAAAATTATTTTTTCATAGTGGACAAAAAAATTAAGAAGAAGAAAATTTAATTTTATCGAATCTTAAATCACATGCTAATAAACTTGTGATAGCTGTGAGGCCACCAAATATAAATTTCCTACACTCTAACTAAACTAAATAGTAGTATAGAGAAGCGGGGTTGATCCTACAAAGACTGGATTCCTAATATCGTTTTTTTTTTCTTTTTTTGCGTAATCAGATTCTAAAGTTGTACCAACTATCATGCCCATGACTTGTAATGTGTTGTGATGAAAATAAAACAAATGTGGTTTTAGTTTATTAGAGTTGAAAATATAGAAATAAATAGATCAAAATAACAGTTGAATTATAAATGCAAAATAAAATTAAATAACTGAAATTAAATTAGATAATCAAATATGCAAACTTTTAGCCTTAGTCTCGGTATATTCCAAACTCAAATCGTTCATTGAAAGTGAAATTTTCCTTCCAAACAGTAAGCTTGTTATAGCAATCAATGAAGCCTTAACTGCCAATTCTTCCTTGTGTAGTTGTTTCTGGAATGCCCTACAAACCAACCCTTATTAACTATCTAACCGTGTAACATGTGTCCGCAATTTAAGATCTTGGCAGCCTTACAATCTAGAAGAGCCCAGCTCGAATTAACGACCTCAACCATGCGGGTATTTCCCTTAACAGAAACCAACTGGCCTTTTCCCATATAGAAACACCAATTTATTCGCGGAAACCCGAATGCGGCATATGACTAACTCGTTTTCCCAAATGTATGCCAAACAACTCTAACCCGTTTAGCGCTTTTTGAGTTGAAATTGAATTAACTTTAAGGGACAATTGTAACTATCTCATATTCCAGAGAGATAATGAATACCGTGTTGATGAAGTTTTGGTGGTGGTGGCATTTTAGGTACGGCGGGACTAGGTTTTCGGTTGAGGGTACGACAACGACGTGTGAAGCTGGTGGGTTTGAAAGGTGGTGAATTTTTTTTTTAGGAAAAAGAATAAGAGAAAAGAGAAAATGAAAGGGAAAAAGGTTTCTTTTTGCTAGCGGTTCAGTTTGATTGGTTCGGGTTGGTTCTGGTTGGTTCGGACCGATTTGATTTGGCAATCCTGGGTGTTTGTTTCAACAATTGGCAGCACTGAAGTTTGATATGGTGTGCCCACGCCATAGAAGAAATTCACTTCTGACTTGTTCTTGGATGTAAAAGTGCAGTTGTGAACATTTCATATCACGTGCCCATGCCATAAAAAAATCCACTATTGATTTTTAATAAGCTTATAAACCTCAACCACATAATTGACTTATCACGTGGGAATGTCCTGAAAACATTTTTTGCCATTTTTAGTTTATCGCCTCTACCATTATTCGTAAAAAAAACATTAAACTAGATTTAATAATAATCTTATTTTTTTATTTTCAATATAAATTAAATCGAATTCAAAACTAAATAAATTAAAATAAATGTTTATGGGTTGCCTCCCAAAAAGCACTTTTGTTTAACACCGTTAGCTCGATGACATGAGAATTTATTCATTTGGCTTTTCGAGAATTAATTCTTCCATCACATGCACTTGGAAGTTCTTAGAAAAAGGTTTCAACCTTTTCCCATTGACCTTAAAACACTTTCCGGATTCTTCACTCTTAATTTCAATTGTAAAGATCCTTAGTGTAGAATCATAAAGCAACACTTTTATCCTACTAAAAGTTGTTTACAGGATATCTTTTAATCATGAAACGCCTTGGTTTTGTCTTTATAAATTCGGGTATTTTCATATGCATCGTGCCAGCTTTCTTCGAGCTCTTAAATGTGTAAGTTTTTATGTTCACCTACGACGTACAACTCTATATTGCATTGTTTAACAACCCAATAAGCCTTGTGTCCCAACTCTCCCGGAAGATGACACAGTTTATCGAATACAATTCAATAAAGAGACATGTCTATGGGTCCTTTGTAAGTCATGCAGTATGCCCATGATGCATCATTTAGTCGTAGGCTCTAATCCTTTCTATCTGGTTTCATGGTCATCTCTAAAATTGATTTAATTTCTCGGTTCAAAACTTTTGCTTGACCATTTGTTTGTGGGTGATAAGTCGTTGCTACTCATTGTTTTACCCTATACTTTTTTATAAGTGCACCGATGTAACACCCCAAACCCAGCCTAGACGTTACGACCGAATCTGACATGTCACATCGAAGTGATTTTTGAAATTTGGACTTGTTGATAAAAATCCGTATTTAAGTTAAAACCCACTTAGTTTTTCTTGCTTGAAAATATTCGGCAATTTAAGTTATTACAATCTAAAAACCAGCTTATCAAAACGATTGCCATATTTATTACCATTGAGTTCTTAAACTGAATAAAACCGCGGAAACTTCTCTATCTAAAAACCTTGAAGTTTAAAAATACGTGTTTTTCTTGAAATACAGTTGTGATTTTGAAAACTCTTTTGTGTCCGTTTGACTGTTTAAAACAAGAAATCAAAGCCCAATTAAAAATTAAATCCACCAATGGCCTTATTACATAATCAATAGCCCAATATGAAAATTAAAATTAAATAACTAAGTCTAAAGTAGAACATCAGTGATCATGTTGGCCACCTCCGAGTCCTTCGTGGCTCCAAATTGTCTAAGGCTGGGGATTACCTGTACAGTTAAAAAGAAAGGGTAAGTTTATGAAAACTCAGTGTGTAATCGTCTATCATTCAGTCAGTAACAATATATGCAGTAACATTTTGGGCCTGAGCCCTATTCAGTAACAGTGCAATGTGGGCCTTAGCCCATTACAGTGACAGTGTGGGCCTAAGCCTAATACAGTATCAGTACGGTACAAATATGCAACCCACCCCAATCCAGCCAATACACCACCCGTACCAACCAACACACCATGTGGGGATAAAATCGACCCACCCAGCCAGCACACCAATATCGCAGCATAGCTGCTAATAAAAATGATGCAGCAGAGCTGCCAGTAACAGTATATGTGGCAACGCCACCTGTAACAGTGAATGTGGCAGAGCCACCAGTATAGTACTTCCTCCATATCGGAATCCCAACCCCATTAAGTATGTCATGTCATAAATAGTTCATGTATGCAAGTGTTCTACTCAGTACAGTCATACAAATAATCATACACTCATCAGACAACCTACCTTTAAGGGTAAAATGGTCATTTCCACCAAGTAAAGGTATAATAGTAATTTTACCTTTTAAGGGTATTTTGGTCACTTTACTTATTTTGGGGTCTCAGTGCAAATAACGACCTCTCCGAAGGTCTACAGTCACTTCGAGCGACACAGATAATTTAAATGGTCATAATAGTGTAAATGGACCCAAGGCCCATTATTCGGCCCAAGTGGGTCCACACGCTCGTGTGGCCCGTTTAGCCCAAATTCAGTCACGGTCATGGGAACTATATAGCCCAGTCCAGTATTTTCCACTTATCGTGGATTTATTCTGTGTAGGCCCACACAACCCATTGGGCCCACACGGCCCATTTCAGCCAAATGAGGCCCATATTAGCCCAAGAGCACGAGAACGCCCGTGATGGCCTTTACAGTTTATCGCCCACGATTTGTGGGCTCGGTTTACCCCACGAGCGATTGCACGCTCGTGAAGCCTCCAATGCTGAAGTTTCAGCTTTTCGACTTTCACCGATTCACAGTAGAGAGAGGTGTGATTACACACCTGTTTACGAAATCGCTCCAAGTTCCACGAGCACCCAACCTAGATTCAAACATGACCCACGTTAATCCTTTAATCGTTAAGGTAAAACACCCTCTTATAGACACTTAATCCAAACCACCATCCCTACCTTGCTTGAATGAGTCGACTTTAGTCCTCCAAAACCGCTATCCAGAAGTGATCACATGCCTTTCTGGTTTATCTATATCACAACACCGATTCTTAAACAAGATAGGCTATTTAAGTGGCCTCAATTCATAAATATCAAACTTGCAGAACATAGGGATATTCGGCCTATGCACAGAAAGGCCAAGATGACACTTTTACCTTAACAGAACAATGAATGAAAAGGTTTTGTTTGCTTCAGTCACTTGCACCCCTTCACTCCACTGAAGCCCCTAACACCCAACAAACCGCCACATCGCAAGGAAGACAAGAAACACAAAAGAACATGTGAGAAGAAGCACTCGGCTTTCGGGAAAGATAGAAGAAAACGGATTGAACATATAAAGAAACAACAAAGAGTCAAAGGAGTGAACTCATGAATACCTACCGATTCGTCAGAACTCTTACAAGACTGAAATCGCAACACCACTGCAAAGTATAGAGACAGTCGGCCAAAACCCATAAACAAAAGAACACCGAAAGAAAGAAAAATAGAGGAAGGAAAGAGGGATGTACTAATCGGGCAGAAGAGGGTACAAATTTAGGAAGAGGAGAAGAGAGAAAAGAAAAGGAAAAGTTGCTCACAATGACAACTATTGACCGAAAAGAAAAGACCCTTGATGGCTAAGGCGCAACAACCAAAAATAATTTTGAAAGAACCAAAAGCCGGTAAATAGGAGGAAGAAAAGAGAATTTGGCAACTGCTAGACCAAAGCCAAAAATGACTAACAATCCCCCCTCAGCTGAATTGTCAAAGTTTGAGTTCCCCAAACGGCAAAACACCACCTCTCACTCAAATTCCTTGATTTTCTCCTTGAATCTCTCCCCTTATCCCTCCTTGAATCTCTCCATGACCAGTTCAAACACCACTCAAGTTCTATTCAAACTCCCTTAACTGTGTTTCAGTCCAACTCTACTACCTACACAGCTCAAGTAGCAAAATACATACCCCCTCATGCTGTGCCAACACTCAAACCTCAAACCCCTTGGGCTTTTTGTGACTTAAAACAAGCAAAATAATTAATAAGACCTATGTGCCAGTGTCTAGATTCATTTAAGGAAAAAACTAAAAATTTTGCAAAAGCCCAGACTTGAACCCTGGCTTCTCAAACACTCCCATACACACCCAAATCACTTAGCTATTAAAGCAAACAAGCACTTTGTGTCAGAACATGCAAAATTAAAGACCCTATATTTTTGAGGCGTTACAATCGATTATCTTTTTAAAGACGTGTTTTCCTCGGCTACTGATCAATGCTCTTGGTGTGCCAAACCTGGAAAAAAATAGAGTTTTTCAGAAATCCCACTACAGTTTTAGCATTATCACGACGGGTAGCCTTAGCTTCTACCAATTTAGATATGAAATCAACAACAAGCATAATATAAATATTACCAAATGATGAAACAAATGGACCCATGAAATCGTACCCCATACATTAAAAAATTTACACAAATGTATAGGCATGAGGGCATTTCATTCCTTCGGCTCAAATTACCCACATTTTGACATCCTATGCAAGTCTTAAAAAATAAGTAAGCATCACAAAAAATGTGTGGCCAAAATAATCCACACTAAAGTACCTTATGTGCAGTACGCTTAGGGCCGAAATGCCCTCCATAAGCGTAAGAATGAAAAAAGGCCAGAATATATTGTACCTTGATTTCTAGGACACATTGTCAGATTACTTGATCGAAATAGTGTTTCCATAGGTAGAGGTCATTCCAAATATAGTACCGTGAATCTCGTTTGATTTTGTCCTTTTCAGAGCGTGGTAAGTCAAAAAAGATAATACTTCTAGCGAGGTAATTTACCATATCCACGTACCATGGGTAAACTGCTTGTACTGAAAGCAGATTCTTGCTCGAGAAATCATCCTCTGGTGACGTATCGTCTTTTAAAAATGAAAATAGACTTAAGTGGTCTGCTACTAAGTTCTCACAACCTTTCTTATCTTTAATCTCGAGGTCAAACTCTTGTAAAAGTAGAATCTATCTAATCAACCTTGATTCCACCTCCTTTTTGATAAAATATTTTAAAGTTGCATGGTAAAAGAAAATAATGATTTTAGTTCCTAAAAAGTATGATCTAAATTTTCCCAAAGCAAAAAACAATAACTAATAATTCTTTTTCAATGGTCGAATAGTTGCTTTGGACGGCATCTAAGGTTTTTGAGGCGTAAGATATGACGTGGGGTTCCTTCTCGATTCTCGGTCCAACGGTTTCTATGCTTCACACATATTAAACACACAATATACACAATCAATATTCAACCAAAAACTCACTTAAACCAACCAAAAACACAAGCCTAAGCTATATTTCTCAAGAAACTGAACATTTGACTAGCAAACTTGAACTCAAATATCTCGGTCTATACTTAATCTTTTTGCCTAAAAAAAAATTCGTTCATCTAATTATTCACCTACGACTGATTCTCAACCTTTAAACTACTCAAAACTACTCAATTCATGGTATCAATATTTTCAACATGTTTATGACAATTTTCACAAAAATTCATTAAATCCTTAGAAATCCTTAACGAAACTTTAAAGTAAGTTTAGAAATCTTATAATCATGTTAAAACTAATTGAAAAACACTTTAAAACCACATTTTTATCCATAAACCCAAAATTCACTATTAAAGACCTGATTTTTGGCTTTTATTTAAAACATGCATTTTAATGACTACAAATTCAGTTTAAGGGACTAGATATCATTTAAAACTTATAGAAAGACGAATGGTTACCTTTGATGGATGAAAACGAAGCTTTGAGGCAAATCTGGAAAAAAAAACCCACATTTGGAGAAAATGATGTAGATGATGAAGTTTTTGGGTGATTTCTTGGTTTCAATGGAGATATATAGTTCAAGAGATGTTGGAAATCAAGAGTAATTAGGATTTAGATTTCAAAATCAGTTGGGAGAGAATAGGACAGTAAGGGATGGCACAAGTATGGAGAATGAAGAAACTAACGTGAAAACAAAATAGAAAAAAAGGGGGTTTTAGGTTGATTTTAAAATTATGGGTAATTTGCTTCATAAAAACTCTTAATTTTGGCTCCTTTGCAAATCAGTCCTATTTTCAAAATGAAAGCTATTTAAAAATCATTTTTAGAAATTGATTTAATTTTCTAAAAACCATAATTGACAACATTACTAGTATTCATGTCACAAAATTTCAAACACACTAAGATTAAAATTCCTAAAATACTCCTAAAACTCCTAGGCCCTATTTTAGGGTGTTACAACCGCATTCCCTTCAGCAAAAACAACATGACCTAAAATTAATCTCTTATCAACCACAAAATAACATTTTTCATAGTTCAGAATGAAATTAAATTCTAGGCATCTTTCCAAAATCTTAGTGAGGTTTGACAGACATTCACTAAAAGAATTACCATACACTGTGGAGTCATCCATAAATACCTTAATTATTTTCTCAACATAGTTGGAAAATATGCTTACTGTACACCTCTAGAATGTGGCTGAGGCATTGTAGAGTCCAAACGACATTCATCTATAAGTAAATTTGCCAAAAGACACTTGAACGTTGTCTTTTCTTGGTCCTCCGGTGCCACTAAAATCTGGAAGAAACCTGAATAGCCATCAAGATAGCAATAGTTACATTTACTGGTTAAGCGTTTGAGCATTTGGTCAATGGAAGGAAGTGGAAAGTGATCTTTTCAAGTTAAAACATTCAACTTCTTGTAGTCTATACAGACTCTCCACCCGTTTTAGACTCAAGTGGGAACCAATTCACCTACTGAATTTTTAATTACAATCACATTGGTTTTTTTAGGCACTACATAACTAGGCTAACCTAGTTACTGTCTGAAATTTGGTATATCATCTCGGGGTCTAGTCATTTCTGAATTTCCTTTTTCACAACCTCCATCATCGGTGGATTAAGGTGTCTTTGAGTGTAAACAACTCATTTTTAGTGAAATTGGAACAGTAGTTTTGGGACCACAAATCTGATGAGTAAATTTTTATTTTATTATTATTTTATTGTCTATGGAATATTAGTAAGGTCGTATTGAAATTTTGTTAAGAGATTTTGATGTTTGCATGATTAATTAGGTAAAATGACTAAATCACAAAAAAAAAATGTAAAAGTGGAGTTCTACTAGTTAAAAGGGCTAAAAGGATATGAAAATGAAACCAAATGGTAAATAGACCATTTGTACGGGATAATGGATGTACATGACCAAGTATTAATGAAATTTTGATGTTAATTAAAGGGTAAAAAGGTAATTTATTAATTAAGTAATAGCAAAATAAAGTAAATGATGGTCACTAAACTAACTATAATTATGACAAAGGCAAGCGCGCCTATCGAACAATAGTAGCTATGGTGAGTAGGGAATATCGTATCCACGAGGACTAAAAGTACTAGTAATTACCGTTTTTCTATTATTTACCCGATAAGTTGAAGTGATTGTTTTTAATCTAAATTTACTAATCTAATTTAACTACGAATGCAACAGAGAATGAAATGGGAAAATAATCGAAGAAAACCAATGAGAAATACAATACCTAGGGAAGAATCCACCTAGACTTCACCTATTATTCTGAATCTGAATTAAACGATTTATTCACTTGTGTCTTGATCTGTAGAAATCCCTAAATTATGTTAATCTCTTTTGAGAGTAAGAACAACTGACTCTAGGTTGATTAATTGAATCTCTTTCTAATTAAAACCCCTATCATCGTATTAACTCGATCTATGGACTCCCCTATTAGATTTGGCTCTAATCCAGTAGATTTATGTCGTCCTATTTCTAGGATTGCATGCAACTCCACTCAATTATGTTAGATCTACTCTTAAACAGAGACTTTTTCTCCATTGAAATAAGCACATTAAACTTGAATTAATATCTCAGAAATATTAAAAAAAGAAATAAGCATTCATAATTGAGAACAAGAATCAAGTATTTATTGCATAAATCAGAAATCAAATAATAAGATTCATCATAGGTTTCCTCTTCCCTAGGTATCTAGGGAATTTAGTTCATAATCCTGAATAGAAACATCTTAAAATTAGGATAACAATAAGACATAAAGAAACTCAATAAAACTTCGAAGGAAATTAAATGGAGATATTCGATCTTGAAAGAGATCCTCTTCTAAGTTGATTCCGATGGAATTTTTCAAGTGTTCTCTTCAATCTTCTCTGAGTGCCCCCTTAAATCTTCTTCTAATTGGTATTTATAGACTTTAGAATGCTCAGAAAGCCCAAAAATTGGGTTTTTCTGCGTATTTGGGAAACAGGGTGTGATATCGACACGGGTTGGCACATGGGCGTGTGGCCATCTCGTGTGGCTCACACGGGTATGTAGACAGCCTGTGTGGAAATGCCCAGGCTGTATGGATCCTAGAAACAGCTCTATTTATTTGATTTTGGTTTGTTTTCCTCTCCTTTCACTCCCAAATGCTCTCCTAAGTATAGAGACATGAATTTAAAGGATTAAGAGCATCAAATTCACTAATTTAAATCATTCATCATCCAAAAATGCATTAAGAATGGGATTAAAATATGTTACTTTTATAGCTTATCAGTAAAACTAGTATCATCTTCTATATTTGTTTCTCTACATCGAATTCGAAAAGAAAAATAGCCATTATTAGGGCATTGAGGTTCGGCTAGCTTTGGTGTATGCATGTAAGTGATTCCAAGCCCCGTTTTTAATTTTTTTTATGTTTTTGAAGTCATTTTAGCTTAATCTAGCTAGCTGGGGGTCAATTTGTAAAATTGTTAAAGATTGAGGGTTATGCCATGAATGTTTTTGAGTGGTTCTTGATGTTAAATGCTAGATTATGAATTTTTGTTGATAAATAAACAAGTTTTGTAAAGTGATTTTTGATGAAATTTGCATTTAAGGATTTGTTTGTAAAAATAGTAAAAGTTCATGGCAAATTTATGAAAGGATGGTTTGTATGGGTTGGTATAAGTCCCTAATAAATTCAGTTAGCTTGAATGGGGGATTAAAATGCTTAGATTTCAATTTATGAACTTAAGGACTAAGTTGTAAAAAGTTAAAATTTTAGGGGAAAATAGTAATTTTACATAAATATGAAATGTCGACTAAATTGAATACTAGATGTATTAAATGGATTGAAATTTATCTATTTATATCAAGATAGACCACATATGGACCTAGATCGAGGCAAAGCAAAAGCTTCGGAATAGCTCGTTTAACTTCTACACCCTAGTTGTTGAGGTAAGTTCGTATGAACGGTTATTGAATTAAAGTTGTTAATGTGAATGTTAATTATGTTATATTAATGTAAATGGATCGATGTATAATCGTACCAAAGTTATGATGATTTGACGGATGTTGAGTCCTAGTTAAACCTTAGGAATTCGTAGGATATAAATGACATGTCATTAGGGATTTCATGTTTCGAGTGCTGGTTTTGAATGTCCTACCAATGGCTGAGGTCCTGTATTTGTTACAGATACTCCACAACTCGTGTGAGCAGTATCGTATAGCTTACATTCCGACCCACATCTCATGTGAGCAATGATATAAAGGAAAGATTACGGTTATGTAAAGGAAAGGTTACGGTTATGTAAAGGCACACTCCATGTGAGCTTTCCTAGTATTTGATGAAATTCTAGATGGTTCAACGGGTATGAAAAGGAGATGAAATGGTAAGTGTTCAAATGGAATGTATCATGAGCTTAGGAAAAGGAAATGATGATCTAATGAACAAATGTGTAAGTTACTTGTTATGGATGAATTCATTTGAACCATGTATAAATGCGCTAACTTGTGTATTTAGTGATGTTGTATAGGCATTGTGCCAAGCTTATGGTTTTAGTTGGTGTTCTAATTATGCTATTTACGTTATGCAAATGAAATGGTGAGTTGTGTTTATGTTATACGAACTTACTGAGCATTAAGCGCTTACGTAGTTTCTTTCCTATGTTTTATAGATTATCAGAAGCTCGATCAGTTTGGAAGCTCATTGGAGATCTATCACACTATCCAGTATAAATATCTGTAGTTTTTTATGTTTTGGCCAATGTTATAATGGCATGTATAAGTGGACTTATAATGCTATTTTGGTGAAAGTTTAGTTGGGATTTGGCTTGTATAAGTTATGGATGTTATTTTGGTTTGGCACCATTTGATGCTTGCTAGATTATGTTGTTGTAGCTATCTTATGATGCATGTTTTGGAATGGCTCATATGGTATGTTTTTGAGTAGCTTGATTATGGTTAAATTATGGCATGTTTCTAAAGGTATTGAACTAGTAATTGATGATTGAAATGTAGTAATATATGCATGTTTAGGTAATTTTTGATGAATGCATTTGAGGTGCCTTCGAATGGCATATTGATTAGTTGAAATAGGGTATTGAAATGGCATATACATATGTATGTTTAGGTATGGTTTGATGCTTTGTAAGTGCGCACAAATGGTTCAAATGATTATGCATGAAATAATGTTGAAAATGGCTTGTTTTAGGTGAACTTTAGGTCCACACGGCCTGGCAACACGGTTGTGTGTCTCCTGAAGGTTCCTTTTTATGCAAGTCAGTGAGTTACACAGCCTAACACATAGCCTGGCATTCAGGCGTGCGGGGCTGTGTGACCCTACTCAAAGAGCTAAATGGGCGAGGACACAGGCTGAGACACAACTGTATGTCCCTAGTTTGAAGGTTACACGGCCTAAGACATGGGCGTGTGCCTCAGTCGTGTGAGGCACACGGCCGTGTGACCCCTTTATTCCAAAATTTGTAATTTTTTCATAAACTTTCCAAATGATTTCAAGTTGATCCTGAATCGTTTCAAAGGTATTTCTAGGGCATTGAGGGCTAGATTTAGGGATGGAATGTGCATGTATGATTGATATATGATATGTTTATGTTAGTGAATGAAATATTATTTAAATGTTTCTGATTGTACGGTAATGCTCTATAACCTTAATCTGGCAACGGATGCAGGTTAGGGGGTATTACATTGAGCTTCACTTTTTGGGTCTGCATTTCCCTCTATCAAAATCTTGTGCATACATGTTGAGGGACTTAAACCTTTAATATTGGCAATCGTTCATCCGGTCAACCATTTGTAGCCTCTCAAGACTCGAACCAAGTTCTCTTCTTCCAGTCTCGAAAGTTTACTTGAAACTATTACCAATAAAGTGTTTCCTTCACCCAAGAAAGTGTGCTTTAAATGTTATGGTAATGGTTTGAGCTCCAATTCCAGGGCCTGCAAAATGAAAGGCAAGTGTTTAGTTTGTGAAGGAGACAATTCAAAATTTTTACCTAAATTTTTAGGGAATTGTGGTGCCTCCATGGAATAACAGCTTCACGTATTAGTTCTTTGATGGTAATAATTCTTCTAGTTTTTCAATAGCATCGAGATCTAAACTCCTGCAAAGCATAATTTGTAATTCATCCTCTTTGTGATATTCAAAATGTAATTTTCTCAATGGTTCAATTATATCAACACTAGAGACATTCGTCATTGCACTAGAGCGGCCTACGGCCTAAAAAACATTAAACTTGACCAATTAATCGTTAAATTCCATAGTGAGAGTTCCATCTTGAACATCAATTTTTGTTTGTATGGTGCTTAAAAATGGTCTCTCCAATAGAATATCAGAAGAATTTTTTGAGTTGTCATCCTCCATGTCAATGATGTTAAAATCCGCAGGAAAGATTAGTTCATTTACTTTGACGAAGACATCTTCCAACACCCTTTTCGGATATACAACTGACCTATCTGTTAAGTGAGTGGTCACCCCTGTTTACTTTGGTAACGTTAATAGATGCACCTAAATCACATATGGCTTTTTTAATGCCAACATTACCTATTTTGCAAGATATAGCAAAGATACCTTGGTTTTTACACTTAGGCGGAATTTTCTTTTGTAAAACCGCGAAGACGTTTTCTCCTACACTTACCCTTTCGTTTTCTAGGAGCTTCTTCTTACCAGTGCTTAATTCTTTTAAGAATTTTGCATAGCATGGAACTTGCTTTACCGCGTCAAGTAGGGGTATGTTAATTTAAACCTTTCGGAACGTCTTTGGGATTTCTTTCTCTTGTCGCTCCTTTTTACAATTGGCAAGCCTTTTTGGGAATGGGGGTGGTTCCATAAACAGTTTTTGTGACGCTGACTTTGTAGTAGCTACTAGATCAAGTTTCTTTTCTTCCCGTCCGGTGTTGTAATCACGAATCATGCTAGGTGTTGGCTCCAAAATCGTTCCACTTTTTAAAGTCATAGCAATTGCATTTTTTCATGGATTTGACTTTTTTTGAAATGAAAACTTTCTTGGGATTCCAAATGACTAACTTAAGCGCAAGCTTACTCATTTTTTTATCTAGTTCTTGAAGGTGTGTTTCAGCCTTCTATTGGAACTTTTCGATACTAACAGCTAATCTTTCCACCATGGCCTCAAAAGATGACTTTGGGGGTTGAAATTGTTGAGTCGAAGGTGGCCTTGGCTGATACGGTTGGTTGTTCTAAGGATTCGATCCATAGTTCAATTTGGGTGGATCATAACGCCTTTAGGGTAGCCCTGGGACGTTCCTAACGACACATACTTGTGCTTTTGTATCCTCATGTAAAATTGGACATGAGCCTGTTGGATGATTAGGCATGGCACAAATCTCACACAACCGAGCTGGGTTTGTTTTTCCTGCAAATAAATTTTGAACTAAATTAGTGAGCTTGTCAATTTTTTCTTCTAATGATAGAGTACTTAGCCCATGAACCCGTCTCGTAGGTTTTGTAGTTGGTCAGAATTGTTGGGAACTCACAAACATGGTTGAAATAAATTCTTTTACTCTTTGAGGAGTCATGTTAATAAGTGCCCCTCCAGGGGCGGCTGTTGGAACATTTTCAAATATTTATAGTGTTCCAATAAATGAATGGATGTAATTAATCAAAAGATAAATCTTTTAATTGGTCAAAAGTTATATCATTTGATTGTTGAAAAATAATTATAACTATCCAAATAATATTACTTGAATAGTTATAAAATTAGATGAACTATTATTATTTATTTATTTAGAAAGACATCTATTGAAAGAAGTCTCTATGAAGAGACATGAAAATTCCTATAAATAGGAATGAGATTTCATTTAGAAACCACACCAACAAATTCTAAAATTCTTTCTTTCCTTCCTCCATTTTCTAATATTATTAGATTATTCTATTAATTATTGTTGTAGAAATCCTTTGTAGAAATTGAGTTTCTTGTTATACATTGCTCAGTGGTTAGTGGACTATTCTCGTCAGTGCGAAACTCAAATAGTCATCGGATTCATTGTATCATCGAGGTTAATTTGCTTGAAACTCTTTTGCACACTGAAGATAGGTGGGGGCAAATATAACCTTAAAGATAGTGGCTTGATACATGCTTTAGAGCCTTGTCAGATTTCTTCTTTTTCTGTTCGAGTTTCGTTCTTGTGTTAGAGATTTTTACTCATCGTAGTTTTGTACTAACAATTTTAAGGTTATATTTTATGATGAATACCACAACAGATGAAAGTGGAACACTAAAATTGTGGCAATCTTGGTTTGATAGTGTTTGATGGTGGCAATTTCTGACGATGGAAAAAAAGATGCACTTCTTATTAACAACTTTGAAGATTGCCTATGTTTTGGATACTCCAAGACCTGAAGAGAATGAAAATGAATCTGTTGCTACAACTCAAGAAAGGAAACAATGAGACAATGCTAATTACATGTGCATAGGCCACATATTGAATGGTTTATCCAATGGTTTATTTGACACCTACCAGAATGAGGTCACCACTAAGGAATTATGGGACAAATTGGAGACAAGATACATGACTGAAGATGCTACAAGTAAGAAATTGTAACACCTTAACTCGTATCCATCACTGGAAACAGGGTTATAGAGTATTACCGTAGTTTACAAATCAAATAAACAAACATTTCATATAATATAACATTCATGTCATAAACCAATCGAAATCAAACATATTGTCCCTTATACAAGCCCTAGGGGCCCAAAATACGCGTTAGAAACAAGTCGGGACTAAATCGGGTACTCCAAGAATTTTTTTCAGAAAACATTGAAAATTTTCAAAGTTGTAGGGGTCACATGGCCATGTGGCCAGGCCGTGTGGCCAGGTTGTGTGGGCATTCGAAATAGGGACACACGACCGTGTCTCAGCCCGTGTCCATGCCCATGTAACTCTCTGACTTGGGTCACACGGCCAAGTCACACGCCCGTGTGCTAGGCTGTGTGAGCATACTAACTTGCATTCTTAAGAAGATAAAGGGGACGCACGGCCGTGTCACTTGGCCGTGAGTCACACACGGCTGAGATACATGCCCGTGTCTCTACAAGTGTGGACGAAAATAGGTCATTTTCTAAGCCACATTTCTCACCCAAATTTACACCAACCTAGCCTCAACAAATTTCACATCAATAAGCCATAACAAGGCATTCAAAACAAGCTAAGAATCAAGTCTCAAACATGCATTATCACCACATACAACCAATATGCCCTTAGGCACCTCAAATGACAACATAAAAACATGTCAACCAAGTATCCAAACTTACCTAATTAATTTACCTAACCAAGTTATCAAATTTCACTACAAGTCAAATACATACATACATACATACATACATACATATATTACTCATACTAACATCACAATTATACCTTAATCTCATACCGATATGTAAGTTGGTTATATAAACAAAATATTATTATTCATAATAATTACATAAGCTAAACTTTGACTAAGAATGTACAAAATCCTATACACGCCATATAAACCGTATTTAACATTTCAAAAACTACCGAAATAAGCTGGATAGTGTGATTTGAGTGCCGATCCAATCGCCTAACCTTCCAAAAATCTATAAAGACATTAAAAAATACAAATAAGCTTAATGAAGCTTAGTAAGTTCGACGGGTTAAACAAAAATCTTACTGAACTAACTATAATAATAATTTAGGTATTAAAAATTATCCATGACAATTCCATGTCATTTACAACTTCAATCGATAAATACATCCATATTCAAACCAATACAAAATAAATGACATATCTTTCAATTTTTATAAATAAATCACCTTAATGAGATTTCTCCATTCGAAGAACGACTTACGGATAATATTATATCGTTAACAGAAGCTCATTAGAGCTAGTCCTTTCGAATACGCTAACAAAAGCTCGAAAGCTGAACAGAAGCTCATAAGAGCTGATCCATCCAATTACGCCAAACAGAAAGTAAAACACGAGGTTTACTTGGGAATATTGCCGATATCTCCTTCCAATACCATCATACACCAATTCACGAATTTACTCAAATCTCGCGTTCAATTCATACCGAATATCCAATTCAACATTATAATTCAAACTATAAATTATTTCCAACAATAAAATATATATACATACTACCAATCATCAATTTATACGAAAGTTAAATTTTTAGCTGTATGAACTTACCTAGACTGAATTGTAGTAATTGTAGAAGTTTAGAGGCTATTCTGCTATTTTTCTTTTTTCACGAGTATCTACGAGATCTGGATCTAGAATATAAAATTACTCATTTATTAGCATATATTTCATTTCCAATTCATTTTACAATTAATACCCTTTTATTTTTCAAATTTATGAAATTACCCCAAACTTTTACAATTTTTGCAATTTAATCCCTTAATTTGTTAATCTATCAAATTAGCTAATTTTCTCCATCAATAATCTATCCAAATATTCTAGGCCCTCATACAGCCCTTAATAAACCCAAAATTCACTATCAAACCCTAATATTTTAACCTTTTCACAATTTAATCCTAAAATCAATATTTAACAAAATCACTTTATGAAATCAACATACAACATAATCAAAGCTCTAAAGCCATGTTATTCAGTAAAAAAATCTAATATTTATCAATATAAACTTCCAAAATTTTTAATAAAATAAAAAACGAAGGTATGGTTTAGTTGGACTTAATTGCAACAATCTCAAAAACATAAAAATTACAAGAAATGGGTAAGAATTGAACTCACATGAAGCAAAATATGAAGAACCAGCTTAAAGAGCTCTCTCCTATGTTGGTTTAAGCCAAATTGAAGATGAATTGCATAGAAACTTTTAAAATTTCAATTTGTATGTTTTAATTTCATCAAAATTACCGTTTTGCTAGTCATTTGCTTTATTTTATTATTTTTCCTTAACTTGCCACCCCACCTTTTTAATTTAGGTTTATTTATTACTTAAGTCCTTCCTTATTTATTAATCAAGCCATTTAATCACTTAATTATTATGATTAGCAAGTTTTGCACCTTTTTCAATTTAGTCCTTTTTAATTAATTAACTATTGAAACGTTAACATTTTTCAACAAAACTTTAATACCACCTGAATGACACTCCGTAAATATTCATAAAAATATTTACGGTTCAGTTTATAGAAACGAGGTCCCGATACCTCACTTTCTAAAACCACTTGACCCAGGGTCTTACCACTTGAACCTAATAAATCATTATAAAATATAAATTACCAAGTCAAAGACCTTTTTAAAACCATATTTGACTCGTAAATATTTAATAATAATATTTACGAACTTACTCACCGGATTTGGTGGCCTTGAAATCACTATTTTCAACACCACTGAAAAATCGGGCTGTTATAGAAATTTTTTTCAGCCATTTCAATAATTATCAAATGGTTGATGGTCGTTCTGTTATGGAATAATTTCGTGATATTGAAAGAATGTTGAATCAATTTAAGCAGTATGATATGAAAGTGGATGAAATGATTGTTGTATCCTTCATAATAGACAAACTTCCTCCATCTTAGAAAGACTTGAAAAGAAGTAAAAAACATAAGAAAGAGGAAATATCTCTTGAGGCTTTGGCAAATCATCTTCGTATTGAAGAAGAAAGTCAAAAGCAAGATCAGAACCTAAATTCTGAAAATGTCAAAATGCATGTTATGGAGGAAGTACAAACTACTAAACCATCTAAGAGAAAGTTCAAATAGATTGATAGAACACCTAATTTCAAAAAGAAACAAATGGGCTCATGCTATCATTATGGTAAGTCGGGACATTTCAAGAATGAATGTCGATTTTTAAAGAAGAAATCATCTTCTAAGGCTGATAATAACGAAACGTTCGCTGCAATGATATCTGAAATTAATATGGCACAAGATGATAATGCATAGTAGATTGATGCTGGAGCAACCAAACATGTGTGCAAAGATAAAAGCATGTTCACAAAGTTTACACAATATGAAAACGACAATGTCTTGTACATAGGAAATTCTTCCACCGAAACAATCAAAGGCAAAGGGTCTGTTGAACTACAATTCACTTCTAGAAAGGTTTTAACCTTGAATGATGTACTTTATGTACCAAAAGTTAGGAAGAATTTAGTGTTTGGAAGTCTGTTGAATAAGTTTAGTTTCAAACTTGTTTTTTGAGGCAGATAAGTTTATTTTGTCTAAGGGAAGAATTTTTGTAAGGAAATGATATATGTAAGAGAGTATGTTCAAACTCAATATTATTAATAAAAATAAAAATACTATTTCTGCTTATATGGTTGAATCTTCTTGTTTATAGTATTATAGATTAGGTCATTTGAATTATAGAAAATTTAATGACATGCATAAGTCAGATTTAGTTCCTATTTTTAATAATAATATTGAAAAATGAAATACATGTATGTTGACTAAAATTACAAGAACCTCTTTCCCGAAGGTTAAAAGGAAACCAAAATTACTTGATTTGATACATAGTGATTTATGTGACATGCATAATACTCTTACATTTGGTGGAAAGAAATATTTTGTTACTTTTATTGATGATTGTTCTAGATATTTCTATGTGTATTTATTGCATTCAAAAGATGAAGCGCTTGATAAATTTAAAGTTTATAAATCTGAAGTTGAACTTTAGTGTGGATCATTTATCAAGTACTTAATATTAGATAGAGGTGGAGAATACTATAATCCAAGTTATTTTGAATCTATTGGAATTTTCTATCAAGTTTCAGTCCCTTACACACCACAAAAAAAATGGTGTAGCTGAAAGGAAAAATAGTCTTAACTAAAATGGTAAATTCAATGTTATCATATTCAAGTCTTGGACAAGGTTTTCGAGGAGAAGCTTTTCTAACAACTTGTCATATATTGAATAGAGTTCCTAATAAAGAAAATAAAATAACCCCCTATGAACAATGGAAGAAAAGGAAACCAAACCTTAATTATTTACAGGTTTGGGGTTGTAGAGCTATTGTCAAAGTTCCAACACCTAAACGTAAAAAGTTAGGTGAAAGAGGAATTGAATGCGTATTTATAGGATATGCACATAATAGCAATGCATATAGGTTCATGGTAATTGAACTAAATGATTCAACTTCAATTAATACAGTTATTGAATTAAGAGATGCTATTTTTGATGAATTTGAATTTAATTCTATTTCAAGACAATTACAGCCACAACAATTGATTCAAATTAGAATGAGATTCCATTGGAACAAATTGATAATAATGATGGATCTTGTCAAGAATTAAGAAGAAGTAAGAGGATTAAAAAGGTTAAAGATTTTGGACCAGATTTTATTATGTTTCTTGTAGAAGGAAAAGGTGAAAGTATATGCAATAAGATACCTTATTGTTATAATACAAAATTTGATCCTATTACATTTGAAGAGACAATGAAATATCAAAACTTTACTTTTTAGAAAGAAGCAATAAATGATGAGATGGATTCAATAATGGGAAATCAAGCTTGGATCTTAGTTGACCTTTCACCGGGTTCCAAACCAATAGGTTGTCAATGGATCTTCAAAAAGAAAATGAAAGTCGATGGAACCATTGATAAATTTAAAGCAAGGTTAGTAACCAAAGGTTTTACACAAAAACAATGTATTGATTACTTTGATACCTATGCTCCATTAGTAATAATTGCTACAATTAGACTCTTAGTATCACTTACCTCAATATATAATTTGGTTGTTCACCAAATGGATTTTAAACCTGCATTTTTTAATGGTGAATTGGAAGAGGAAGTGTACATGGAGCAACCGGAATGATTTATTGTTCTAGGACAAGAGGATAAGGTATGTAAGCTTGTTAAATCTCTCTATGAACTTAAACAAGCACCAAAGCAATAGCACCAAAAGTTTGAAAATGTTGTTTTAGCTAATGGTTATAAAATAAATGAATCTGATAAGTGCATATATAGCAAATTTGAAAATGGAAAATGTGTCATAATTTGCTTATATGTAGATGACATGCTCATTTTTTGCACGGATTTGGAACAAATAGAAAACACAAAGAAATTCTTGTCAAATAACTTTGCTATGAAGGATATGGGTGTAGCAGATGTTATTCTTAGGATTAAAATAACCCAAGATGAAAGCACCATAGCTTTATCATAATCACATTACATTGAAAATGTGTTTAAAAAGTTTGATATTTTCAACTGTATACTAGCATCTACACCCACAGATCCTCAAATAAAATTAGTATTTAATGCTAGTAGGAAAATTAATCAATTGAAATATGCAAGTTTAATTAGTTGTGTTATGTACATAATTGGCAAGTAATCCAAGTTTAATTATGTACATAACACAACTAATCAATTGAGTAGATACACAAGTAATCCAAGTAGTTTGCATTGGAAAGCTTTGAATAGAGTACTTAGGTACTTAAAGAAAACTACTAACTATGGATTGTGTTATAATGGATAACCTTTAGTTTTAGAAGGGTATTCGGATGCTAGTTAGATTACAAGTTTAGACTATCATGTATCTACTAGTGGATGGATCTTCATTCTTGGTGGAAGAGTCATTTCTTGGGGTTCCAAGAAACAAACATGTATTACTGATTCCACCATGGCAGTATAATTTATTGCATTAGCAGTTGCATCTAAAGAAGCAGAATGGTTAAGAAAATTGCTTTATGATTTATCTTTATGGCCTAAGGCAATTTCACCTATTTCTATCTGTTGTGACAGTGAGACTACTCTAGCAAAGACATATAGCCAAGTCTATAAAGGAAAGTCTAGACACATTGGATTAAGACATAGCTATGTCCGATAATCAATCTCTGATGGAGTGATCACTATTAATTATGTGAGTCCAAGTGAAACTCTGGCGGATCATTTGACAAAAAGTTGTGCTAGAAATATAGTTAACAAGACCTCAAAAGGGATAAGACTCAAGCCCATTATTAGAGTCACCCATGGTGGAAACTCGACTCAACGCTTGGTATAACGTCAAGTCTTGAGTTCAATGAGACAAAGTACATTATTAGTATGTGACTGTTAGCACTATAAATATATCCATCCTAAAATTAAAGTGCTAGGTACTCGTAATGATAAGGGAAAGATGAGTAATGTACTCTTAATGAAACCATAACATAAATATGTGAAAGTGTTATAATTATGAAAACACTCTTGATAGGATCTACCTATGTGAGTGGAAGTGTGGTTGCTTCTAAAAGCTCAAGGGCTTGGCTTTAACAGCACTCATGAAAAGAAAACACAAGCACATGGCCATAATAGTGTCCCTGGATACTATGCATTGACCGATGTTAAAATCATTGTGTGAGATATGTTCGATTAATCAAATGGAATAGTTGGTTCAAAGCTTAGTCTACAATGTAATTTTGATTAACATTAATATGTTTTCACTAAGTGAAGGTTCAATCGTAAGACACATTCATTTATGCAAATTGATTTCCAAGAATGTCAAAATCTAAAATATTTTAAAAATGAAGGAAGATTGTTGGAACATTTTCAAATATTTATAGTGTTCTAATAAATGAAAGGGTGTAATTAATCAAAAGATAAAATCTTTTGGTCATTGGTCAAAAGTTATATCATTTGTTTTTTGAAAAATAATTATAATTATTCAAACAATATTACTTGAATAGTTATGAAATTAGATGAATAATTATTATTATTTATTTATTCAGAAAGACACCTATTGAAAGATGTCTTTATGAAGAGACATGAAAATTCCTATAAAGAGGAATGAGATTTCATTTGGAAATCACACCAACAAATTTTAAAATTCTTTCTTTCCTTCCTTCATTTTCTAATATTATTAGATTATTTTATAAAATATTACTACATAAATCTTTTGTAGAAATTGAGTTTCTTGTTATACATTGCTCAATGCTTAATGGACTATTCTTGTCAGTGTAAAACGAAAATAGTCATTGGCTTTATTGTATCATCGAGGTTAATTTTCTTGAAACTCTTATGTACACCGAAGATAGGTGGGAGCAAATATAACCTTAAAGATAATGGCTTGATACACGCTTTGGAGCCTTGACCTATTTCTTCTTTTTCTGTTTGAGTTCTGTTTGTGTGTTCGAGATTTTTACTCACCAGAGTTTTGTACTAACATTAACATCAATCATCTTCATTTCCATAAGGATTAACCCCTCATAGAAGTATTGAATAAGTGATTGTTCAGTTAGGCCATGTTGTGGGCAGCTTGCATACAACTTATTGTACTGGTCCCAGTAGTCATAGAGCGATCCAGTCTCCTTTTATCGTATTCCGACAATATCTTTCCTTAATTTGGCTACCTGAGCTACTGGAAAGAACCTGTCAAGAAACAAGTGAGATATGTCAAACCATATATTAACTGATCCAAGAGGTAAATAAAATAGTCACTCTCTAGCAAAGTTGGCTAACGAGAAAAGAAAAACTTGAAGTTTAATTTGATTTTTAGTTACTCCTTGAGGTTTCATGCTTAAGCAAACCATTTGGAACTCCTTAAGATGAATGTGAGGATTGTCATTTTGCAAACCGTGGAAAGTGGGTAATAGATGAATTAAGCCTGATTTTAACTCAAACGGTGTTCCTCATGTTGGATAAGTTATGCACAATGGTTGTTGCTCATCTAGTGCCGCAGCGAGTTGTCGAATAGTTTGATTTGTCATTTCTTCTGGTTCACTGAGTGTGTCGTTAATTTATTCCGTAAAAGACAGTGTTTCGTATTCGGATTCTTTCACTTGCGGTTGTTTTTCGCGTCGAATAGCTTCTCTTCGTAGTGATCGAGCTAACTTTTCAATTTCCAATTCAAACTTTTAGGTCCCTAGTTCTGACCTGGTCATAAATAAAAGAAACAAAAATTAAAATTATTTTCCAGTTCCCCTACAACGACGCCAGAATTTAATGGCTATCAAGGCCACCAAATATAAATTTCCTACACTCTAACTAAACCAAACAATAGTATAGAGAAGTAGGGTCGATCCCATAGGGACTGGGATTCTTAATATCATTGCTTTTGCGTGACCAGATTCTAAAGTCGTGGCAGTTGTTGCCACGACTTGTAATGTGATGTGCTAAAAATAAAATGAAGGGGGTTTTAGTTGATTAGATTTAAAAATATAGAAATAAATAGAACAAAATAACAGTTGAATAATAAACGTAAAATGAAATGAAATAACTGAAATTAAATTAGATAATCAAATATGCAAACTTTTAGTCTTAATCTCGGTATATTCCAGACTCGAATCGATCCTTGAAAGTAAATTTTCCTTCCAAATGGTAAGTTGGTTATAGTGATTAAGGACGCCTTAACCACCAACTCGTGTAGTTGATTCCGAGACGCCCTGCAAACCAACCCTTATCGACTATCTAACCGCGTAACACATGTCTGTAATTTAAGATCTAGCCAGCCTTGCGATCTACAAGAGCCCAACTCGAATTGACGATCTCAACCGCATGGGTCATTTAAATCTAATTATTATCTCCTTTGACAAAATCCAACTGGCCTTTTCCCACCTGGACAAGCCAATTTGTTATCGGAAACCCGAATGCAGCAAACGACCGACTTCTTTTACCAACTGTACGCCAAACAACTCCAACCCAATGAGTGCTTTTTTGAGTTGAAATTGAATTAACTTTGAGGGACGATTGTAACTATCTCATATTTCGAAGAGATAATGAATACCGTGTTGTAAGGTTTTAGCGCAGGCTCATTTCTCACGATTCTCGACCGAAATGTTAACTGGCCTAAAGTTAAACGGAGATTAGTTGAGCATGAAATTAATCATATTTGATTGGATTATAAGAGTGAATTTTAATAAAAAGATGATAGGTGAAGAAGGGAGGGAACTAAAAGGGCAATTGCACTAAAATGTAAAAAGAGAAAAGGAATGACAGAATGTTCAAATGCTACTGACGCAAGAATTTGTTGATTGCCTTTTTAAATTCAAGTGTTTTCTAATGCCACAATTACAAGCCTTTATATACACCTTTCAAAGAACCAATTTCACATTATGCCTAGAGTCATGCTTAACAACCAACCACTAAATCATATTTTTCTAAAAATAGAATTTGTCAAAGTAAAAAGTCTGATATTTTTATTAGTCCAAAAATAATTTTGCAATTTTCAATTCAACCCCCAACTTACTTCTTGTTCCAATTTAACTCGACACTAAATTAAAAAATATTTAAAAATTCATAATTTGATAAAAAAATTAATTTTTAAAAAATATAAATTAAAAATAAAAGAATCTAAAGTTTAAAATTCATAAGAATTCATGTAACTGAATTTTTATAATTTTTCAACTTAATCTCCCCCAAGCACTAATTTTCTCATTCACTTTTGTCCATTTTTGAGTTTTGGAGGATAGAAAATACTTTCTCAAACACTAAGTTTCATTTTAGAAAACAGAGGTCATTTTCATTTTCTTGGAAAATGAAGAAAAAAAGGTGTTTGGTTAAAATGATTTTTAAAAAATAAAAATATGTGAAAATTAGAAAATGATAAGAAAGTTATTTTCATTATTTTACTAAAGATGTTTTATAAAATTAAAAATGATAAAAAAAATTAAAATGTTTTGTGAAACTCGTATAAACATAAAAATATTTTTTCAAATAAATTTTCATTCTTATTCATCAAACTAGAGGTGTCTATGGGTTGAGCCATAACAAAATTTTATGTCCATTTGATATGTCTGAGCCCGAATTAAAAAATGGGCCTAAAATTTTGCTCAAGCTCAGATCGGATCAAAATGCCAAAATCTAGGCCCAGCCCAGCTCGCCTGTATTAAAATTTTTTATATAAAAATAAGAAATATAATCATCAAAAACACTAAAAATGTTAAAATAAATGTTTCCCAAAAATTGAAAATAAATTAAAAAAACATTTTATACTTTAATAATACTAAGACAGGTGCAACTTAACAAGCAAATGCCTCTAAAATAGTAGTAAAATTAACAATAAAATAAGAATTATATAATATCCAAACAATTACAACCAAATAGTAGTAACATAATTGTGAAACGGCAACAAAATAGTGAAAAAATAGCAGCAAAACAATAGAATTTTTTTTTTCATTTTGCAAAATTTGGGCCAATCCCAAGACTAAAAAAACCTTACTCGAGGCCTGACATGTTTTTTACCAAAGCCTTTTTCGGGACTATATTTTTACTAAAACACTCTCACTTTTCGAGTGAACCGTTTAACCCAACTCATAAAGAGGTCTACATCAAACTTTGTTTTTTAATTTTCAAGAAATAAAATTTAAAAATTCTTTCTGAAATTAAGAATGGACATATTTCAAAAGCTAAAGGGAGTCTAAATTGTTTGAGAATCATAATTATTAGCCAACATTTCTTTTCCATATTTTTCCATTTCTCTCTTTTTATCTATTTCTCCGTAGAAAAGTTAAAAAAAAAAAAATCAAAATTTTAACTTTAACCGCTACATGAATATTAAATGGTTTCTTCTTAGTAGAAAAAAAGATTTTGGGAAATCTTTTCTTTAGCAAAATTTTCATTTTATAGTGCGTTTCAATAAAAAGGGAAAGAAGAATATGGGAAGAGGGAAAGTCCCAAATTCCAGCTACAATGAGAGCAATAACAATGAAGCCATATGTTTTTGAATGACTATGATCTCATTTTTTGTTTTTGAACTTTTAACATTCTAATTACGTGCTTGATAAAATTTAAAAAAAAATTATAAACTTCGTAACATTCTATTAAAAAATTGACCAAAATTATACGCATTAAATATATAAAATTAACTTGCCTTATCCCACTAACCTTAATTTAGAATTAAAAAGTGAATCTTAAATCTATCAAATAATTTATCTATATAAATATTAATAAGATAATAAATTATATTATAAGAATTTAAAATAGTTTTATTTTTCATTTAATTATGATTATATTTACCTTCACTTTCTATGGCTTTAAATACTCCAAAAGAGCCAAATCCTCTGTTTACATTGGCTCTGAAAAAAGTTTGATGTCGTGGAGAAACGATAATAACTACAAGCAAAATAAAGGAAAGGAATGTTTATCTGCAGCTGACGGAAATCAACAAAGCTAAAAAGCACAAAGAAGAAAGGAGCAGAGATGGGAGGAGTAACGTCTTCAATGGCGGCAAAGTTTGCTTTTTTCCCACCAAATCCACCTTCCTACAAGGTTGTAACTGATGATTTAACTGGTCTTTTGCTTCTAACTCCTTTTCCTCATAGAGAAAACGTTGAGGTTCTTAAGCTTCCAACTCGGCGTGGCACCGAGATTGTAGCTATTTACATCAGGCATCCTATGGCTACTTCGACTTTGCTTTACTCTCATGGTAACGCTACCGATCTGGGTCAGATGTATGAGCTTTTCATCGAATTGAGCATCCACTTGAGGGTCAATCTAATGGGGTATACTCTGTTTCCAGCTGTTTTTTTTCCCTTTTTTGCTGATTCTTCTCGTGTAAAAACCTTGCAACTCTTCTTTCTTATTTGGTGTGTGGTGTGTACTGATTTTTCTCAAGTGTGAGACCTTTTGTTGTTTCCTTGATGTTTTTTGTGGTTCTTGGCACCTGGGTTTCTATTTAGTTCTTGAATTCATTGAATCGACTAGAAATGGAGATTTCTATGTGAAAGGAGCTTTGAGTGGGTGAAATTAGATGGAAAATTTAGATATGTTTGGTGGTATGCAAACTTTATTGGCTATTTGGTTCCTTTAAAAGTGTGATTTAATTTGGAAAGGAGCTGAACGATCTTCTTCTGGAAGATGATGTTGCTAGATATTAAACATGGAATTCAGTTTATGGGTTTTGCTTTGCTTTTATGTTAGCTTAGATGAAATCAGACGGATTATAGCTTATCTTGCTGTTAGTCTTGTTCGTCTTGATACTTTATAGTTAATTACCATAACATTGCCACTATGTTATCACGATTATGCTCAATTTTTTCTATGTTTTTTTCAAGGACTGTATACCAATACCATATCTGAATATGTGTTGAGTACATTTACTTTTGTAAAAAAGTAAAGAATCTGGATAACCAAGAATTGCTAGTTTAACCTGGTAAATCGGTCTTCATTGGCTAGCAATTAAGGTTTCATCATTTTCATTTAGCCTTAAGTGGATATTCTACTGTCTGGTGCAAGAAGCTATCACCATGCCAAAGGGAGAAATGATGGATTTGTTTGTTCATGCCTCTAGGAATTATGATTGATGTCTTGGAATGACCTTTTTGTGCACGTTTCTTATCCGTTGAAGAAACTTCAGTTTAGCAACTCCTTAAAGAAACTAATGTTGTATAGGTTTCTAATAGATTTTCTGTGATATTCTGCAGCTATGACTATTCTGGATACGGGCAATCTTCTGGAAAGGTATATAAAATAAACATATTGTTTTGAAAGGAAAGGAAAATTAAAGTTATCTCTCTGTAAAAGGTATGGTTATTATCTCTAAGGTGTAGGATTATATGCAGCTCTTTCTTACTTTTATCTTTTTACAGCCAAGTGAGCAGAGCACATATGCAGATATTGAAGCTGCATATAAATGTCTTGAAGAGAGCTATGGTACAAAACAGGAAGATATCATCCTCTATGGTCAATCTGTTGGTAGTGGCCCCACTTTGGATCTAGCAGCTCGACTGCCTCGGTTAAGAGCTGTTGTTTTGCACAGTCCCATACTTTCTGGTTTAAGAGTAATGTATCCTGTAAAGCGTACATATTGGTTTGACATTTATAAGGTAACAGAAAGCTGTATAAGTTTGCTTCTCCAGATTATTCTGCTAATAAGGATTTATTTATGTGAATATTGCAAAAATAATGTGTTCTTTTTGGGCTGTTTGTTTGCAGAATATTGATAAAATTCCACTTGTCAATTGTCCGGTTCTTATCATTCATGTAAGTATCTGTAATCCTGACAGTCTATAAGACTTCATATATTATAAATTTCATAAGCCTACCACATGCAGACTTTTCTCTTTATGTTTGAGCCATTATGTTATTTATATTGTTCTTATCTTTTTTACATTGAATTCTTCATAATTATAATGGAACTTAAAGAATTCTCATTTTTCTTTTCTTTCTTCAAAGTTCAAAATTACTTCTGAACTTTTTTAGGTTGAAACTTGAAAGGATACCCCCATTATTGAAAGATGACATACTAAAGCAACACTCAACATTTTCTTCATATGATATCTTGAATTTTAATTTTTTTCCCCTACATTTTCCTTTGATATGTTTGTTGTAATAACTTATATGTTCTTACCCAAAGTTCCCTGGATCCACTTTCATTGGATGATGAATTGATGATCAGAGCTTTCGGCCTGCAGTCTGAATGAAAATATGAAGGGGGGGGGGGGCTATCAATGAATTTTGTAGGCCTTTCTACAGTTTTGATTCACATAAAGTCATATCTTATCATTGATTTTGTCATGTTTAGTGCTACGGTGTTTCTCTTGAAGGTCCAATTCTTTCAGTCAAGTCTGACAAAATATAGATCTGCATTGAACTTTGGCCCATGCAGTGTCTCAAGTACAAACAAAAAGATAGCTGTCTTGGCAGTGGGTAAATAATTGCTAGTTTTGGAGGATTGACATTCCAGACAAAGTAAATTAATTGGAGTCCATAGAATTAAGAGTTCTTGCAACTTAAACACCCTCTCATCTTCTATACTGAGGTGTAAATTAAGAAGTAAGAGGATCATGATTGAACCATTGTTTTCTTTATGATTTACTGTCATTTTGTTATTAGTTTATTCTTCAGATAGTCAACAAATAACTATGGGAAACGATGAAGATTCCACACCCTTGTTTTGCTACCTAGAAAGAAATAAAAATATCAATCTCTGTTAATTTACTTTTATGAGGACAAATAAATTGGCTACTGTTAGAATAGATTATCCATATCTAGGGAGGATTGTTGAGCAGTATCTTGAAGTGAAAAGAATGATCTGTATGGACCCCATTGATGGCTAACCCAGATTACTATGCCTGAATTTTGGTTTGGAAACCTTGCCTTAAGTTGACATTGTTGAAAATTTTCTGCATCTCTGCCATATATGGATAATTCCATTAGGGAGTGCGCTGAAATTTAGTTTTCTTGGCTCCTTTTGCTTAGTCAGAAATAAATCTTCTGTAGGTTGTATTTAAGGTTAGTTATCCTCATCCTTATATTCAATTTAATGCATGATTCCGGATTATGATCAAAATTTTCAATTTGTTGGCTTCCTTATACTTTCGTAGTGCGTAAAAATATTTTATCTATTTTACTCAAAACTCCAGAGTAAGTCCAATACGAGTACGTGTGCTATATGGCTTTTCCATATATAGAGAGAGACATATTCTCATACCTGTGTCAGGATAGTTTATAAGATTTGACTGTCAAGGTTTCCTTTGTATTTGTCTTCATTTATTGAACTAGTAAATGACTACCACATAGAATATTGTTTGCAAATTACCTCATAGAAGGTGAAAATGATTTCATAGGCCACCAGTTATAGCTTTTGAGACCAGTCTGTTTATATCAATGTGCAGGGAACTTCGGATGAAGTTGTTGATTGCTCCCATGGAAAGCAACTCTGGGAACTATGCAAAGAGAAGTATGAACCTCTATGGCTTGAAGGAGGGAACCACTGTGATTTAGAACAGTACCCTGAGTATATAAGGCATCTCAAGAAGTTCATATCAACTGTTGAGAAATCTACTTCTCAAAGGTACAGTTCTAGGAGAAGCACAGACCAATTTGAGCAGTCTCGGAAAAGTACTGATGCATTTGAGGTTTCAAGGAAGAGTACTGATCGAAGGGAGAAACCAAGGAAGAGCACTGACAGACCTGAGAAGTTGAAAAACCAGTCTAATAATTTGGATAAGCTAGAAAAGCTAAGAATCTCTTTCGATCAATTGGAAAAGTCTCGAAGGAGTGTGGATTGCCATGAGAAGTCCCGGAAAAACGTTGACCATCAGTTGGAAAGAGCTCGGAAAAGTGTTGATCTGTTGGATAGAATACGAACAGGGTGATGATACTACTTTCATGTAAAGAAAAAGTAAACTCCATGCAAAGTGTTTGACATTTCATGTTGTGATGGACTAAATCTGGTTTTGTTCTGCATTAATTCTTATGGCGTCCGAGGCTTTGTATTTGGTTTTCCCAATATTTTTTGATTATACTATGGCATGAAATATGAGTTTGGTGTTTTGCTTGACCTGTGTTTCGGCCGTTGAGATCTCTTGCAAACATAAGCTAGTTTTCCTTGAGCTAAAAAAATTGGGAATCAAATTGGTAAAAGCTTTGGTTTTTCAATTTAACAGTAAGCTGATTAGTATGCAGGCTACATGGCATTAATCATCTTAAGAGAACAACCAGCAGTAAAAACCAGATTTGCAACCCTTCGCAAGTGTCAAAAAGTCTTTTAGAGTTAACCCAAAAGCTTCCAACCATCCTAAACTGTAGAACTCAAACCCATTTTACTTGAAGTGATCTTAGTTACCGAAGCTTTTGATCTTCTCAGTTATGCTTACTTGACTGATGAGCAAATGAAGGAAGGTACTTGAGGTAGATTTTAGTCTTATCCATGGCAATGTACAGAGTCCTCAGACAGGCAATCTTGGTTTCTTCTCACTATATATAACTATGGCTGATGGTGGAAGACAACCACTACAGATCTCGTGCACTGTTGCAAACAGAGGAAACAACTCTAACAATCCCCAGTGCCTTAAAACTTCATAGACCTCTCGTGCCGTTGGTACCCCCTAAACATAAGAATATAAGTTTGGAATCAACAAACTTAGTATACACTTCTAGTACTGCTAGAGAACTTTAACATTTTGTGCCTATTGAATTTTATTTTTTCCATTATTTTCAGGACGGCAGTTATTTGTTTAAGGTTTACCTGTAATTTCTGGCCCTGCAGCATCTCTGCCTCAAGCTCATCAAATGATCTGTGGATAAGAAACAGTAGTGTCACAATTTGACTTATATCCGGGTTAAGGTTGTGCCCCAAATGTATTAAGGCTAACCTTTTTCCTCCATTCTTAGCAAATGCCTCGGCAACTTTTCTGTTTCTTCCCCCGACTGCAGCAAAGGACAGTTTTGGACTTGAGTATCAAAGTGGATTAATTTTTTGAATAGAAGGTATGAAGATATCTGTTTTCTTACAGCATGTTGTGATAACATCAGCAACTCCACAGCTTTCAAAGAAGGTATCATCCTTAACGGATGAAAATAACAGCTTGCAGAAGTCTCTCATCTCTCTCAGACCAAATTTTATAATCGCAGCCTAATAATATGCATAACAGTGAGAAGCTAGACAGCGTGGAAATTGGTAAGGTCTATGTTAAAAAACCAGAAGTATGAACCTTCATGTTATTTCCCATGTCAAGTCCATCCACAAAACCTGTAACATTACAAAGTAGGATCGCTGTTAGTTCCTAAGCTACTTACAAAGATGAAAGCAAGATGTTACTGCACTACATACCAGCTGCTATGGCCACAACGTTCTTCAAAGTGCCACATAGTTCAACCCCTTCCACATCCTGCACCTGTTCATGAACACAAAAAGCAGAAACGTTTCTTAAAAATGAATTATAGTTTGTTCATTTATGCTCTCATCCTACAAATGATTAGTCATATCACTTTATCCAACTGTTAAGACTAGTTCTTATGGCAACCCAAACCGTAAGTTGTATGCTAACATTGAAAGTACTTACAGGTGTAACCATGAAATAAGGGGTAGTAAATAATTGAACCCATTGTTCTGCAATTTCTCTATTGTTTCTATACCCGACTGTTGCTTCACTGAATTTCTCCTCAGCAATCTGTAGACTCAACCAAATACCTTTTAACAAAACCGAAGGCGAAATGTCTCTGTAAGTGGATTTCTTGAGCAAAATTTAAAATCAGCTGATTACCTCATTCGCAAGATTTGCCCCCATCAGAACGGAACAATTGATGCCAAGCTGCTCGGAAATATAAGTTGAGATCAAGCAAGGGCCTTCAATCTTGACCTCCATCCCTTTAATAAGAGAAATAGCCTCCGCATCACTCCTCACTTTACCCACAAGGCTCTTGCATATATTGTCTATAAATTGATGGGGGGGTGACAAAAACCAACACGTTTGCATCTTTAACTGGATATATACGTCATGACCGTAAACAAAGTGAACATCCTCCTCTTAATACAAGCATTCAAAGATCTAATCAACTAAAAACTATACCAAATTACAATAGAACTGGATATTAACTACGTGCATTGTCAAGGTCTGGATCTGCAATGACATTTTTACCCAGCTTAATACCAGGGAGATATTTAATATTCTCCTATAAAACAATAACAAATCCAATTACATGTTGAGAAATTTACAGTCACATAAACGGCAAATGAATGGCATCAATGGCTCACATTAGTGCGGTTAATAGCATCTGTGAGCTTCTCACCACTTTGCAATGTCTCCTCAAATACCCACATCTTTACTTCATCTGAATTTTCATTAGAAGAAACTCAAATACAATTCCTAGTTATCCAATACTTGTACAACATAGCTTAGGAAAGTTTTCATCTTTCAACCATATGGATTTCACGATTTAACATCTTTGCTGATATTTTCTTAGTTTTTAATGCGAGAAACATATAGCATAGAAAAAAAAAAGCAACAAAAAGAAAACAAAGTGATAGGCAAAAACCATGAAAAGAGCTGAGGTTGAGAGTGTTGAAAGCAACGAGTTTAGCAGCAACACTTCCCCAACTGCCACTACCAATAACTGAAACCCTTGATTTAAACCCAATTTGATTATCATTAGCACCATTGTTTGCAGAGTTAGTGTGATGGGTGGTTGCAGTTTCACCCTCCAGTTCAAAGGCAGGAGTCATGGAAAGAAAGAAAAGATTGATGGGTGGCGATGAGCAAATGAAGGAGAGAAGTTAGAGAAGAGAGAGATTATAATAATTTAATGGCAAGAGAATGTGCATTAGACAGACGCGTTTCCTTCCACGAGAAACTATGAAATAAATGACAGACACGATCCTATACTTTTTTTAGTTCACCATCTCAAAACTCTACTACTTTGGAAAATGAAAATCACTCAAAACTACCTTTTTATTTATTGATGGAACCTTGCTTTACTAAAGTCCAATATTTTTGTGATTTCTAGGTCCAGTTTTTGTTACTTTGCTTCGAGGGTTTTATATTATAGTTTATTGATGAGCTAATGAGTATTTTTTTCTTTTAACAAACTACTCTCCCACCTGCTTTGATTTTGGTCATAAAAAGTTCATCATCCAATTTTTTAGCTATTTTCATTTTCGCTTTTATTTTCGTGATTAAATTTTTGTTAAGTCTTGATTAGGATAAAATAAATTAAGGATTAAAATTAGAAAACAGTAAAAAATAAAATAATGTATTGAAAATTTATTAATTTATACTTATTTATTTCATTACCAAAATTCAAAATTATTATTTTTTAATTTTAAAATTTAAATTTCAAAATATTAAAATCAATTAAATAAATTGTTTGAAATTTTGTTTATCCATTGATAATGCCAACTGATTTTTTATTATAATATTGAAATCAATTAAATTAATTATTTTAATCTCCTTCTAATTTCGAGTTTTGTTTGACATAGAAGATAAAATTAATTAATTTAATTTATTGTAATGGTTTTTTTTCTTTTAGCTTAGCATGAAAAATTAAAAATCATATAATCAAAAGAAATTTAGGTTCCGTAGACAATTATTAAAGATGAGTTAGTCAATTTGAATTTAATTTAGAAACATAAAATAAAATTTTAAATTTTTTAAGAAGACTAAATTAATTACTTTAGTTAATTTCAATATTATAGTAACAAATCGGCTGACACTATTACGGGATAAAAAATTTCAACAATTTATCTAATTGATTTTGATGTTTTGAAATTTAAATTTTCAATATTCAAGAAACAAATTTAGAAATTTTGGCAAGGGGTAAACAAATACAATATGATAAATTTTTTAATGTGTTATTTTAGTTTCTATCGTTTTTTCACTTTAACCATTTATGTTTTTCTTATCTCGATTAATATTTAAGAAAATGATATTATTTTGGGTGACCAAAATAAAAACGACTTGAATGTTGGGTGACTAAAATGAAAGTATAAATATAATATGACATGTACAATCAACCAGGGAAGTTTATCATTTTTTTTAAAGGATGACTAGAATGAAAGCACCCTAAGAATTGGGTAATTTATCCCTATTTTTTAAATGTAAACAAACATCTAATTTCTAAATTTGATAAATTTTTACTTTTTCACTTTTTATTTAAATTAATCTTTGAATTTCATTAAATAATTTTGTTGAGTAATATTTTTTGGTGTATTATTCATGGGAGTATTTGGGTATTTATACATGTTGTTACAAATGTTATTACAGCTTATGATAGGACATCACTATTTTGTCTTGACCCCACTACCTCTAGCACTGACATTCTCTGTCCCTAGCACATTGGTTTCTCAAGTTCATCCTTCTCCCAATGCTCCCCATCGGAGGTGGCTTGGGTAAGATCCTAAGGCTTCTGACTTGGTTGAGAATGTAGGTACGGGTGGCGTTTAAAGGGGTGTAAGCTTCAAATCTTCCTTGAGGAACGTAGCTTCTAGTGTGGTCTTGTTGAGGTATTTGGGGAGCTCTAAGTGTATCACCTTCGGGCTGACTCCTCTGCGGTTTGTCGCTCTTACTCTTAGTGATTGGCTAACGGCCTTGCTTGCTGCGAGGTCCCTCTCTGTTTCTGAACTGCATGTCTTCCCTTTGGAAGGTGGTACACGATACTCGTTTGATTTTCTCAGCTTCCGCAAACTTGTGAGTTCGCTCGTAGAGGTCAGTCAGACTCTACGGTTTGTTATTTGTGAAGGAGTATTGTACATGGTCATTTTGTACCCCCATGATAAAGGTGTCTATGGCCCATTGGTCCTCCTAGTTCTTCGTGTTTAGGGTCGCCGCATGGAAACTCTTCACGTAACCTTGAAGGGACTCGCTCTCCCCTTGTTTCATAGGCATGAGCCCCATGGGTGTATTCATAATTGTTCCCTGGGCCCTAAATCTGCCCAAGAACAGCTGTCCCAATTGCGAGAAGTTTTGAATTGAACCTTGTGCAAGAGACAAGTACCAATCCTTGGCGCCCCCTTAAGTGTTGTGGAAAAGGCTTTACACTTTGCCGTATTTGATGCTCCCAGTACATTCATGTAGTCATTGTACTGTATCAAATGAGCCCACGGGTCCCTTCTTCCTTCAAACATGTCTATCGGGACCTTGAAGTCACGTGGTAGGTTTACTACTGCGAGCTCGATGACCAATGGGTTACTGGAGCAGAATAACCAATCTATGTCTTGCGATTCATGGTGTAACGCTCGTACGTCTCTTCACAACTCATCTATCTCATTCTGTCATTCCTTAGCCTGGGTGCCTGAGGCCTTGTCCTGTACATTTACATTGTCCTGAAAATCGGAGTTATTAGAATGCGCCTTCCTTCGCAACTCCTTGTTTTGCTTCAGCAACTCTTGCTGAACAACTTGTTGCTGTTCAAATCGCACCTCTTGAGTGGCCATCTCCTCCCTCATAAGTCTAATTTGCTCCTAGAAGTCCAAGAACTGTTGCGGGGGTGCCTCTTGGTTGAGAAGGAGTGGCAACCCCTGACTGGTAGAGATATTCAAGTACAAAGGACCAGAAGCTCCCCGATAAACCGTGTTGCTGAGGTTTTCTAGTCTATCTGTGAACCATTCAGCGAATAAGTCTATTTCCTTATGCTGGTCACCGGAACCTAACGCTCCAGCTTGTCCTAATAAAGAGTTAAAGGGGAAATTTTCTCTCCGGTGAGCCATTTGCTTTGAAAACTAAAGAAAACTTAATCAAACTAGAAAAAAATCCAATGATCGGAAGTTGATCCACGCTCACCGCACCAATTGTTGAGTAATATTTTCTTGTGTATTTTTTATGGGATTTATGAGAGTATTTGAGTATTTATACATGTTATTACAAATGTAATTACAGCTCATGATAGGACCCCACTATTTTGTCTTGACTCCACTACCTCTAGCACTGACATTCTCTGTCCCTAGTACTTACATTCTCTGCGGACTCCAGACCTGCTAGACACATGTCTACGAAGTACGCGATCCTTTCTGGTCCTGGGGCTGATGACCTGAACGGGCTCCATACCTACTGGAAACATGTCCAGGTGACTGCGCGCTCCTTGGGTATAGGCAAATTGAGATTGTGGCGAGCTAGATCCGCGAACTTACATATTGAGCTGGGCCCGTGAACTTACCTTGATGTCCTTTCACGGTTCGCCTTGCGTCCAATCTTTTGGCGATTTATCCGGGTCATGGGTAGGTGATCTGGATCCTGTCTAGAAATCGGGTTGATGATCTCTAATGTATAACAAATCTAATTTTTTTTAATTTTGTTACGAGGATATCGTGTTACAATCATCACTAAATTTTCAAATATATATAACTAGATTTCTATCTCGAGTGGTGTACGGGTTGTTGGTTTGTTTTATAAAAATGTTATTATTCAAACATTGATTTATTAATTAAAATTGTTCATGAAACAAAATTTTGAAGATATAAACAACTGAAAAAAAAATACTTAAGTTTAAAATATAATATAATGTTAAACCAAAAATATTAAAATGTATGCAAATAATATATATAATTAGCAATCATTGCTCCCTTCAACATAATCAATGTCGGACTTAAAAAATAAAATTTAAAAAATATTGTTACCATGTAGATATATAGTAAAGTTCTAGAAACTAATTAGTACTGCATGTTTTAACTTAAATCATTTCATAATTTTTATATATTTTATAATTCAATATTTTTATGTAATTTATATAATTTTCATATATTTTTAATTCAATATCATTTAATAATATTTTAAACCCTATTTATAATTTTATTTTGCATGCAAAATCTCATTTTGTAGTTTAATTATCTTATTAAATATTTTTACAACTATACTTTTTAAGGTTTCTATCATTTTAAAAATTTTAAACATAATTAAGTAAAGTAGATTTTAATTTTAAACATTTTAGAGTAATTAAAAAGAAAAGCGGTTAGCACAATGAAATTAATTAAATACGGTATCATTGCTTGTGTTTAATTTTTTATTTTAAAAATTAAATAAAAAATTTGTTTTTTTCCTCAAATTAATTTTTTAATTCAATTATTAACATTTTTTTAAATTTATTAACTATATTTCTATCCAATCTTATGTCTCATCACATTAGGCAACTTGTAAAATGATCTAAATCATCAAAATTTGACGGCAACAATGTTTCAGCATTGAGTTGCTTCTTGCATTTCATTCTTCTTCGGCGATAATTCTTGGCTCTGATGACCGTAATTTGTCAACTTTGTCGTGACTTGATCATTGATAGAGATTGAAGATTCAGTAGATTCCTTCCTCCTTTCTCCATCAAATGAAATCGAAATGAAAAACAACAGGAGGACAATGCGAAATTAGCAATCTTTTTTTTTAAAAAAAAATAAATTTAAAATGGTTAAAGATATATTCTATAAATTCATATCAAAATCTATTTTCCACATTTTTTTATTTAAATTTAAAAAGAATAAATTTATTATGAGTTAATAATTTATTATATATTTAGACTATTTATTTATTCGCATTTTGTAGATTTTTTTATTGTATTTTAATTATTTTTCTTGTATTTGTATCACTTGGCTATATTTGTATATTATATAAAAAATTATTCACATCTTATATATTTATATTTTAAATAATTGTTGATATCCCGGTAAAGCGAGTGTAAAACTTAGTTATTTTAATTTTAAGATTATCTTCTATTAATTTAAAAATATATTATAATTTTAAAATGAATAATATTTGGTACACTATTAGTGGAGTTTAAAAACTTCACTAGCAAAGTTAGGGGGTTGACAAATGTCCTATAGAAGTATAGTAAAATATTTAAAAAGAGAGACACGTCACAATTTTTTAAGGCATCTTGTGAAATAAAAAAAGTACACTGTCAGTATACCAAATATTAATGTTATTTTTTATTAAATTTAAGATTTTGGATATATAGATAAATTGGGCTTTTGTTCCAAAATAATATGAAAATATTAATTACCAAAATAATATGAATTTTTTTAATTAACCAAACAATATGAACTAAGCATGGGAATCTCAAATAGGTATGACAACTGACAATTTAGGGTGACAACAATACATTTATTCAATTAAAATCAGACATTGTATTACGCCAATTTGGGTTTCCATGTACAGTTCAAATATTATTGCCAAAAAAAAAACTGTACAAGGATTGAATAGAAAATTTTCCTTTTCTTTTCCCTTGCACCATCTCTAGTTATTTGGCCTATTAGCTTTTCTTTTCTTTTTTAATATATTCTTTATTGATGATGTTGGATTTGGTGTCCTAAGTGTCATATTTTCGTCAATGTGCATTTGTAATTTTTTCGAACAAATTGGTTAATAAAATTATTATGAATTAGATTAATACTTTGTATACTGTCCTTACATAGTTTTTGAACGTAAAGTAAAATGGAAGCAAATGTTGCTCACCAGTTGTCTAATGTTTAAGTAATACTAAGCAGTATTACGTGGTTGGATCGTAATACGGAAAGACAACTTATATTAATAAACGAACCTAGACATGTCTTTAGTCTAATCGGAAATGAACAAACCAATTGAAAGTTTGATATGTTTTCCATCAAGTCCAATTGGGGAGATGCCTTGTCTTGGGCATCGAAGCGAATGACTCCCAAAAGATAGAGACATATATGTGATTGTATGGACTGCCAGTACATGGGATTGGACCCAAAAAGAATAAATCATGAATCCATTTATGGATTTATTCACTTGCGACGTTCATAGTGTGGCATACCTAAATCTCGATTGGATGACGAACTATGTATGCGTGACTCATACATTTTGATGTAAGCAAATTCCCAAGTTCAAATAGATAAGGAATCGAAAGCTGGTGCGTTGGGTATACGACTTCTACAGTACATAGTTTCATTCACAACAGTGGAATTCATAGCCCGAGACATGGGTAAATGATATCCTCTCATTGGCATTACATTGTTAATGAAAAGTAAACGTGGTCATGGTTCGCTCGTCTTTGTGATGAATGTCTTGATTACTATTTGATAGTAATTGACTTTTCATGAAGGAAGATGTAATGATTACCATGAGATAAAATAGGATCATATCGGGAGAACGGATATTATTCCAAAGAGATTAAAGATATCCTATGAGAGTAACACACTCATGACAAGGTTATTGGATGAGCACTGAGTAGTTACTTTCGTAATGGTATATCGTTAGGGAGAGCTCAGTCATGATACTATAGTGGAATGACTTCGTAACTAAATGAGTTTATAATTAATAGGCGAAAAGTCAAAACTTAATTATAAATCATTTCAGCTCTAATTACATATGTCCAATCGGTCCCTCCGCTAACTCGTTGAAATAAAAAATGAATTGCTTGTTTGAATCAAAATGAATGGAATGAATAGAAATAAAAAAATGAGAAACATTCAGAAATGATTATGGCTTTCTCCAAAATGGAGAAATGAAATCATTTGAAAATGAATGTGGTTTTCTCAAAATGGAAATGAAAATAAGAAATGATTCATTTGCAAATGTACATGGATTACTAAAACATATCAGAAGGATGAGTTTATGTTTTTGAGCTGTTTTAAAGCTCAAAAATGAAAATAAATCATTTGGTCATTGTGAATATGTTGAGTAGTGAAATATTAAATATATTTTCTCAAAATTTTACTAGCGGTAAAATCATCATAACTTTACTGGGGATAAATTTTGGATGAGAAATATTTAATTGAAAAATTAATGTTTATTTTGTAAAATAGAAAAATATGTACTAGGTTGGATTAAATTATAAAGTGTTGGGTTAAAAGTCCAAAAAACACATATAATTGGGCCCAACACAATGAGAGGCTCGAATACTCATCATAATAGATATGAGGGGAAACACACCCTATTAGACTTCTCCCTCTCTTAGTTGGACTAGAAAGTTGTTTTTCTATTTGAAATAAACCTCTACAATTCAACAAGGGTTCTACATTCTCTCCTTATAAATAGATTTCACCGGTAGAATTATTTACACGACTTAAGAGATTGTTACTTTGCCAAAAAATAAAGAGAATTTATTCTAAACTACTAAATATATTTTTCTAGAATAAGCATTCTACCGATTTCTATTAAAGAAGAAAGAATTTTCGTTTTCACCCAAAAGGAAAAGAAAACTTTTTCTAGTTTTGTGTTTTGATTCAATTGGTTCAAGCCTAAACTCGAAGCAGTTCTTGGTACGAGAATAGCGGAGAAGATTATTTGGTTGAAAGCTGAAAAATGTCAAGGACTTGCTTATCCTAAAACACAGGTATGATTTTGGTTTAAGGTTTATTTCTATAAATATCACAAACCAGGTCATTTTCAAAATTTTAATTTTTCGTTGTGCAAGAAAACCGTTTTCAAATTGGACTTTTTTCCAACAATTGGTATTAAGAGCCAGATTGTGCTATGTTTATAGTGTAAACCGAGACTGAATCTCTCTCTTCATCTTGTTTGATTGATATTTGATAAGATGTGACATTCTTGTTGTAACATCCTGAATTTTTGGGCCTATGTGTTTAATGGGTGGATATGTTTAATGTGTTAATTTAAGTGTTAGGGGTCCAAATTGGGCTCAGGCTTAGGTAGAGGCCTTGATTAAAATTATCTGTTTGGGCATTATAGGGTTTAAAAGGTAGTATCTATGTTTAAAATACCAAAGTGGGCTTGTGGCCCAATCTTAGTAGGTGACGCCACACAAGGGAGTAAGGGGCCCAAATTTAAGTTTCATGGAGCCCAATTCTTTTAATTTAAGTTAGCTAAATTTTGGGCATTAGGATTAGGTGGAGTGGATGGCAACAAGGCTAAAATTTAGGGGTTTTAATGTTTAAAATATGTGGATAATAAGCAGATAAAGGCTAAAATTTAGGGATTTTAATGTTTAAAATATGTGGATAATATGCTGATAAAGGAGGGAGGAGTTAGAGATAATTAAGTCTCTTTTAGATGAGCCAGTAGATTAAGATAAAGGAGAAAAGATAGGATTTATCTGCAAGGTTAGGTAACTGCCGAAATTTCTATAAATAGGGGGAATATCTCTTCAATTTCGGCATTTGGGGTTTTTCTCTCATTCTTTTCTCTTCATCTCTGAGTAAAAGCCGAAAACTCCTAAAGTTCCATCTTCTTCTTCATTCTCTGCAAAAGCCGAAATCTCTAAGCCTATTCCCTCATCTTCACTTTGATTCAAAAGCCGAAACTACACCTATTATTCTCCTTAATATTCATTGGCTGAATCTCCCTTAGCCATCTTTTCAATTTTTAGTTCATTCAAAAGCCGGAAGCGCGATAGATCATCTTTCCGGGATTTTTCCTAGAAGCCGAAACTCATAGATCTCTAAGTTATAGAATCGTGTTACATTTGGGATTTCAAGGTAAGAGGATTTGTTTATTCATATATATAAAATCGGGTAGAATACTAACTATGGCCGAATATAGGAGAGGCCTATTTTCACATCTTTCCGGCTTTTTGAGCAAAGTTGTAGATCGGTCTAGCAAGGGTATCGACATTAATCAGGTGTGTAATACTTCCCCACCATCTAGAACTGATTATTATTATATGTTCATAAGATTATATGTTGTGATAAATGCCGATATCTCGGTTTAATGTTGGAAACCCGAAAAGGGTGAAGCAAATCACCAGGTCAGTGAATGTTTTGACTTTATATGATAAAAGTATACTGATTTTATGATTGCATGGGTTGGGTTTGATGAAAGGAGGAAGTTATACGTTATATGTGTAGCGGTTTATACCGTGATCTATTATATGTTGTAGCGGCTAATGCCGTGATCTGTTATAAGGGCTTCGACCATAATATGTTGATGAGCAGCATGACTGCCATCTTGGCGTGTAGCAGTGTGGGTCGATTGTAGAAATCCCCAATGGTGTGAACGGTTGGTACGGGAGCGTGTAGCGGATGGAAACCTAGGCAAACGGGTTGGGCCTTGCACATTATTTGTTATTTAAATGAATGAAATTATTAATTTGTTTTATGGGCCTAAGGCCCAAAATCTAGTGGTGCATGAGGGTTGCACACTGAGTCTCGCGACTCACCCTTTTAATTAACATTTCAGGTGATACCTAGTGCTTCGGACCGGGCTGGAGAGGAACGCAAGGTGGCCATGCAAAAGAACATTTGGATCCAGCAAAAAGACTCAAGTTATTATTTTATATTTTTAATTAATGGATTTTAAACTTCGATGTAATAAGGCCATGGGCCACTAGTTTTATTTCCTTTTATTATGGGTTTAAATTATTTTTGTTTTTAGTTATTGGAAACATTTATTTTAATTAAACTAAGGCATGTAATTAAGTTTGGGTTTTAATTACAAAGGCATATTTTATATAAAATATATTTGGGCTTTTCTGAAAATACGACATGTTTTACAAAATTTTTCTTAGTGACATACCAGATCCGGTCGTGGTGTTTGGGCCAGGTTTGGGGTGTTACAAATTGGTATCAGAGCCCGGTTCAAAACTCGGCTCTGGGGGTTTTTGGGCTCAAAACGTTTTCTAAAAATGGGCTTTTGAAACATGCATGTTTTGAAATGATAACAGGTTTGTTAGCTCGGCATGGCACCTGCGTCTCCGGCCCAAGTCCGCCAGGTAAGTACTCTAAACCATTGTGTGAAGTATATGTGGGCTTGATGGGCTTTATGGGACGTAGATTAGTTAGATTAGAACTTGATGGACTCTAGGCTTAGCTGAAACAACTCCTTAAATCTCATAAGATTTAATTTCACTAAACAAACCCATAAACGAGTCGCAAGACTAGGGTGTGGCAACAGGCATGCGCATGTCTAGGATTGGATCCGGAAGAGCCTGGTACTTAAGCAGTCCTAGTGACTCACCTCCTCTTCGCTGGAATCCTACCTGGTGCGTAGTGACTGTTCACCCTAGCCACGAGGAATTGTTGACGGGCCAAAATCTATAATTAAAACCCGAAAGGGACCAGCCATATTATTTTTACAAAATGACCAAAATACCCCTGATTTGTAAAATTACCGAAATACCCCCAAATTTCAAAATTACCGGAATACCCCCAGATTTCAAAATTACTGAAATACCCCCGGATTGCAAAATTACCAAAACACCCTTATTTCACAAAATCACCAAGGAACCCTATTTTGAAAATTACGAAAATACCCCTGTAGGATAAAATTACGAAAATACCCCTTGGTAGTGGAATAACGAAAATACCCCTATGTATTGAATGTGGGTGTATGGATGTTGTCAGTTGAATATATGTAGTTCTTAGAACTAAGAAAGGTGAACTTGAGACTGAATTGCGAATTCGAAAGAACTACTCTTAAAACTACTAATCATATGACTATTCGTGGATAATCAGTGGAAGAAAACCAATAATTCATAAAAATTTTAATCAGATAAACATGAACCGATAGTATGAGTACAAGGGGATGAGGACGCTCTAGATGTGCGTACTCTACCATAGAATACTAAGTGTTTATTTTGGGTTTAGAATTGGAGTGCGCAGCGAAAGCATGGTAGTGGGACTTAGGTAGTACGATTAATAGTTAGTTGGAAATTTCGAGGACGGAATTTCTTTAAGGGGGTAGAACTGTAACATCCTGAATTTTTGGGCCTATGCGTTTAATGGGTGGATATGTTTAATGTGTTAATTTAAGTGTTAGGGGTCCAAATTGGACTCAGGCTTAGGCAGAGGCCTTGATTAAAATTATCTGTTTGGGCATTATAGGGTTTAAAAGGTAGTATCTATGTTTAAAATACCAAAGTGGGCTTGTGGCCCAATCTTAGGAGGTGACGCCACACAAGGGAGTAAGGGGCCCAAATTTAAGTTTCATGGAGCCCAATTCTTTTAATTTAAGTTAGCTAAATTTTGGGCATTAGGATTAGGTGGAGTGGATGGCAACAAGGCTAAAATTTAGGGGTTTTAATGTTTAAAATATGTGGATAATAAGCAAATAAAGGCTATTATTTAGGAATTTATTTTATGAGGATAATAAGAAGATAATGGCTAAAATTTAGGGATTTTAATGTTTAAAATATGTGGATAATATGCTGATAAAGGAGGGAGGAGTTAGAGATAATTAAGTCTCTTTTAGATGAGCCAGTAGATTAAGATAAAGGAGAAAAGATAGGATTTATCTGTAAGGTTAGGTAACTGCCGAAATTTCTATAAATAGGGGGAATATCTCTTCAATTTCGGCATTTGGTGTTTTTCTCTCATTCTTTTCTCTTCTTCTCTGAGTAAAAGCCGAAAACTCCTAAAGTTCCATCTTCTTCTTCATTCTCTGCAAAAGCCGAAATCTCTAAGCCTATTCCCTCATCTTCACTTTGATTCAAAAGCCGAAACTACACCTATTCTTCTCCTTAATATTCATTGGCTGAATCTTCCTTAGCCATCTTTTCAATTTTTAGTTCTTTCAAAAGCCGGAAGCGCGATAGATCATCTTTCCGGGATTTTTCCTAGAAGCCGAAACTCATAGATCTCTAAGTTATAGAATCGTGTTACATTCGGGATTTCAAGGTAAGAGGATTTGTTTATTCATATATATAAAATCGGGTAGAATACTAACTATGGCCGAATATAGGAAAGGCCTATTTTCACATCTTTCCGGCTTTTTGAGCAAAGTTGTAGATCGGTCTAGCAAGGGTATCGACATTAATCAGGTGTGTAATACTTCCCCACCATCTAGAACTGATTATTATTATATGTTCATAAGTTTATATGTTGTGATAAATGTCGATATCTCGGTTTAATGTTGGAAACCCGAAAAGGGTGAAGCAAATCACCAGGTCAGTGAATGTTTTGACTTTATATGATAAAAGTATACTGATTTTATGATTGCATGGGTTGGGTTTGATGAAAGGAGGAAGTTATACGTTATATGTGTAGCGGTTTATACCGTGATCTATTATATGTTGTAGCGGCTAATGCCGTGATCTGTTATAAGGGCTTCGGCCATAATATGTTGATGAGCAGCATAACTGCCATCTTGGCGTGTAGCGGTGTGGGTTGATTGTAGAAATCCCCAATGGTGTGAACGGTTGGTACGGGGGCGTGTAGCGGATGGAAATCTAGGAAAACGGGTTGGGCCTTGCATATTATTTGTTATTTAAATGAATGAAATTATTAATTATTTTTATGGGCCTAAGGCCCAAAATCTAGTGGTGCATGAGGGTTGCACACTGAGTCTCGCGACTCACCCTTTTAATTAACATTTCAGGTGATACCTAGTGCTTCGAACCGGGCTGGAGAGGAACGCAAGGTGGCCATGCAAAAGAACATTTGGATCCAGCAAAAAGACTCAAGTTATTATTTTATATTTTTAATTAATGGATTTTAAACTTCGATGTAATAAGGCCATGGGCCACTAGTTTTATTTCCTTTTATTATGGGTTTAAATTATTTTTGTTTTTAGTTATTGGAAACATTTATTTTAATTAAACTAAGGCATGTAATTAAGTTTGGGTTTTAATTACAAAGGCATAGTTTATATAAAATATATTTGGGCTTTTCTAAAAATACGACATGTTTTACAAAATTTTTCTTAGTGACATACCAGATCCGGTCGTGGTGTTTGGGCCAGGTTTGGGGTGTTACACTTGTACTTATATATTGATTATAATAAATGTGATATTATATATTTATTATATAATTATTTTTTTTTGCCAAGGTTGTGGTTCTTAGGAAATAGACTGTGGACTATCATCTCTACATAAGATTTTCTTTTTAGAATTCTTGTGAGTTGGAAATGGCACAAGACTTAAATTTAATTTTTTTCCTAAAATAAGTCCATGAAAAGGAGAAGATGGAGCGATGATGGTTGAAGACACAATGAATGTCTTATGGTGAAAAATGATGTAATTTTTTGTTTTTCATTTATTTTCTAGAAATAGAACCATGGAAACCTTAACTGACAATTTTATTTTAATTACCTATCTCCTTATGTATCTATTTAGTAATTGTTAAAGATATAATTGTAATATGTATGTATGAAATGATCCACAGTTGACCAATTAAAGATAAGAAGTGTGGTAATGAAAAAAATACATGTGTTGTATTGTTCCATTCACTTCTTTAGGTTATTTGATTACTGTGAGAACTACAATAATGAGAAGATGCTTTGTGGTCAAATATGACTCACCTTCCTTTCTTGGGACCCTACCTGGTGTGCAATTCATATTCATTTCTTCGATTTTTCTCCCTTAAAAGAAAAACTGGAGAGAATCAAAATTATTGATTTTATTAATAAATGAATGTGAATATTATAAAATTGCCATAACATGTCATGCATATATAAGATAAGCATGGCATATAGTTTAGGGAAAAAATGTCATACGTACTTGTCATGTATATATTAATCATTCATGATTGAAACTGGAAAATAAAAGTGAACATAGACAAAAATACTACACATAGGGCACCAGATCCAACATTAGGCCCAACAGCAACTTAAGTATAAAGTAGTAGGGGCCTCATGCCCCATGCTTCTTGCAGGAACTAGCAGCTGCCGATGGGGCAACCGAGTGGGGTTGGGTAGGTGTGGAGCAGTACTAGCACTAGCAAACAATGAGAATGCTTCTAGCATGAAGGCTAGTTATAGTAAGGTCAAGTAGCATTGAGTGGCAATTGAAGCCGATAGGTTGATCGGTGGAGCAACGACAATGGTGATGGTTTGAGATAGCGAGTGGAGGCAACAATTTAGACTTTAGGGTTTGTGTTCACTTTTGGGACTTCGACCTAATTCATGAAGACCCAAAGTATGCTTTAGGATAAAATTTTAATTTTATTTTAACTTTAATTTTTCCCTTAGGATGAAACGATGGAAATTTTGATAGTTAGTGTCGGTTTAATTTTTTTGCTTTTCATATTTTCAAATATCATGTTTGTATGAATGACGATAAATCGAGAAGCATGTCCATGCATATACGTATGAATAAGTATGCCATATAGTTATGAAGAATGCCACCTATAGTTGTCTGCTTAAATTTGACCATTCATGCTTGAAACTAGAATTAAAAACCTTACAATAGTGAAATTCATAGCCCAATAAAGGGTAAATGATATCTCTCAATGGCATTACATGATAGATGAAAAAGTAACGTGATCACGAGTCATTTTTCCTAAGATGTATGGTTTAATTTGTATCTGCTAGTAATTGATTTTTTCATGAAGGAAGAACTAATGATTATCATGAGATAAAATAAGATTATATTGGGAGAATGAATTTTATCTCAAAGAGATTTACGATTTCCTATGAGGGTAACACACATATGACATGGTCATTAGACAAACAATTGATATAGTAGTTTTCATAATGGTATATAATAGGAAGAGATTAGTCATGACACTTTCGTGGGATGAGTCAATGATTCAGTAATGCTGTAAGTAATAAACCAAGAGTCGAAACTTAATTACAATTTTTTAGCTCTAATTATATATGTCTAAGTGGTCCCTCTGCTAGCTCAATATAACCATGATGATTTGCATTAATCAATGACATGAACTTGTGAAACAATGAACTAGATAAATAGATCGCATGTAACATCATCCGCAATGAACGTGTTTTCTCGTTATGAACAAGATATGGCTTGGTAATTAATTAATTTTTTTGAATTATTAATTAATTTTTTATAATTAAATCATTGAAGTTCTAAGTGAAAATTAAATTAATTCATCATAGTTTCATTAGAACAAGTGTATAAATTAATTTACTCATAGATTCTAGTATGATAAAATTGTCATGACTTTAAAGAAATTAGAACTAGGTTGAAAAAATAATTTAATTAATTAAACGAATAAATAATAATTTTGGGGATAGAAAATATATTTATTGAGTTGGATAAATTATATGAATTGATTTAAAAACCGGATAATACATATAATTGACTCGATAAATTATGAGGCCCAACAAGGCCCTATTTAATAGAGTGGGGCGCAAACCCTAGTCCAAGGGACGGTGTGCTACTACCCCTTACATATACTCTCTTAGTGGGAGTCGATTTTCCTATTAAATATTATGATTTTGGTTACACTTTGCTTGACTGAGATTCTTGTTATTTTCTCTATAAGTAGACTAAGGGTTAGGTCAAAGATACTCCTTCCATAATATATTTTGTCCAAATATAGTCAAGTTATTTTCCTAAAATAAATTCTATATTTTGATAGAATTCATCTTCGGTTTCTAGCTTTTGAAAGTTCCATTAAAGTTTTCATCGGTTTACGAATAGAGCCCACACTCTAGCAAATTGAGGTAGAGATTAGTGGATAAGATCGAATGGTAGAAATAGGGCGAAGCCAGAACAATTTTTTAGGGGAGGCTGAATGAAGTTTTAACTTTTTATAGTCTATATCTTTAAAATTTTAAAGGATTAAATCAAATTTTTATAATTTTAGGGAGGCCAAAGTGCAATTTTACCTTTATTAATTTAAAATTAAAATTTTTTTTTTCAAAAAGGGGCCAAAATAATAATTTTTTATTTTAGGGGGCCAAGGCCCCTGCCAACCCCCTAGCTTCGCCTCTGGGTGCTTTTAATCTTTTTTTAAAAATAAGATGGTTTTCAAGTGAAGTTGGAATGTATTTGTGAAAAGTGTGAAGTACATGAATCCAACTTAAATTGGTATAATGAGGAATTATTATTCTTTTAAATATACCTTCTTAGTACTAAGAAATGGTTCGACCTTTTCCTATGAGTCATCTCGAAAAGGAGAAAATATTTTAGAGAAATGAATAGTCAATATAGATTGAATTTGCAAGCAAGTTTTTTTTTGGGTAAACTATTTAGTTATTCACGTGGTTTCTATTTTCGTCAATTCAGTATATTTTTTTTAATTTAATCACGTCATTGAAGCAATTGATCAAATTGGTTATTGAATTGTTAAATCCATCTCTTCCACCATTAAATCCATTTTTTATTTTTGGAAAAAAAAAACTTTCCCTTATTTTTTTTCTTCTCTTCTCTTATTTTTTTCATCTTCTCCCTTCTAACACAAAAATCCTTACTGCCACCTCCCTTAAAGATTTCGTCACAGCTTCTGTAAAACCATTATTGCAAAACTCAAAAGTAGAAAGATATCTCAAAATTAGGCCATATCGATAGTGGGATTAGGAGATCTAAGCACAAAAATTTTGAAGCTTTGGGAATGACCCCACAATTTTTGAGATTTTTTTGAGAGATCTAATTCTATAGATTTGAAGAGGAGGCTTTAAGCTTTACTTTGGTGGCTTTGATCGACAATCTTGGCACTAGAGAATGTAACACCCCTAACACGTAAACGTCACCGGATTAGGGTTAAGAGGCATTACTAACCATTTCCGAACATTTCATATCATTTCACAACCAAACATGTCAATTCACATTCATATAGTCCTTTATATAGGTCAATGAGACTTTCAACATGCTTTAAAATAGGGGCGGGACTAAATCGAACACACACGAAAATTTTTGAAATCCAAACATTTTTCTAAGTTACAGAGGTCACACGCCCCTGTGGGTAGGCCATGTGCCTCACACGGCCTCGGACACGCCTGTGCGTCCAAGCCGTGGCAAAACAAGGCATACATACTGACTTGTTCACACGGCCTGAGACACGCCCGTGTGCCTCACCTGTGGTCGACACTGACTTGCACCACACGGCCAGTCACACGCCCGTGTGTCCAGCCCGTGGTCGAGTCTGATTTGAATCAAATTACAAACTTAAAAGACACGATCGAGCCACACGCCCGTGTGCTCAACCGTGTGGGCAATTATAGGTCATTTTTCAAGGCCAAATTACCATTCACACTTTGCAATCACTTATAAGCATCAATCCAATACCAATTCATGCCTCAAATGCAATCAAAACATACCAATACAAGTACCAACTAATCATCAACTACATCATTTATTTCCATACTCAATTCCTACTCAATAAATCCATCCAAAACACCAATTTTCACAACTCAAATCATATAAGCTAAGTATCATTTAGTCATGCCACAAATTCACATTTAAAACACCATTCTCATCAACTAATTCAAGCATGAAATATACCAATTCCAATCTCACTATATCATACGACAATCATCATTTTCATAGCTTCAAGTATAAACCAACAACATTCAACTTCCAAGCCATATCACATGGCAAGGTTTATACAACTCAAAACATGCTACTAGCCTATACATGCCATATTCAAATATACACATCTTTCAAAAGTACCAAAATAGTTAGCCGATAGTGTGATAGAGATGCTGACGATCCCCAAATTCGAGCTAGCTTTACTGACACTGTAAAACAGAGAAACACATCACACAGTAAGCTTTAAAGCTTAGTAAGTTCGTAATATAATACATTCTACTCAGTAATGCCACAACAATACATATTTAAACCATCACATAGATAGATTCATAATTAGGCACATTGTCAACCTCAACCATATGCTCAAACAATCATTCATTCAACCTTAAAAACTATCATCAACCACATAGGTTCGGACATACCTTTGCCAACACTTAGTTAACATACGTTCTTGCAATTCGTTGATCGATACCATATCTCATTCACTATCCGATATCTTTTCAACTCAATCGCACACTTAGTGCCCAAATCATAGCCGAAGCTTAAGTAATATCGCACACTTAGTGCCTCGATATAAAACCGAACTTAATTCGGTATTGCACACATAGTTCCAATTAGTAAAGCCAAAGCTTCTATTACTTCACACACACAGTGCTATTCAACTCTGTCTCGATTTCAATTATGCACACTTAGTGCCACATTTCCCAATCTCATATATAAAATTTCTAATTCAATAACTATACATTCATTCATTTTACATCACATAGATATAAATTTAACAACTTGTACTATATCTGAACTTACCTCGGAGTCGAAATACCAAAACTAGCTGACTAATCGAGTACTTTGTCTTTGCCTCGATCTCGATCCGAATTTCTCCTTTCTTGGTCTATACATATTCAAATTTAACTTATTCAATCACCAATTCATTCAATTTAATCCAAACACACATATTTAGGTTATTTTACAAAATAGGCCTTATATTTTTACATTTCGACACTTTAGTCCCTATTTCACAAAATACACAAAATTTCTCTTCACTTATGCCTAGCCGAATTTTCTCCATGCTAATACAAGCCCATATATTTCATTTATTTCACATTTTAGCCGCTCAAAATATTATTTTCACAATTTAGTCCAAATTACTCAATTTCACTAAAAATTCAAAGACAAAACATGTTCATCCTTCACATATCTTCCATATTTCATCATCAACTATCACAAAGCTCAAACATTCATCAATGGCATATCTCAAAATCAATATCAAATCCTAAAATTAAAACATGGGTTTGCTAGAACACTAAGCAACGATCATAAAAACATAGAATTTATAAAAAATCGAGCTCAAAACATACCTTGATTAAACTAATTGCTAGCCAAAACCTAACAAGCTTTCTTTCTTTCTTTCTTTTTCTTCAACTTTCGGCAAGAAAAGATGATAAAATGGCTTTAATTTTTGTTTTGTTTAATTAATATTAACATTAATAACTATTTTACACTTTTAACCTTAATGAATTTTAATAATAACACCTTATGCCATGCTATAATCATCCATTTACATTCAAATGGTTTAATCACAACATAAGGACTTCTCTTTTAAGAAGCCATGCCAATTAAACACTTTAACAATTAGCACACATATTTTACATTTTACGCGATTAAGTCCTTTTTGCTAATTAAGCACACAATCAATAAAATTTTCACACAGAACTTTCACATATACTCAATCACATATTATAAAAACAAAGAATAATATTAAAATATTTTTCCGACCTCGGATTTTTGGTCCCGAAATCACTGTTCCGACTAGGGTCTAAACCGGGCTGTTACAGAGAAGATGTTTGATGATCACAACAATGGTTGTGAGAAGCGCCTGTCGTGGGTAAGGAGAAGAAAGCATAAGGAAAACAAGGAAAATAAAGAGAGAGAACAAAAGCATCCTTTTGCGTCATTCATTGACAGGACAGTGCTGGCCAATGGTGGTTCGACAGACCATGTGGCAACACCTTTAAGGAGGCTGCGACTAGGGTTTCTTGGTTAGAAAGGGAGAAGATGTGAAAAAATAAGAAAGAAAGAAAGAAAAATAAAAATTAAAGATAAAGGTAAAAAAAGAAAAATTAAAGATAAAGGGAAAAAAAAAGAAAATGAGAGCATTTCATTTAATTTAATGGAGGAATGACCAATTTAGCGGCCGTGATCAAAATTAATCAAAAAAAAAAATTGAGGTGACCAAAATAAAAACGACTTAATTTTAGAATGATTAATGGAGTAGCTTACTTTTTTTTAAATGTAATAGTAAGCAATTAAATGGTTTGTTGGTTTGTTCTTCTACTAAATGCTTACAAGAAAAAAGAAATGATATGCAACAAATGGAGCAATGTCTATATTAATATTTAAATATTTGATTGAGTTGGTGTCATCTCCAACCGTGTCCCAACTTAATTAAGAAAATTATAAAAATATTTTTTCATGTATAAATATATTATATTATCATGAGGGTATTTTATCTTTTTATACTTTTAATAAAACCAATAAAAAATTGCATATGGTAATATTTGAACACATATCACCAATATTTATAAAATATTTTCTTTAACACTTCAACTAAAATTTATTTTGATATTTATATATATTTCAATGTTATTTCACAAATTTTTTCACTCATATTGATTGTATGTATTGATAATATCATTGCTTGAGTTGGTACCATAAATCAACTCGATACCATTCCCAGACGAATGACGATAGCATTATAAACAATTAAAGTGTTTAATATTCTTAATTTAATATATTTATCTGTTTAAATTTCATTTTACTTATAATTTAAATTAATTTTTATTTAAATTTCATACATAGTACATGTTTAATTATTAATTTCAAACATTATATTTCCTTATTTATTGAATATTATTTTTAAACACACAATTACCAAACTTAAATGTAATTTTAACACGCGAATGATAAAAGAATTCTTAATATAACTTATATAAGTTTAAATATATATTTTTAATACTAAGCTACAAAATATATTTTTAAAAAAATGAAGATAACTTCCTTGAGTTTGGATATCATAATTTGGACATCTCATAAATCTCGAGGTCTGCGGCTTAAAAGGTTTTGTTGGAAGTTTAAAAATTGTTGATTACTATATTTGGTTTATGCTACATTTTAGAAGGAAAAAAAAGACATTTTTACTATTGTAAAAAATGGAAGTCCCAAAATAAGAAAGCAAAACAATGATTTGTTTGTGAGGTTCTGAAAGGTTGAATTTCTTCCAACAACAAAAAAAGCATGAAACTCGGTCAAACAAATTGTTGATCTGCCTTGTTTCTCTTGTTACCATTTATTTAAACCCCATTTCTCGAAATCATCAAATCATTCATCAGCATTGCAGTTTTCTTTTCTCTAATTTATCTTAGAGAAACTACTGCATTTCTTTTGAATCACTTGATTCCCTCTTCTTTTTTATATCAATAAACCAAAGTAAAACAAGCCCAAACCTACCGAAACCCAAAGAAAGATGGCCCGCCAAGTTATCGTTGTTGCTCTTATTTTCATGGCTGTTGTTGGCGCATTTGTTGCCGACGCAGCACCATCACCAGCCCCTTCACAAGCCCCTTCTTCCTCACCTTCTGGAGCTCCTGCTGGTGGCCCCATCAGCGCTAGTCCTAGCGAGGGCCCCTCTACTGAAGGATCCGAGGCAGAAGGACTCGATACTGAAGGACCCGATGCTGAAGGACCCGATACCGATGGACCCAATGCTGAAGGACCCGAAGGTGATGACGTTGACTATACTGAATAAATAGTTTTTGTAGTTACTATAACCTACTGTTTTAAGTTTTCAAGTATTTATTTATACCATGTTTTGACATGGAGCTTGAAACCATGTAACTAAACTATTCTATATCCTTACTACTTTTGGACCAATAGCAAGCAATTTAATTTTATCTATATATGCTCTTTGCATTTCCTTGTTGATTCATAGGTTCAAGCTAGATAAATTTTGGAATGTCAAAGAAATAACTTATATAATAATTATCCGCATCTTAATTTTATTTTACTTATTTGACTATGAAGGCATTCATGATGAAAATTTTCGTCTTGAATTCTTGTATAATCATATGACAAAAACTATTTAGGATTAGAGTAATTACATCTCCTTGTTAAGTTGTGTTGGTACAATATAAAACAAATGAGGAGGATAAGGTGGCACTATGGAGGCCGGTTCACCTGTAAAGGTCGATAGTCGGAACAAGAACAAGAGAATAGGTTGGTTGAGAGGGCAAATGTTCAGAGTAACCTTAAGATGGTCAAAGGTCGATCCCCTGTTTAGTGTTTTCTAAGGTATTTACAGGAAAGGTCCCCTTGTCTATTGGCATGACTTTGGCTAGATAAGCATTTAATCTCGTTAAATGCGCAATAGATAATCATAGGCGCATATTATGGGATTATATCAATATGATGTAGTCAAGCCGAAATAGACTCCTTGTTATCTTGGAAGTGTGTTCACATTATGATAGTGTTCTCCTTTAAGCCCGAGTGGTAGGCTCCGTTTGAAGTGGGATAGGTGGCTAGGCTAAAAAGGTCAATATAGAGTCAACCATGCCTCTTATGTTGATGCATGTTATAACACCCTTTACCCGATCCAGTTGTCGGAATTGAGCCACAGGAGGTTACCATGCAAAACTCACATAACATACGCATACTTCAAACATACATGGTAAACCATCCCGCAGACTAATAGGTGGTGGGTTGATCCTGCGGGACATTCATCTAAGCATTGAAATTCATATGGCTAAACTGTGAATTATTCCGTGGATATAATTATTGCGGATATTTAGGCAGACATCTAATTTGGAAAATTTCCTGCAGATACCTAAAATGGCAGACTATCCCCCAGATACCCCACAATGTGACAAGTCCCACAAAACTTAAAATGCGAAACAAAAAGGAACTGAATTTCATTTTTCATATCATACATCACGAAAATCCAAAGTTATCACCTTCAAAATTTAACATGTTTTTTTTTTTGCAAATAAACAAATGACTATATACATGTCATTTAAGCCGACTCAATTAAGAACATGGGTTTAACACAACTTCGGTAGATAGTGTGAGCTTTTTTTCGATCTGATTGCCACGCTCTGAATGTTCAAAATCTACAAGATAAAAGAAATCTAGGAGTAAGTATTGAGAATACTTAGTAAGCTCATACAAATTTGCTAGTTAACTTACCTCACATAATAATTATATGTTAATTTAATACGCAGACATAGTTTACCTATCAGCCAGCACAATTCACAACAACGTAAGTGTGTATACTTCATCATATATAGTATATCGAGTATCCAATATGATACAATAACACTTTTCTAATCAAATTCATTCTTATACCTTTCACTGGTGTGGACTCCAATTATAATAGTCAATTCTTTCATTTCCCTTCATTATTTAACTTGACAATTTCACATTTCACATATTTTATATTACCTTATGAACATTGTAAAAAAAAAATCAAAACATAGGTACGCTTCACATCAAAGGCTCATCCGAGCTAATCACGTATAGAAGTGTTAGGTTACTCGTCCAGGCTAAACCATTATCGGCAAAATGAAAGCCTGGTGAAGGCTGTATATACATGTAAGGTTACTAGTCCAGGCTAAACCTTTAAAACAACATCAAATTACTAGCCCAGGCTAAATCTGCGCCACATGTATCTTCGAGTACGTAGCAAATGCTGGATCTCGAAATTATTAGGAAATAACATGTAGCCTTATGTATGAGTCTTTTATAAAGTTCATCGGGAAGCTTTCATTTTGTAAACTTATTCTCATTCCTTGGTGTCATCATTCAATATCTGTTCTCTCAGTACTTAACAACCCAAATATGACTTATCAAATTTTTAATTATATAATTAAAGAACAAAAGAAAATTGAATACTTTTCATATTGTATGAACTTACTTGGCAGAATGATAACGTGCCACAGTAGAGACTACCCGATAACTTTTCCTTTCTTGTGATCTTCTCTTGCTGGGTTTAAATCTTAATCTATAACATAATTTTAATTCAATTTTTATCAACCATTATCATTCATCAGCTTATGAAACATATAAGTAAGTTCAATTTCATCACTGTAGTTTCCCTTAAACCTAACACTTAAACAATCAAGCCCTTTATAGCAATATTTATGGAAATCTTAAGCTGGTTTCGAAATGTCTCCATTTTAGCTATTATTCGAAACTAACTGTAACAACCTGTTTTCAGTGGTGTCGAAAACAGTGGTTTTGGGACCACGATTCCGACTAGTGAGTTAATATCTTATTCTTTATTGAATGTCTATAGGGTTATTGTAAGGCCTTATTAAATTTTTGTTAAAAAATTTTGAAGTTTAAATGATGAGTTAGGTAAAAAGGATCAAATTGTGAAAGATGTAAAAGTTGGTTTCTAATAGTTAAATGGATTAAATGGCTTTTGAAATGTAAATTAATGGACTTATTTGGTAATCGTGTCATTCATAACGCTAGTGGTCAATAATGGACATGATGCAATTATTTTATAAGTTTTAAACCAAGTGTAAAGTAGTAAAATAGTAAATAAGTGGATAAAAAGGAAAAATTAGATATCATCGTTTTCAATTTCACTTTGCTATTGCTGAAACCTCGATTGTTAAGCTAAAGGATTTTCAGTCAAGCTTTCTTTGATGCATGGTATGATTTTGAATTCCATTTTTAGTTATTTTTATATTTTTGAATTCGCTTTAGCTTAATCTACTTAGCCCAAGGGTTAATTTGCAAAATTGTTTGAGGTTGGGGGACTTGTCATGAATTAATTTGATGTGTTTGGGATGTTAAGTGATGGATAATTAAATTTAGTTGTTAAATGAACATGTTTTGTTATGAGATTTTTAGTGAATTTAAGGTTTAGAGATTTTTTGTTAGAATAGTAAATTCCATGTATATTTTGTGAAATGATGAAAAATATGGGTTGATATAGATATATGGAAAAATCAAATAATTTGGATTTCAGTTAAAAATGGTTGAATTTTAAGTTTTGGGATTAGGGACTAAACTATTTAAAAATTAAAGTATTAGGTGTAATTTTACAATTTCACATTGATATAGATTATAGGTTTGAATTGGATATTTGAAGTTATTTGAAATATTTAATTAGATGACAATATTATTTAGATCAAGATACGCAACAACCGGACTTATATCAGGGAAAAGCATTCGACTTTGTTTTGCAACCATAATTATCGAGGTAAGCTCATATTATACATATTGTTAAATTAAATTCATTGGCATTTGTTCTACCTTACTAGTTTAGGTGTTTGTGATTGTATATTGTTGATTGATGAAATTGAGTTATACCGGAGACATTGTATCGGGTTTTAAACCTAGCAGACTTCCTATTGGTGTATGTAATCAGGCCTTAAGCCTAGTAGGCTTCGTGCTGGTGTAATGATTCAGGCAATTGTTGTTATTTAATTAAGTTCAAGGGGTAAGTAAAAGTTTATGAAAAGGCATGTGTACAATTGATTTGTTATTCATGATCTTATGAAATATAAATAATGATAATTTATCATGTGATGAAAAAGATGAATTATGGAAATTCATTCTCTAGTATATGCTATGTCACATAGTTATTAGGTTTACATGTTTACTAACTAGGCGGATTGTGGTGAATAGGAAAGTATAATGTTGAAATGTTGAAATGAGCTTGGTTGAATGGTTTATCAGTTGATGTCTAGTAAGTTGAAATTAATCTTCGCGAGCTTACTAAGCATTTAATGCTTACATAGTTTTGATTCTTCTGTTTTGTAGACTATTGGAAGCTTGATCGGTTGGAATATTGTCAGAGCCCTATCACACTATCTAACAATCATTTTGGTAGATTTTGAATTATTTTTTCTATGGTTATAAATTACATTTATAAGGTTTTTATGTACTGAAAGTTATTGTGTATGCTATTTGGTTACAATGGTGTGGTTATGTCTTTCGTGTACATAGTTGCTTGAAATTAGATTGCTTAGCAAGTATGTATCTTTTGGGTTACTTTTAAGTGTAAGGTAAGTATAGGACTTGAACTATGTTTATATGAAGCTATATTGGATGAATTATAAGTGTATAGTATAGGTTAAAACCATAAAACCATGTTATTTAGTTAAGTTATTTATATGTGTAAATTGTGGTACTAATAAGGGTACATTGGTTGATTGATGGAAATAATTTGTATATGTGTGATATTGGCATGTTTTGGTCTTGTTTAGGTGTGTATTGAATAGATCTAAAGGTTGGAAAATGGTATGCTTGTGGCTCAAGAAAGCATTTTTGGTAAACTTGTTTTTCAAGGTACATTTTGGTACACACAACTTGAGACATGGGTTGCCACACAGGCGTGTGTCGCACACAGGCTATCACACGACCGTATGTTGAACACGTTCTACTTGCTCGGTCATGTGTCTTTATTATTTTTAGGTGTAGGTTTCACACGGTCTACAACACAACCGTGTCTCCCAAATAGTTTCTAGCACCGTCTAGCACACGACCATGTGACCCAACATTGAATATACACACGGTTTAGCACACAGCTTGTAACACGGCCATGTGGCCCTATTTTGAGTACCCACACGGGCAGACACACGAGCTGGGATAGGGTTGTGTGTCCAGAGTTCAAATGTCCACACGGTCTCGGCTATGTCACACGTTCATATGACCCCTGTTTTTCAAATTTTCATGTTTTTCCATAATTTTTTAATTTCTTTCAAAATGATCCCTAATTGCTTTTAAATTATTTTTAAGGCCCCAAAAGCTCGATTTAAGGCCCAAATGTGTATGTTTGATATGTTTGTATTCAGATATTGGAAATTATGCTTAAGTTGAAATATTTATTCTGTTTGACGTTTAAAGTCCTGTTTTGTTCTGTAACGCTCCATAACCCTAATCCAACAATAGAGACGAGTTATGGGTGTTACACTAACAAATTCTCATTTTACCAAGTAATCCACTTTCATAACTTTCATCTAATCTAAACATTTAACACTACAATTTCACGCATTCAACAATGGTAATCTCAAGAAATATTTAACAATTTTGGAAACAAACATCACTTTTAGCTAGATTGAATCACGACAATTTCAGAAACATAAATCCAAGAAGAAAGGACTCGAATTAGTTTACCATGCAAGAGCATAAAGCTTAGCTAAGTTTTTCTAGCTTAACAAAGAAGAAAGATGGTGATGGAGAAAATGAAAGAAAGAAGAATGAGTTTTGTTCCCTTTATCCACTATGTTACGGTCTATATATCTAATCTAATCATTAATTATAATTAACATGATGATAGATAATGCTTACACCTATCCGGCCGTTATCTATAAATATGGATTAATTACCATTTTAATTCCTAATTGATTAACATATTATCATTAGCAAAGAGAAATCCATAATGGTTAAATTTTAACTCTTTACAAGTTCATCCCTGTACTATGATCAATTCTCTAATCAATCAAATTCTCTGAACTAAAATTCCATATAACACTATATTGAACCAAATACTATTAAATATTAATATCTATATACTCAATCGTTGAAGAATGGGGTTCTGAAACCACATTTTTTCGATACCATTGGCAATGTGCTGTTAAAAACTCTCCGCCCTAAGAAAATTTTGTCCTTGAAATTTCTTACTTGAAAATAGATTTTGGTACTGAGATTTTATTGAATCTTCTATTTCTCATGTAGCTTCCTCAACACTTTGTCTGTGCCACAGAACTTACACTAATGATACTTTTTTTTGTTTCGAAGTTCTTTTACCTCAAGTGCTAATATCTTTGTCGGCTTTTCTGAATATGATAAATCAGGCAACAATTCAACCACACTGGGAGTAATTACTTGAGAAGGATCTATCCTATATCATCGTAGCTTTGAAACATAGAACACATTATAAATCTTCTTATGCTTTGAAGGTAAAGCTAATATATACGCCACTAGACCGGTTCACTTAAAGGCCTAATACGGTTATAGAAATCTTGGACTAAGCTTTCCTTTTCTACAAAACCACAGAACTTTCTTCCAATGTGAGACCTTCAGAAATACCTTGTTGCCAATCTAAAATTTAATGTCTTTCCTTTTTAAATCCATAAAATAATTTTTTCGATTGGAAGTAGCTTTCAAATAGTCCCTGATAACTTTAACTTTTTCTTCTGTTTCATGAACTAAATTAGTTCATGTCAACTTCTTTTCACTTAACTCGGACCAATACAATGGGGTTCTACATTTTCTTCCATACAAATTTTCATATAGTTTCATTTTAATACTCGAGTGATAGTTGTTTTTGTAAGCGAACTCTACTACTAGAAAGAATTTTTCCCAGCTTCCTTCAAATTCCATAACATAACAGTGAAACATGTTTAGAAGTATCTATATTACTCTTTCAAACTGCCCATTTGTTTGTGGATGAAATGTTGTACTAAAATTCAATTTGGTACCCAGGGCATCATGTAACTTATCCCAAAAATTGAAAATAAACTATGGATCTCATTCTGAAATAATAGACAATGGTATGACATGTAAGCAAATGATTTTAGCTACATACAATTCAGCTAACTTATTAAGTGAGAAATCAATTCTGATTGGAATGAAATGAGCAGGCTTGGTTAATTTGTCAATAATGACCCAGATCACATATTTCTTTTTTGGTGTTATAGGCAAACCTGATACAAAATCAATTGTAACATTTTCTCATTTCCATTTAGGAATTATTATTGGTTGAAGCAATCCAGATGGAATTTGGTGTTCAACTTTTAACTACTAACACACTAGACACTTCGCCAAAAACTCAAAGATTTCACGCTTCAATCCTAGTCACAACACATCTGCTTCAAATCACAACATATCATTCCTGGTCACATCACAGTATTGCTATGTAACACCCCTCACTTGGTCCGGTTGTCAAACCCTAGTTATAGGATGCTACAATAACTTTCAAAACTTATACAAATACATGCACAATAACAAATAAGTACAATTGTTATCACAATTAACCATTAAAGATGACATCATGGCTAATTAAACTTTTAAGTGGCAATAGAAATAGATTTATTCGAGAAATAAAGACCATTTTGAAAAAAACCGAAACCCAGCATAAGTACCGATACTAAACAAGCAGGTAACGTTATTGATATGTTAGGTATCAATACTAAAGTACGTATCAGTACCATTTTAGCTCTTTGCCAAATTTGGTTCAAAATATTTTATTGATACCCTGTAGAGGTATTGATACTTTTATCACAAGTATTGATACTCATGTTTGGGTATCGATACCAAACTTGGTTATTGTCGATTTTTGAAAACTTTTCATTTGGCAAGGTATCGATACTTTGGTCCTAAGAATCAATACTTCTTCCCAGTTTGCTAAAAGTTCACAAGTTAAAATGTACTTTATGCTCGAAACAATGTTCCTACTTAATATAAAAATAATACTTAACTCAATCAAGCCTATATCAAATATTCCAAAAACGTTCATGCATCAATTTCCTAACTTATAAACCAATAAATACAATCTCTAAACATTCAAATAACCCACAAATGAAAACTTAAAATCTTTAGCAGCCATAAGAAAATCTAATTCTACCAAAAATATCTCACATTGCCTTTTATTCTCAAGAGTTCAAACCACAATTTCATACTCAATTATTATGTCTTTTTTGGATCACTTCCTTTGTCGCTCCACTCACACTGAAAGTCTTACCTATTTTCAAGCTCGATGAATGTTTAGATTTACCACAAAGCATACACAATAACATAAGTTAAGCAAGAGCATACTAAGGTACGTTCACAAACTCATTTATCCATCAGTCACAAAATTGTTTTCATGCATCTTTTATATATAATCATACACATCGTAGTTCACATATATTTCAAAGATTAATAACAAACATTATAATACTTTGGTGACTTGGGATTATGAAACATTTTAGTGGACTCAATCACTACATTAGATAAATGGATCTCCATCACACCTCTGACTCAAAGATTCTAACATGTCCCAAAAGTGTAGTATTAAGCTAAACACTCTCCAACACACTTGCATGTCTCGATAAATGGAGCCTAGCTCGACATTCCGTTATCTCTCCAACTTATGCTGGAGCCTTAAAACACAAAGGTGAGTACTCACAATCCTATGGCATGCCAACTATATCCAACAATGTCAAGAGACCACAAGGCCAAAATATTCACAATTACACATATTTATTAATTGTTTCAATACACATAACCTTTCTTCATATATATCAGTTTCACATTACAACACATGCTTATTGGATACAAGGTTATTTACACTTTCAAGTGCCACAATGTTGCTCATTGAACTCATATACCAGACAACATAAGTTAACATTAGAGTCGGTAAATCACATATCGCAATAAGATATTTCACAACCTACTTATTGCATACGCGTCATGGGTCACAATTCATCTTAATTAAGCATGGATTTACAACAAAAACAAATAGTTTAGGAAAAGCTTACTTCTGGAACTTAGGATAGCGATTTAATTTATTCCTAAGCTTCCTATTAACATTATGAATTGCGCATACCAGTAGTGACTCCAAATCACTCACCGATCTCGATTTTGCTTACTAGACGAAAGCTTAAACAAGCTTCACCTTGCCTTTCGCCTTGCTCGTAAAAGGTTTCGATGGATCTGAAACTTCACAAATATATCACATACAATACAACATGATTATTTACAACAACAAGGAAATTAAAAAAAATAAACAAAATGCATACCCAAATCTTGCTCTTCTCAACCTAAAAATTCTCAACTAGATTGTCGAAACGTAGATTTCTTGATCCGAACTTATTCCTATTGTTTAAAATCAATTCTAAACACCTAATTACTCATCGTAGAGCATATATAAAACATTAAAATACCCAAAACATCCATCGTTAAAATTTATAAAAAATTCACCGTTCATGAACCTTTTGAATGAAAATTCATTAAATCTCTCAAACCTTTTAACGATTGCCTAATATAAGTTTAGAAATCTTCTAATATCATCAAAAAGAGTTGAAAACAATTCAAAATAGTAGTCTTGTTGAAAAATCAGAATTCTACCGTTAACGACCCCAATTTCAGCTAAAACATGACATTCTTGTTTCTATGGATTAAAACTTGATTTAAAAGGCTAGACTACATCAAAATCTAATAGAAAGCAAAATATTACCTTAATTGAGAAGAACAAGATTGGTTGATTGAAATTTGAGAAAACCCACTAGGAAATAAAAGAATGGTGAAATGAATGGTGTTCTTGATGTTTTTCTTCGAATTTGAAAACTTTTTAGTGCTTGGGAAAAGGTGAAAATATCATCAATAAACACTACTATAAATTAATCTAAATATGGCTGGAGCACTCTATTCATTAGATCCATAAACACAACAGGGGTGTTGGTCAAACCGAATGGCATTACCAAGAATTCATAATGTCTATATGGAGTTCAAATTTTTTTTTTGATATATCAGATTCCTTGACTCGCAACTGATAATATCTTGATTCGAGCTCAATTTTTTAGAATACAATAGCTCCTTTCAAGTAATCAAATAAGTCATCAATTCGTAATAATGGGTATTTATTCTTAATGGTGACTTTGTTCAACTGTTGGTAATCAATGCATAGTCTCATAGTTCCATCCTTCTGTTTGACAAATAAAATTGGTACACCCCACGGTGATACACTCAGCCTGATGAATCCAAGATCAATCAGTTCTTGCAACTAGGCTTTAAACTCTTTCAATTCTGTCAAATCCATTTTGTATGAAATAATTGAAATCGGAGTAGTTCCAAACATTAATTTAATTAAAAATTCCACTTCTCTTTCTAACGGTAGCTCGAGTAATTCTTCTAAAAATACATCTACAAATTCTCACACAATGGGGACTTGCTCAATTGTGGATCTTGTCACTCTTGTATCCAATACATTAGCTAAATATGCTTCACACCCTGTTCTTTCCAGTTTTTTAGCTGTCAAAGTTGTTATAAGATTGGTAACACAATCCATCCATTCAGTTTCAACATCAAATAATTTGCCATTTGGACATTTTAACATAATTCGCTTCTATCTACAGTTATAATGGCATCATGTATAGGCAACCAACCCATACCAAGAATACCGTCAAACTCACCAAACGATGATAGCATCAAATTCGTAGAAAGCTCATAATCCTAAAATTTCAATAGACACTTCTTACATATCATATTAACTATGACGTACTATTGTAGAATGTTCGATACTCTAACATCAAACTCAGCTAATTGTACTGGCATATTTTTATCAGTTACTAATGCAGTACATATATAGGAATGCGTTGATCTAAGATCGATTAAAGCATAAACAGTTACATCAAAAAGAGAAAATTTACCACCAATCACATACGGAGAAACGACTTCTTCTTTAGCCCAAATCACGTATGCTTTGGCAGGTGCTCAACCCTCAGACTTCGTAGTCACATTGCATGTAGTGCTACAACTAATTCCTGCATTATTTTTGGATCCCTATTTTCTAATTTTTGCGGGGTGGTTAAAGATTTAGTGACCTGATCGAAGTTAATTTCAATTATATACGAACAACCCTTCAAAAAATCCTCTACCGGTCCACATCGAAAACAGAACCTACTCTTTAATCAGTATTCACCAAAATGATTTTGTACCAAAATGCTCAAATATTTGTTTATTCAAATTGCAGACACTACCCGCATTGGCAATTAATGTGGCCTGGGGTTTCATATTTTCATGTTATGATCGATCTCTTCCTGAATAACTTGAAGGAGGCATGAACCTATCTGAAACATATATGAACCTTTTTGGTAGAGGAGGGGAAAAGGATCTAGACATACTCCGCTTACATGTATCCCACAGTGATACACTCGGCATGATGAATATACGATCAATCAGTTCTTGCAACTGGGCTTTTAACTCTTTCAATTTTATCAAAGCCATTTTGTATGGAGCAATTGAAATTGGAGCAGTTCCAGAAATTAATTCAATTACAAATTCCACTTCTCTTTCTGGGTGGTAACCCTGAAAATACATTTATAAATTCTCGCACAGTTGGGATTTGTTCAATTTTCGATCCTATCACTCTCGTATCCAATACATGAGCTAAATATGTTTCGCACCATTTTCTTACCAGTTTTTGAGCAGCAAAAGTTGTTATATCATTGATAATACAATTCGTCCGTTCAGTTTCAACATCAACTAATTCGCTATATTGATATTTTAACACAACCCGTTTCTGTTTACAGTTTACAATGGCATCATGTACAGTAAACCAATCCATACCAAGAATGACGTCAAACTTATCAAACGGTAATGCATGACCAATCAAAGTATAAATAGTAACATCAAAAAAGAGAAAAAGTATCAGCAATCACATCAGGAGAAACGACTTCCTTTCTAGCCTAAATTTGCATATGCTCTGGTAGGTGCTCAACTCCCAAACTTCACAGTCACCTCACGTATGGTGCTACGACTAATTTCTACATTATTTTTGAATCCCTATCCTCTACCTTTTGTGGGGTTGTTGATGATTTAGTGACCTGCTCGGAGTTAATTTGAATTTTATGCAGACTGTAACAACCCGATTTTGGCCCTAATCGGAATGGTGGTTTCGGGACCACGAATCCGAGTTAGAAAAATATTTTAATATTATTTTACGTGTTAATTACATATGATTGAGCATGTGTTAAAATTTCTATGAATTAATTTGTCTGTTTTTTTGATTAATTTGGGAAAAGGATTAAATTGCATAAGAGGAAAAAAGAGGTTTTCTATTTGATTAATGGCCAAATTGATGTGGCTTTATTATTGTGAAGTCCTTAAAAGGTAAATAGTCCATTTTTAATTATAGTGGATGGCGTTAATTGTGGCTATGTATATTTAAATGTGTTTATATATTAAGTTAAATTTTATATTATATATTATAAGTCATATTTTTATAATGAAAACATTATAATAAAAAGAAAATGAGTTAGTGGCTTTGTTCTTATTATCATCTTCTTGCCTAATTCATAAAAGAAAAAGAAAGAAAAACACAAGCAAGGGTTTGGCTATGGTTTTGGTCTAATTCAAGGTTAGTTTGTGATCCGTTTTTGATAATTTTTACGTTTTTGAGATCGTTGCTTAATGTTTTAGTAAGCCCATGTTTAAATTTTGGGATTTGATGTGTATTTCGTGAGTTGCCATTGAAGGGAGTTAGTTGTTTTTGTTTTTTGATGATGATATATTAATTATATGTGTTAGATTAACAAGTTTTATCTTTGAATATTTGATGAAATGGAGTAATTTGGGTTAAATTGTAAAAATAAATTTTTGGAAGGATAATTTGCAAAATAAATGAATTGTATGGTCTTGTATGGCATAGGTAACATTCGGCCCCAAAGGAGTAAGTTCAAATTTTGTGTATTTTGTGTTTTGTGAAATAAGGACTAAATTGTAAAAATTGTAAATGTCAGGGGTAAAGTGGTAATTTGCATAATTATGTGTTTTTGTATTAAATCGAATGAAAATATATTTGAGTGAGCTTAATTTGAAATTATTTAGATCAAGAACAAAAAGAAACGGGATTGAATCGGGGAAAAGCAAAGTTGAACGAATAGCCGAGAAACCTAATCCGTCGATTTCCGAGATAAGTTTTAAGCAATTGGGTTGAATTGAAATTTAGTCTATATCAATGTGCATATGTTAAATGGTAGTAAGTGTGTTTCATTTCATAGTGCCGAATGTGTTATTGAATTAAGTATGTATTGGCCGAATGCAAGGTTGGTATATATATATATATATATATATATAAGTTTGATCATTTGAGTTGGATAAATATATATGTGTATTAAGAGAAAGTTAAATGTGGAAATGATAGAAGAGATGGTTGTATTTGAATAGGTGGATATATATATGTGTATTTAATATTGCCGAACGTGATGGTATTGAGTAGGAGGAATAAGTTGTTTTGAACATGTACATATTTATGTGTATATATGAATGAAAATGAGATCGGTTAAGGGGCACTATGTGTGCGAGCTTAAATACCGAGCACTGTGTGTGCGAAATTGGTTGTCCGGCAATAAGTGTGCGAAAATAAGTAATGGCACTAAGTGTGCGATATATTACAAGTAAATGGCACTATGTGTGCACTTTGTCAAAGTAACGGTACTAAGTGTGCGATACGTTACATCATTTGCACTATGTGTGCGGGTTTACGGATCCTCCAAGGATATCAACTAATGAATGGTGATGAACGAGAGGAAATAAAAACAGGTAAGTGATGCATGATAGTTGAATAATTTAGTACTAATGAAGTAAGTTATTCTTGTTTATGAAACTAAAAAAAAGAATTGTGATTATTAATTTTTGAGTTTGTTTGAGATGGAATGATGATATATGAGTATTCAGCTTTGAGATTACTAATTATGGTAGTTATTGAATGGAGATATGATGTATATTTACAGTTATGAGTTCGTTGATGATTATGTTAGATTGATTTAATTTGTATAATGATTAATTGTATATTTTACCATTGCTTATAACTTACTAAGCTACGTTAGCTTACTGTATGTGTTCATTTGATTATTCTATAGATTTTGAAGTCTACGTTTGAGCTCGGGGATCATCGTCAAAGTCAATCACACTATCAACTATCTTTGGTACCCTTTTTATAAGTTGAACTTTTGGAACTATGGCATGTATAGGCTATACTACTCTTTTGAGTTTATTTTGAATTTGATGTATAAAATGCCATGCGAAAATGGCTTACTTCTATGCTTGAGGTTGGGTTGGTTTTAAATTGTTGATCATGATGATATGTTTATGTATGTTCGATTTTTGTGGTAAGCTTATTTTGGAAGTTTATACCATGATATTATATATATATATATATATATATATATATTTTGAATGCATGAGTATGGTTTGAGTAAGACTTATAGTATGTTTTGAATGGTGGATGAACTTATGTGTATATGTATATACATATATACATATATGTTATGTTAAGTTATGAGATAACTATATTATACTTTACATATCTGACTATTGGATGTGATATAATAATGATCAAATGGTAGTATATTCATTTTATAGATTCGGTCATGGTTTCTATGAAATATTTAGTATGAGTTTATTTAGCCTAAAATGTTTAGTGCATTGTTGGTAAAATGAATAAGACTCATATGCATACTTGGCCTTGCTCTTAATATGACCAAATGAATAGTGATTTTTAATAGATGATATAAGTATATACTTATATGCATGTATTTAATTGAATATGTTTAGGTTGAGAGCATAATGTTTAATTGTCCATGATTAAATCATTTTTAGTTAAGTATTTGGTTGCGATTATATACATATACACAGTAATTATTTTGCTATGGTCTTTGCTATGTGTAGTAATGTCCTGAAACCCTAATCTGGCGACGGATGTGGGTTAAGGGTGTTACACAGACAATCCTTCAAAAAATGCTCCGCTGATCAACATAAAAAATAGACTCCATTCTTCAATCGATATTCACCAAACTGGTTTTTTACCATAATGCCCACATCTCGGCTTATTCGAATTGTGGACGCTACCTACACTAGCAACTGATGTGGCCTGGGGTCTTAAATTTTCATGACGTGATCTATCTTTCCTCGAATAACTAGAAGGACATGAACCTATCCAAAACATCTATGAACCTTTTTGGTAGAGGAAGGGAAAAGGATCTAGACATACTCCGTTTACCTGAATCTCAATGTTTCATTTCAACTCGCTTCTTGGCATTACACATATCCTCTATTTTTTGTGATATATCCGCTAGATTAACAAACTCCTCAATTTTAAGAGCTCCAAACAACATATTAATTTCTTCGTTCAAGCCCCACTCAAAGCGAGTGCACATTTTAGCTTTTGTAGGAACTATCTCTCTAGCATATTTACTAAGTCAAATAAATTCCTTATCATACTCCGCCACTGACATGCTTATTTGTTTTAACTCAAGAAACTCCCTCTTCTTCTTTTCCAGATTATTGTAAACTAATATATTTTTTCCAAAACTCAGTTTTGAAGAATTCCCAATCACTCTTTCCTTTGGAAACATTGCGATTAGCGTAGTCCACCACTAATATGTTTCATTTTTCAATAATGAGAAAACACACTTCAAATAATCATTTGGTGGACACATCAACTCATCAAGAACTCGTTGTGTAATTTCTATCCGATACTAAGCTTTATCAGGATTATCATCTCTTTTTCCCTCGAAATTCCTCAGCCCCACACTTTCAAATTTTTTCATTTGGGGGTCTATGTACATTTATCGAGTTTAAATCTTAAAGACATGGAGGTATCGAGAGAGGCATAGTAAAGGGTGGAGGTTACGGAGTCATAGGGTAAGTTCGCAGGAACTAAAAATACGATTCATTTATCATTTGAAAGAAGTCACCACACGCCTTACTTTCAGGCCCTTTAGCTGCGGGCATAATCTAAGCAACTCCTTGTTCAGGAGTTGGAACATTACTTTCTACTTCATCAGATGTAGCATGATTAAACTCAGCAGCCATCTTTAATCTATACGAAAAATTAACCAAAATCAGATTGGATTAGAGATTATTACACTATCACTAGTTAGAAGTGTCATGTATTTCTAGACTCATACGCACTACATTTCAGTCCTAGAATTTATTGATCCATAACTCTGATACCACTAAATGTAACAGCCCTTGTCCTATTCGATTGTTGGATCTAAGCTACAGGAGGTTACTACGTGAAACTCACATAACATACAAATACTTCAAACATACATGGCGGACCATGTCGTAGACTAATAGGTGGTGGGTTGGTCCTGCAAATCGTTCATCTAAGCATTGAAATTGAGATGGCTAATGTCACACCCTCATTTGGTGAGTTGGTAGATTGCACTGGGGAAACCGCCTAAGTCGCAAGATTAGATGGGTTAACGTTAGAGAATTCCCTAGAGTAGTATTTCGTCGAGCTTCATCGAGCTAGCAGAATATCATTTCACAATTGGAGAACTCTTTATTATAGAAAGATCTTTATATAGTGGGCTCTTCTGTAATTAAGACCACCATTTGTGTTTTGAGTTTCTTTAGATGAAATTTTAGTGATTAGTGGGACACGTTTAAGTCATCTAGCATCCTAGTAAAGGTAATGTGTCAATAACTAGAACACTTGGGGAGCCTCCATGATGTGAGTAGTTAGTGGAAGTGTCTGAACATGGTTATTGATTAGAATTTAACTCTGAGTGGGATTTGGGTTAGACATAGCTATAAAGACAACCTGATAGTGGAGAGAAGATTTCCACTTTATCTTCTCTACTTGCCTTCGCTATCATCAAAGAAAAACCAGAGTTGTTCAAAAGAAAACTTCCATTTGAAAATTGGTTGTTCTTATATTTAAGGAAGTCATTTGATTGTTTTAGCCAAAGATATGGGAGAAGGTCCCAGTGCTAAAGGGAAAGTACTCGTTGAGTAATAAGCTTTTAGTGAAGGTTTCAAGTGAGTTCCTCTGTACCTTGAGTCTGTTATCTCCATTATTATGTTTAAACCTACCACCTGTATTTTAAGGTAAGTAGCTTTAACCTTTGGTCCTGGTACTCATGTCAAAAAGGGTGTGGTAAAGGGTCGATGCATATACGGTAACAGTCAGTAAATCAAAGACAGAAGTCTTGTATATGCATGGGTATAAAGACTCCTTCCTTGGTGCACAAGCTCCGTATCCAAAATGGTGTAATGAGATATCAGAGGGTTGTTACATTTGATGATTGATAAACCGTAAAAGTAACATATTTTAATCCCACATTTAACATACTTTTGGATGATATCCTTCGATTTATATAAAAAGGTGCTTGTAATCCTTTCTTTTCATGTCTTATACCCAGGAAAGCACCCGAGGATGAAAAGAACACAAAACAGGCCCAAAACAGAGAAATTGGCCTTAGCACAAAATTGACATGACCTGGCCCAAATCACACACGGCCGTGCATCAACGATCACCTAGAGCACAGCCTCAACCCTGCCTCACACGGCCGTGCCTCAAGTTAGAAATTCGAACACGGTCTAAAGTCGATCCACACGGGCGTGTGCCATGGCCGTGCCTCTGTCGCTGGAAAGAGCAATTTTATTCGGAAAAGGATACTTAGGGAGAAAGAATCGCATTCCAAGAGCCTATATATATCCCCTAAGTGTCACCTTTGAAAGGGGGTAAAAGCTAGGCCAAGGAGCCAAGCCAAGAAGGTCAGAATTAGGGAATAACGTGAGGATAGCCAGTTGATCCATCCCAAGAAGCCAGAGTTATACTCAAGACGGTGGAATTCTCCTTCAATTCCTTTAGGGAGTTTTAGGGATTTCTTATGTTTTGTTTTATCTTTTCTCTTGTGATGTTTTCTTTATTCGTTATGAACTAAACCCCTCAGATACCTGAAGGGGATGATACCTAGATGAATCTTATTATTTGATTTCTAATTATATGATAATTACTTAGTTTGTTCTTAATTATGTTGCTTAATCCAAATCTGATGTGCTTAGGTGGAGGAGGAATAGACCCTGCCTAAGAGTAGATCTAGCATAATTAAGCGGAGTTGATAGAACGCCTAGAGATAGGGTTACGAAATTTTGTCGGATTAGGGTGAAACCTAATATGGGAATCCATAGATCGATTTACTGCTATTCTAAGGGGTTATTTGTAACACCCCTTACCCGCATCATATGCCGGAACCAAGTACGAGGCATTACCAGACTTAACAATACATTTTGTCAAATTAATTAACACATATAAAATGACTTAGTCAAGTCCCTATACATGCCATAACTTAAATCATTTAAAAATAAAGATACCCATAGATAGCTTGATAGTGTGCGATCTCCGACGACCTCCAACCCGAGCTTGTTTAGTAGGACTCTGTATCATGGGAAAGGAAAGGGGGTAAGCTTATAAAGCTTAGTAAGTTCACATGTAAAAATAATAAGCATTAGCAATGAATTTAGCTTACTACTAAGCTGTCATAACTTGCATAAATAATGCTAAGTTTTTACTTTCCCAACTTACTCATTTGTAGCCTTATCAAAGCCTCAACATGACAAATCCTCACAACAAGTTCTCAAAGTGATACAATCATTAAATCACATGCTTATACCTTATTACTCATGTTCACATTAATCTGTCTACTTGAATCGCTGTCACTAAATTATTTATTTCTTGAGCTACAAAGCTCCAAAATTCAAACCGCTAATATTTCCTAAAACTAGACCACATATCTTCATACCATAAAATTTCCAGAATTTTTGGCTTAGCCAATTAGTACAGTTTATTCATTAAAATTTCCTCTGTTTCACTGTTCATCTATTCTAACCACTTTTCACTACGAATCAATTTTCTCCTTGTGCAGAATTCAAATGATATTATAATTTGTTTCATTTGCAACTATACTCATTAAGGAATCTAACCATATAAATTATGTCCCAAAATTATTTTTGTACAATGTTTAATGATTTTTCCAAGTTAGAACAGGGGATCTCGAAATCACTCTAAACTAGTCTCACAAAAATATAAATATCTCAAAATAAAGAATTCTTTGCTTTCTTTGTTTATTTTATATGAAAATAGACTCAATAAGATTTAATTTCATATCTCACTCAACTACTAATTCCATTTCTACCATTTTTGGTGATTTTTCAAAGTTACTCTATTGCTGCTGTCCAAAACTGTTTTATTTCTAAATTTCACTCTTTCATGTTTTCTTTATAGTAACTTTCATTGGAACAGTTACTCCGTATCAATCTTACCAAAGTTCGATCACATATCGAGCACATTGCTCATACGTTTACACGCATATACTTGCACTTATTCATCACATAATCATATTCAATTACACTTAGTCATTACATAGCCACATTGTATTTTCACTTAGTCAATTTCCCGTTGAACTCATTGGAATATTAACGGATACATCGGAATATTGCACATAGTGCCACACTTGTAGCCAAAGCTACTTCATATCAGTTATCATACATAGGCTCGTTCTCGAGCTATTCATATTCGCAGGTCTGCTCACACAAGCTGTCGGTCATACGTAACTACTGCTCACACAAGCTGTCAGGTATCCGTAACACATGCAGGACTACCCAGCCACTAGTAGAACTTATAAGACCAGCACCTGTTTCACATAATCACAATCTTGGGTCTGCTCACACAAGCTGTCGGTCAATACGTAACTACTCAGTACTGCTCACAAAAGCTGTCGAGTATCCATAACACATATCGGATAACTCAGCCACCGGTAGAACGTACGGACCAGCACCCGGATCACTTATTCCACTTAGATTTCACATAAGTTTCAAGTGAACATGTCACTCGTATCCATTTTTATTCTTAAGGTTCAATCGAGAAATTTCTCACTTGTCGATATTTTTTCAATTACATCAAATATTCAACCACAGTTCATACCATTTATCAAAATATGAAAACATAAGTAAAAACGATGATTTATTTACATACAAACTTACCTCGATACCAAAACGGCCATTTTACCAACTTTCTTGATTTTCAATTTTCCTCCCGTTCTAGGTCCAAATCTCGTTTTTCGGGGTCTAAAACATCACATTTCACTTATTTAATTAATGTACTATTCAAAACAGTCCTTAACTCAACTTTTACAAAATTACAATTTAGTCCTTTTGACTAAATTGAGTGCCCAAACGTCAAAATTTTCGAATGAGATTTTCACGAAATTATCCCGTGAAATTGTAGACCATAAAATATAAATAAAATAAATTTCTCAACATCAGATTTGTGGTCCTGAAACCACTGTTCCGTTTAGGCCTTATTTCGGGATGTTACATTTCTCCCCCTTAGGGATTTTTGTCCCCGAAAATCTTAACAGAATGAGGTTTAATATATTTCTCATGATTTCTAACATCACTAAATAATCTTTTTCAAGACGATATTTTCAGAAACACTCTGTCATCGATCTTAATCCTAATAGTACTCAGTGAATTCTGTCAAACAAAGAATCGATACATATTGAAATTATTATGCTAATTCCATCAAACGTTCGAAAACAACCCACTAGCATTTCTCTTGGCTCCCCACAGATCAATCGATGATCACTCACAATCTTTCGATAGCTTAATTCATCACCACTGTCTTAAACTCAAATTTTGCTATGCCATCAGATATATTAAACTCTCGAAACCAAGAAACATATGACAATCCTCGTTAAACAAACAGTGTCATCAAATTTTTCAATACAGACATAATAATAACCATCTCTAAATTACTAATCGAACAGCTTTTTTTAATGTAATATTAACTGTCTGAAAACATGAACCATTACTTTACATTTTAGAAAATATACACATTCAAATCCATTCATTGGTGCGTCACTGAAAAATTATAATTCCATTGTGTTCCAAAGTCGATTATAACAGAGATAAAACATATTCTATACAAATATAAACAGAACAATAGCCAAAAGAAACAGTAGAATCATTTCATATAAGTTCACTGTCAACTCTTCTCTCAGACGTAATGGAATTAAATTTCAATAAAAGATAGTGGAATACCAATCATAGATCAATCAAACTGATGATTCTTTACTCAGAAAACAAGCAATCATAATTGTCTCTGAAAAGTTACGAAAACATAAAATGCCCAGAAGAGATAGTCGTAAACTGCTCAACTATGACTATCATATTTAAACATCTTCACATGTCAAACACCATTCTTCTGACTAATTCTGCCCTCACTAATTTCCATAGTATTTCTTTCACTAAAGAAAATCAGTTCAGAAAAATTTCAGTTCATACTTCCTTTCAGTATCTTATCTGAATAAGTCGATTTATCAAAGTTAAATTTTTCACTAATTATGATATTGTATAAACCAAATAATTCTTGAGTCAATATGATATTTCTCTAATCCTTTCCTTCATTTTTCAACCATCCTCAGTCTTTGATCATATTTATAGTTATTCTATAACTCAACTCTTTGATTCCACACTTAGGAACTTAATCAACATGATTCTCATGAATTTCCGTTATAAACACCTCATCGGTAAGGGGGTGAGGTCGTACAGCCTCTAACTCGATTCTCTCACACACACACACACACACACACACACACACACACACACACACACACACACACATATATATACATATGACACATATTTCATTATCAATATATGTCATTATAACTATACGACCCACTTTGAACAATTTATCATTCATATTTGCTTGACATAAAATTTTGAATTATCTCATTCAAACAAGTGCACTCATTCATTGTAACACCCCTAACCCCTATCCATCGCCGAACTAGGGTCATGAGGCATTACCAAATTAAAACCCAACCCTGGATAGACATCTATATACATATACCATGCTCTTGTAATGTCAATGAAGCATAAAAAGAAATTCATATCCAAATGAGTAGGCTAGGGCCGAATCTTATAGATTAATACCCTTTATATGCGAACATGACCAAATCTTCATAAGGGAACAAAACACAAATCATGCATATTACAGCCACTTCAAACAGGTGACGCAAGGTAATTATTATCACTATCACATTTCATCTAAAACGACCTTACTATGCAATTGGCCAAAAACTCCATTACCATAACCAAGTTGCACATGATAATATGAATCTATGACATAACACATTTCCCCAACCAGTTGTCGAGAATATCCAACACATGCTTCGTCACATTATTATAACAGTCAAGATCACGATTTCAACGTCGAACATATCTTATAAGGTGCAAGCCCGATTATAATAAATGTATTTGCTTATCCATGGTTTCCATTTCAACAAAATTCAGCCATACATTTTACCATTTACTATTCACTATGTTACTAAACAAAAACAACAAGATCATTTGTAACATTTTACTACCTATTCGGCCTTGTTCGCATACATGTGGGTGTTCAAACCTTTCAAGCATCCAATTTTTCTTTTACTCTTCATTACCTAATTTCATTTCCCCTTTTTGTTCTCAGTACACAAGTTGAACATGTTTCATTTGATGGCACTCATATATATAATACATACGACCCTTAACAGAAATCATAGTTACATAACCATACGACAACTACATGCCGCATATATCCATTATCAAACAATGTCCTTACATATATATGATTCATAATGCAAAAGCCATTTGGATAACATCCATCATGAAGATATATAACTCATTATAAGCTTTAACCTTGATCGAATTTGTGCAAGTTCAAAATAACTTAACTAGCCATTTTTGCATGGCCTTTATATACATGCCAACCCAAAAGAGATCATGACACACTCAAACTTATACATGCCATAATTTCTAAAGTTCAAGCTAAAAGTAATACCAAGAGTAGGTGATAATGTGCTTGACTTTGACAGGGAACCTGAATACGAGCTTCAACTCCAAGGATCACTACCACAATCAAACAAAAATACATATGATAAGCTACTCAAAGCTTAGTAAGTCATAAGCAAAAATAATAGCATACATTCAAGCATTCATAATAACTTCCAATCAACTCCATTACATAATCACTTATAAGGCTATACATATATACATATGCATAATCATTCATCAATAACATCACTTTATTTTCTTAGTCCCTAATTAGAAACCGAATATCCACATTCAACTTTCCACCCTATGATGACTTACTCATGTACATCAAAATAATGGGCTGATAACTAAAACATACATACATGTCATAAAAGTTTATCTATATTAAAGTCCCCATCTTTTACAATAATCCAATGCCTTGTACACATAGTACCAATCCCGTAACGTATCACACACTTAGTGCCGTTACGAATTGTTTTCCGCACACTTAGTGCCTGTAACATCCTAGATTAGGGGTTATGCGTTTGTGCATAATTCATGAGTTAGTAGGTTTTGGCAATGTTTGGAAGTGTATTAAGGGTTTTTAAAATTCTAGGATGGAAGAGAAAGCTTAGAAAAATTATTGGTTTCTAAGTAAAAAGGGGAGCTAGGTAAATGAGGCTTGAAAAGAAACTCCGTGTGAAGCATGACACAAGGAACCATGTGGTAAAATGGCATGTTTTATGAATTATGTATGAATGTGTTATGTGAATTCTAGAAATAAGGAAATGTATGGAAATGTAAGGAAATGTAAGGAAATGTATGGAAATGTATGGAAATGTATGGAAATGTAAGGAAATGTAAGGAAATGCAAGGAAATGTAAGGAAATGTAAAGAAATGTCTTGTCTTGGAAATGTAGGGAAATGTCCTGAAAATGTATGGAAATGTTAAGTTTAAAAGAGGAAAGTGAACGTTTTTGGAAACCTGGAAATGTAAGGAAATGATTCAAAAATAGAAAGTGAACATTTTTGGAAACTTGGAAATGTAAGAAAATGGCAAGTTTACAGAGCCGATCGAAAATTTTAGGAAACTTAGAAATGACCTAGAAATGTCGAATTTTAAAGTTTAAAATAGGAAATTAGGGCAAGGAGGCCTTAAAAGAAAAAGTTGGTAAAATTTGGCACACAAACAGGCTTGGAAAAGTGGCCTAAAGATGTCACTTAGGGCCTATGGAAATGGCGCCATGTGCAAGAGGAATGGGCCTGGGTTCGAGTCACTTGGGTAGCAAATAAATAAGGTTTTATTTTAGCTTCCAGAAGGCTGAGGTGGACGGCACATGCTTCTAGAAAATGAGGTGTTTTATTTTCATAAATATGTGATTAATAAGGTGATAAATAGAAGCTTTTTATTTGGATTATTTCGAAGAGATAATAAAAAATTTTTATTTGGATTATTTTGAAGAGATAATAAAGGATTTTTATTTGGATTATTTCGAAGAGATAATAATGGATTTATTTTAGATTATTTTTAGGAGATAAATGTGGATATTAATTCTTTTATTTTGATAGATAAGGAAGAGATAAAAGAGGATTATTATTAGTATTATTTTTATTAAGAGATAAGAGATAATTATTGGATTAAGTTTTATTAAAGTGATAAATCAAGGGATAAAGCTATCAAAATAGAAGAGTGGTGGCCAAGTAAAGGACTCTAGCTAGTAATTTTGGCTATAAAAGGAAGAGTAAGGCTATTCTTCATTCATTCTTTTCTTTTCAAGAAAACCTCTGCCGAAATTCTCTAAAGTTTCTCCTCTTCTCTCTGCCGAATTTTCTCTGCCATTATTCTCTTTTTCTCTTTTCTTTTCTTCTTCTATTACAAACACAATCAAAAGCCGAAGATACCAATAGCCCTAGTCGATTTCTCCCTAAGCCTCAAGAGCCGAAATTGTTATCCACATCAAAGCCATAGCCGAATACTGCTAAGGGTTCAAGCAAGAATTCCATCAAATTCTTCAGTAAGGGTAAGATTAGGTTAGATTCTCATTCTATTTCTTTTAAGGCTGTCGAAATTAAGATTCTAATACCCTTAATATCTGTTGCCGAAGAGATCTTTCGGGATTTACTAAGTGTCGACTACAAGGAAGGAGAAGTTCTTTTCCCGAAGGTACACCATAAGCCGCGTGTTCCCTAGTTATTCGGTGAATTTTGGGATTTAAGAATCTAAGGTAAGTCATATTTAACATTCGGCTAAGGGTTATTTGTTGCGAATAAATGTTAGAAATTGATCTAACATGTAGTTATAGGGATTTCGACAGAGGGATACAAGGATTTCGGGATTTGAGAATTTCAAGGTAAGTTTTAAGAATACTAATCCTACTAGGATTTGGATTTATGGCCGAATGGATTTTTATTAAATTAGTAAGTGATTAATCAAATGTAGGAATTTGAGATCTAAGGCAGTAGATCACTCTTCGGGATTTCAAGGAACCTATTAAGCGAATCAGGTGTGTACTCACACTAATTTTCAATATATTATGGCAATGGTTATTTTAATATATGAATATGCATAAGAATGAGAATGTGGCTAAGTGCCACAAATGTGGCAAAAAAAGTACCCAGGTACGTTTCCTACTTCTGTTAGGATTATGAATATGATATACTTGAACATGTGAATAGTAACATGAATGAAATTTAAGTATGCTGAATATGTTATAAAAATAATTTGGGGCATTCGGGATATATGTGAAGGGAGAATTGAAGGTGATGGCTACGGTCTCACCAACGAAATATGTTGACTACGGTCACATTGCGGAATTTTGGTAACTTCGGTTACAATATTTGACTATAGTGTCTAATGACACAACGTATAAATTTGACTATAGTGTCTAATGACACAACGTATATGGGCGATGAGCACGTCGACTGCAGCGACTGCCTTCGATGGTGTGTAGCGGATGGAGGGTTGACTTAGTAGTCCCCACGGTGTGACTGGCAGGTACGGGTGGTGTGTAGCGGATGGACCATTAGGCTTGGGTTGGGTTGCATCATTTATTTTGATATGAATATGAATTTGACATGAACATGTATGCCTGATTTGTTGGATGTTAGTATGATGTACACATTGAGTCTGTTGACTCACCCCGTTGTGGGAACTATTTTCAGGTGATGAACAGTGACGGACCGGGACGGTAGACCTTGAGGTGGCCATGCATCAATTTGAAGATTTTATTTATTTTGGACCTTATTTCGTTTTAGAACATTTAATTTTAATATTGGGTTTTATTTGATGTAATAAGGCCATAAGGCCCAAGTTGGATTTCTTTATTTCTGCTTTATTTTTTTAATTATTTTGTTACAAATGATTGTTGGATTAAATTTTAAGTGAAAATATTTTATAAACCTAAAGAAAATTATTTTTGTCACCTTAATAAAATTGGGTTTTTTTAAATTAATTAAATGGGTTTCCCAACCTAAGCCCAATCCAAAACAATATCTTCTAAAATTTACAAATTTTCTCTAAGTAGCAAAGAATTTGAAAACCGGTTTACTTAAGGAACATACCAGATCCGGTCAGGCTCGTGGGCCGGGTTTGGGGTGCTTCAGTGCCATTTAACCTATTTCGCACACATAATGCTCGGTAAATAAAATACGCACATAAAGTGCCATTCGACCTATATCGCACACATAGTGCTCGGTGAATAAAATTCGCACACATAGTGCCCCTTTTTATTTGCCTTCTTCCACATTCACACATCAAATACATTTACTCCTAAATTTCATAAACATACCATGCTTTCATGCACATGTATATATATTAAACCTTTTTCCAAGGTCCATTTCTCCCAATCGGCCATGCCCCATATATGCACATAATGGATCATTTCATTACTATCATACCTTACCTCAACGTCCACCTTGATTCATATCCGAACCACATCCATTCATTTAACCTTAAAACTTTAGTTATATACATGATCCAATCCACATTCAACATTTACTTCAATTAAGTTCCACACCATGCTACGTTCGGCAATAAAATATTCACTCGTCACTAATTACACATATATATACCATTATATAATCACATAAATCAAGAATGGCATGAGCCACCACATACACATAATTATATTTCAATTGGCATACTCTACTTCATAACCAAGTTGTATTCGGCACTTTAGGATTAAAATATCTCAAAATTCAATATAAAATGCATAATTCAATTTAGTGCATATCATGTGAATCCAATTTGCTCATAAGCTTACCTCGGTAGTCGAATACTTTGAATTTCCCGGTTACTCGTGTATTTTAGCTTTTCCTCGATCTAGCTCCTTTTCTTTTTGTTCCCGATCTAAGAAATATCAAGTAGAGCTCATTCACATACATTTCTATTTATTTTAGCTCAAAGCTAAAAATTATAAATTTTGTCACTTTACCCCCGGAATTTTAAATTATTATCGTTTAGTCCCCAAAGCATAACAATCAAAAATACACAAAATTTAAACTACATTCTTAAGGACCGAATTTTCTCCTTCTTATAATACATCTATACAAACCATCAATTTGTATTTTTAATCCAACAATTATTTATCATTTACAAATAAGTCCTTAAGAATCCAAACACCAATTATCAAAATTTTCCACAACATCAAGCTAAAGCCGAATGTTCATAATACATATATCATCACATTTCTTTCATTATTCAAGCTACCTAGTTCATCCTTGAGTTTCTCTTCTCACGAATTCTTCATTGAGTTAACCTCCATTAGAATTTGTAAAGAGAGCTTGATAGTCTAACATACATATAGCATATTTTAACTTAAATCACTCAAACACAAAATCACGTTCATGGCAACTTTCGAAAGACATTTCTATAGCAAAAATTCAGTCATGGGTTAGCTTACTTACAAGGTGACTACTTCAAATTATTAAAATTATCAAGAAATAAACTTGATCACTCACCTAATTGGATCATGCAATTGCCGAAAATGATGAAAATCCTTCTCCTTCTTATTCCTCAAGATTTCGACAATAACAAAAGTAAAAAGATGAACACCTCCCTCCCACTAATGTTTTGTTTTTATTATAATATTCATTTCATATCATTACTATTATTATTTCCACTTTATAATAAAAAACAACCACTTAGTATTATTTTATTACTCTTGCCGTCCATTATACATTCAAAAAGGCTAATTTATCACTTCAATACCTACTCAAAAGAAGACAGTTTAATTTGGCCACCAATTTCATAAAAACTATTGTTTTTCTACTTGTTCAATTTAGCCCTTTTCACTTAAAATTCACCTTAACTTAAAATTAAAATTACGAAACACTGGCATATATATTAAACACGGAAAATGATAATAAGATTTAAAAAAAAATTCCTAATCATTCGGATTCGTGGTCCCGAAACCACCATTCCGTTTAGGGTCGAATTCGGACTGTTACAACTCTCCCCCCTTAAGAATTTTCGTCCCCGAAAATCTTACCAGTAAAAAGGTTTGGATAGCGCTCTTTCATAGTGTCCTCCGATTCCCAAGTTGCTTCTTCAAACCCATGCTTTTGCCATAGCACTTTAACTAAGGGAATTTTCTTATTTCTCAGTTCTTTTACCTCCCGAGTCAAAATACGGATCGGTTCTTCTTCGTTAGTCATATCAGACTTAATCTTAACTTCCGTCGGGCTAATCACATGCGATGGATCTGATCGATATTTACAAAGCATCGAAACATGAAAGACATTATGTATTTCTAATTCAGGTGGTAACTGTAATCTGTAAGCAACCGGCCCAATACGCTCTGTGATTTCATACTGTCCAATGAATCTTGGACTCAACTTGCCTCTACGACCGAATCTGAGTACTTTCTTCCACAGTGAAATTTTCAAAAATACTCGATCTCCAACCTGAAACTCAATGTCTTTACGTTTCAAATTGGCATATGATTTTTGACGGTCTGACGCGGCCTTTAAACTATCCCGGATCACTGTTACCTTCTGTTAAGTCTCTTTAATCAAATCTACTCAGTATATCTTGTTCTCACTGAGCTCGGTCCAATACAATGGCGTACGACACTTACAACCGTACAAGGCTTCGTAAGGTGCCATTTGGATACTAGATTGAAAGCTATTATTATAAGCAAATTCAACCAATGGTAAGTATCGCTCCCACGTACCTTCAAACTCAAGGACGCAACATCTCAACATATCTTCGAGTATCTGAATAACTCGCTCAGATTGACCATCTGTCTGTGGATGAAAAGCGGTGCTAAAGTGTAGTTTAGTACCTAAAGCGTCCTGTAACTTCTTCTAAAACCGCGACGTAAATCTTGGATCCCAATCTGAAATGATAGATTCGGGTACTCCGTGCAAGCGTACAATCTGTGATATATACAGCTCAGCTAACTTATCAAGTGAGAAGTCAGTACGTACCAGGATGAAATGAGCTAATTTTGTCAATCTGTCAACAGTAACCCAGATTGAATCTTTCTTACTCGGCGTCAACGGTAAACCCGATACAATATACATCGTGATTCGATCCCACTTCCACTCAGGTATCAAAATCGGTTAAAGTAGTCCCGACGGTACCTGATGCTCGACTTTCACTTGTTGGCATACTGAACACTTTGCCACAAAATCTGAGATGTCGCGTTTCATTCCATGCCACCAGTAATGCTATTTCAAGTCTTTATACATTTTTTTGCTGCCCGGATGAATCGACAGTTTACTATTATGAGCTTCTTCACAAATCATTCGAATCAACTCAGAGTTCTTAGGCACACATATCCGATTCTTAAACCGTAGACATCCCTCGTCATCCATTAAAAATTCTGAATTCACACTTGAATCACACTGACTCATTTTTGCTCTTAAATCATCATCAATCTCCTGAGCTTCTCGAATTTGCTGAATAAACAATGGTCTCGCTTTTAATTCAACAGTGAGCACACCATCATCGGTCATCGCTAAATTCCCATTCATTGCACGTAGAGCAAATAACGATTTTCGACTAAGTGCATCAGTAACTACATTAGCCTTTCCCGGGTGATAATCAATTACAAGCTCATAGTCCTTTAGCAGCTCTAACCATCGTCGTTGTCTCAAATTCAGATCTTTCTGAGTCATTAAATAATTTAGACTCTTATGATCCGAAAAGACGTGGCATTTCTCGCCAAAAAGATAATGTCGCCACATCTTCAAGGCATATACTATAGCGGCCAATTCAAGGTCATGAGTTGGATAATTCTTCTCGTGCGACTTCAACTGTCTTGATGCGTAAGCTACAACTTTACCCTCTTGCATCAATACACAACCTAGGCCATTTAGAGATGCATCACTATAAACAACGAATTCTTTACCTGATTCTGGCTGAATAAGTACCGGAGCTTCCGTTAACAAAGTTTTCAGCTGATCGAAACTTTGCTGACACCTTTCGGACCACTGGAATTTTACATCTTTCTGCAACAGTCTGGTCATCGGAGCTGCTATCGTAGAAAATCCTTTCACAAAGCGTCTATAGTATCCGGCAAGTCTTAGAAAGCTACGAATCTCAGAAATATTTCTCGAAGGCTTCCAATCAAGTATGGCTGAAACTTTACTCGGGTCAACCCGAACACCTTATGCCGAAATAACATGTCCCAGAAAGCTGACTTCACTTAGCCAAAACTCACATTTACTAAATTTCGCGTATAATTATTTTTCACGCAAAATCTGCAACACTAACTTCAAATGCTCAGCATGCTCGGTTTCATCTCGCGAATAGATCAGTATATCATCAATAAACACAACCACAAACCAATCTAAATACGGTCTGAATACCCAGTTCATCTAGTCCATAAAAATAGCAGGGGCATTAGTAAGTCCGAATGGCATCACCAAAAACTCGTAATAACCATATCTCGTTCGAAACGCAGTCTTTGGGATATCTGACTCTCTAACTCCCAGCTGATAATACCCTGGCCTCAGATCAATTTTCGAGAACACAGAGGCTCCCTTAAGTTGGTTGAATAAATCGTCAATACGCGGCAATGGGTATTTGTTCTTTATAATTACCTTGTTGAGCTGCCGATAGTCAATGCACATTCTCAAGGTCCAGTCTTTCTTTTTCACAAATAGAATAGGAGCACCCCAGGGCGAGAAATTCGGTCTGGCGAAATTTCTATCTGTCAATTCTTGCAACTAAGTCTTTAATTCTTTTAATTCAGTCGGTGCCATTTTGTGCGGAGCTATCGAAATCGGGGTAGTCCCCGGCACTAACTCAATCCCAAATTCTACCTCACGAACTGGTGGCAGTCCTGGTAATTCCTCCGGGAACACATCTGGGTATTCACTAACAACCGGTACTGACTCAATCTTCCTTTCGATCACCTTGCTATCAATTACATATGCTAGGTAGGCTTCACAGCCCTTTCTCAAATACTGCCAAGCCAACATTGTAGATATCACAACAGGTAGTCCACTCAAATCCGCGGACTCAATTCGAATTATCTCATTATTCTGACCTTTTAAATCAATAGTCTTTCGTCTACAATTAACTATTGCATCATGAATTGTTAACCAGTCCATGCCGAGAATAATATCAAACTCATCAAAAGGTAGCAACATCAGATCAGCAGGAAAACACATGTCGCGAATCATTAAGAGGCAGTTCTTGTACACTTTGTCCACCAATACGCACCGACCCAGGGGCTTTGAAACCCGAATCACAAATTCAGTAGACTCAACTGGTAGAGTCTTACTGGACACTAGTGTTTCACATACATACGAATGAGTTGAACCAGAGTCAATCAAAGCAGTTACACTAGTATCAAAGAGTGTGAAAATACCAATAATAACATCTGGAGATGAGGCCTCCTCCCTAGCACGGATGCCATAAGCTCTGGCTGGTACACGGGTCTCCGATCTAATAACCGCATCTGTGGCCCCCTCTGAATACCACTCCTACCTCCTCCCACTCGGGATGGCCTACCTCTAGCTGTAGTGTCACTCGGTCTTGCGCTCTGAGTAATTCCCTTATCAATAGTCCCCGGGCAGTCTCGAATGAAATAGTCCTGGGAGCCACACTTATAACAAGTGCGATTAATAGATTTACCCCAGCATTCTCCAAAATGTCGTCTGCCACACTGCTGACATTCGGGTTTGCTCGCTCAAACGTTGCCAACACTAGCCACTGGTGGCCGCTCTCGAATAAAGATCCCGGTATTAAATCTGGCTCGGCTACTATCATTCTTGAATTTCTTCATTGCCGACTGTGAAAACTTACTCGCAGATCTTTTCCAAACATCTTTTAAATCGAGCTTTGATTTCTGTTTCTCTTTTCCCAGCTCTTCTGCTTTGCAAGCTCACTCAACTAACACGACAAACTCATTAATCTCGAGAATACCAACCAGCAACTTTATATCTTCATTCAGGCCATCTTCGAATCTTCGGCACATAACAGCCTTTGATGAAACACACTCGCGAGCGTAGCGACATAGTCGCACAAACTTGCGCTCATAATCAGATACGGTCATACGACCCTGTTTGAGCTCAAGGAATTCTTTACGTTTGGAGTCGATGAAGCGCTGACTTATATACTTCTCGCGAAATTCAGTTTGAAAGAAGTCCCAAGTAACCCTCTCTTTCGGAACGATTGGTACGAGAGTATTCCACCAATAATAGGCGGAATCCCTCAATAGAGATACGACACACTTCAGACACTCATCGGGTGTGCAAGACAGTTCGTCGAAAACACAGATAGTATTATCGAGCCAAAATTCAGCTCGCTCAGCATCGTCATCATCTTCGGCTCTAAATTCTTGAGCTCCGTGCTTCCTAATTCGATCAATCGGAGGTCTGTTTACTCTCTCAGGATTCACAATCGAGGGTACCACCGGTACTACAGGGGGATTACTCGAATTCAGGGGTGGTTGAACAGTTGGATTGGTTCGTATGTATTGACCGAACCAATCATTCATCATGTTATAAAAAGCTTGTTTAGCCCCCTCGTCAGGATTACTCGTGGCCGGTCGAGATTCTTCTGGCACAGTCCCTTGTGCGGGGGCGGCCGTTACACTCTCGACGTCTTCGGCCTCAGCTCACTCGGGATCGGAATCCATTACTAAGAAGAGAAGATAAGCACATTTTACTGTCAGAAGTCATCACATTATCGCATTACAAAATTATGGCATGTATAGCTAGACTCTCACGCGCTACGTTAGTCCGAGAACCGACTAAACCGTAGCTCTGATACCAATCAAATGTAACACCCCTAACCCCTATTCGTCACTGAACTAGGGTCATGAGGCATTACCAAATTAAAACCCAACCCTGGATAGACATCTATATACATATACCATGCTCTCGTAATGTCAATGAAGCATAAAAAGAAATTCATATCCAAATGAGTAGGCTAGGGCCGAATCTTATAGATTAATACCCTTTATATGCGAACATGACCAAATCTTCATAAGGGAACAAAACACAAATCATGCATATTACAGCCACTTCAAACATGTGACGCAAGGTAATTATTATCACTATCACATTTCATCTAAAACGAACTTACTATGCAATTGGCCAAAAACTCCATTACCATAACCAAGTTGCACATGATAATATGAATCTATGACATAACACATTTCCCCAACCAGTTGTCGAGAATATCCAACACATGCTTCGTCACATTATTATAATAGTCAAGATCACGATTTCAACGTCGAACATATCTTATAAGGTGCAAGCCCGATTATAATAAATGTATTTGCTTATCCATGGTTTCCATTTCAACAAAATTCAGCCATACATTTTACCATTTATGTTACTAAACAAAAGCAACAAGATCATTTGTAACATTTTACTACCTATTCGGCCTTGTTCGCATACATGTGGGTGTTCAAACCTTTCAAGCATCCAATTTTTCTTTTACTCTTCATTACCTAATTTCATTTCCCCTTTTTGTTCTCAGTACACAAGTTGAGCATGTTTCATTTGATGGAAATCATATATATAATACATACGACCCTTAACAGAAATCATAGTTACATAACCATACTACAACAACATGCCGCATATATCCATTATCAAACAATGTCCTTACATATATATGATTCATAATGCAAAAGCCATTTGGATAACATCCATCATGAAGATATATAACTCATTATAAGCTTTAATCTTGATCGGATTTGTGCAAGTTCAAAATAACTTAACTAGCCATTTTCGCATGGCCTTTATATACATGCCAACCCAAAAGAGATCATGACACACTCAAACTTATACATGCCATAATTTCTAAAGTTCAAGCTAAAAGTAATACCAAGAGTAGGTGATAATGTGCTTGACTTTGACAGGGATCCTGAATACGAGCTTCAACTCCAAGGATCACTACCACAATCAAACAAAAATACATACGATAAGCTACTCAAAGCTTAGTAAGTCATAAGCAAAAATAATAGCATACATTCAAGCATTCATAATAACTTCCAATCAACTCCATTACATAATCACTTATAAGGCTATACATATATACATATGCATAATCATTCATCAATAACATCACTTTATTTTCTTAGTCCCTAATTAGAAACTGAATATCCACATTCAACTTTCCACCCTATGATGACTTACTCATGTACATCAAAATAATGAGCCGATAACTAAAACATACATACCTGTCATAAAAGTTTACCTCTATTAAAGTCCCCATCTTTTACAATAATCCAATGCCTTGTACACATAGTACCAATCCCGTAACGTATCGCACACTTAGTGCATTTACGAATTGTTTTCCGCACACTTAGTGCCATTTAACCTATTTCGCACACATAATGCTCGGTAAATAAAATACGCACATAAAGTGCCATTCGATCGATATCGCACACATAGTGCTCGGTGAATAAAATTCGCACACATAGTGCCCCTTTTTATTTGCCTTCTTCCACATTCACACATCAAATACATTTACTCTTAAATTTCATAAACATACCATGCTTTCATGCACATATATATATTGAACCTTTTTCCAAGGTCCATTTCTCCCAATCGGCCATGCCCCATATATGCACATAATGGATCATTTCATTACTATCATACCTTACCTCAACGTCCACCTTGATTCATATCCGAATCACATTCATTCATTTAACCTTAAAACTTTAGTTATATACATGATCCAATCCGCATTCAACATTTACTTCAATTAAGTTCCATACCATGCTACCTTCGGCAATAAAATATTCACTCGTCACTAATTACACATATATATACACCATTATATAACCACATAAATCAAGAATGGCATGAGCCACCACATACACATAATTATATTTCAATTGGCATACTCTACTTCATAACCTAGTTGTATTCGGCACTTCAGGATTAAAATATCTCAAAATTCAATATAAAATGCACAATTCAATTTAGTGCATATCATGTGAATCCAATTTGCTCATAAGCTTACCTCGGTAGTCGAATACTTTGAATTTCTCGGTTACTCGTGTATTTTAGCTTTTCCTCGATCTAGCTCCTTTTCTTTTTGTTCCCGATCTAAGAAATATCAAGTAGAGCTCATTCACATACATTTCTATTCATTTTAGCTCAAAGCTCAAAATTATAAATTTTGTCACTTTACCCCCGAAATTTTAAATTCTTATCGTTTAGTCCCCAAAGCATAACACTCAAAAATACACAAAATTTAAACTACATTCTTAAGGATCAAATTTTCTCCTTCTTATAATACATCTATACAAACCGTCAATTTGTATTTTTAATCCAACAATTATTTATCATTTACAAATAAGTCCTTAAGAATCCAAACACCAATTATCAAAATTTTCCACAACATCAAGCTAAAGCCGAATGTTCATAATACATATATCATCACATTTCTTTCATTATTCAAGCTACCTAGTTCATCCTTGAGTTTCTCTTCTCACGAATTCTTCATTGAGTTAACCTCCATTAGAATTTGTAAAGAGAGCTTAATGGTCTAACATACAAATAGCATATTTTAACTTAAATCACTCAAACAAAAAATCATGTGCGTGGCAACTTTCGAAAGACATTTCTATAGAAAAAAAATTCGGTCATGGGTTAGCTTACTTACAAGGTGACTACTTCAAATTATTAAAATTATCAAGAAATAAACTTGATCACTCACCTAATTGGATCATGCAATTGCCGAAAATGATGAAAATCCTTCTCTTTCTTCTTCCTCAAGATTTCGACAATAACAAGAGTAAAAAGATGATCACCTCCCTCCCACTAATGTTTTGTTTTTATTATAATATTCATTTCATATCATTAATATTATTATCTCCACTTTATCATATAAAACAACCACTTAGTATTATTTTATTACTCTTGCCGTCCATTATACATTCAAAAAGGCTAATTTATCACTTCAATACCTACTCAAAAGAAGACAGTTTAATTTGGCCACCAATTTCATAAAAACTATGGTCTTTCTACTTGTTCAATTTAGCCCTTTTCACTTAAAATTCACCTTAACTGAAAAATTAAAATTACAAACACTAGCATATATATTAAACACAGAAAATGATAATAAGATTTAAAAAAAAAAATTCCTAATCATTCAGATTCGTGGTCCTGAAACCACCATTCCGTTTAGGGTCGAATTCGGACTGTTACATTCATACATTCTACAAAATTTGAATAACTTACTTATCACATTCACTAATCAATTTTTGTCAAGCATGCTACAGTATGTGAAGGTCAGAAAATATATGAATAAGCATATTACTGTATAAACTTTCATTTCACACATTATCACATATACACATTACGAATTCTTATTCATACTTCTCCGAGTTTAACTCATCATTGCTACACTTTATTCAAATACTTCAATATCACTATTAAATGGTCGGATATAGCTCGGTTGGAGAGTACTTATCTTTTAATAAGATTATCCTCAATCACGTCGGAAGGCATCACACTATCACATATTTGTGGCATGTATAGCTAGACTCTCACACTTGCTATGTTAGTCCGAGAACCGACTAAACCATAGCTCTGATACCACTAAATGTAACACCCCTTACCCGTATCATATGCCGGAACCGAGTATGAGGCATTACTAGACTTAACAATACATATTGTCAAATTAATTAACACATATATAAAATGACTTAGTCAAGTCCCTATACATGCCATAACTTAAATCATTTAAAAATAAAGATACCCATAGATAGCTTGATAGTGTGAAGCGATCTCCGACGACCTCCAACCCGAGCTTGTTTAGTAGGACTCTGTATCATGGGAAAGGAAAGGGGGTAAGCTTATAAAGCTTAGTAAGTTCACATGTAAAAGTAATAAGCATTAGCAATGAATTTAGCTTACTACTAAGCTGCGATAACTTGCATAAATAATGCTAAGTTTTTACTTTCCCAACTTACTCATTTGTAGCCTTATCAAAGCCTCAACATGACAAATCCTCACAACAAGTTCTCAAAGTGATACAATCATTAAATCACATGCTTATACCTTATTACTCATGTTCACATTAATCTGTCTACTTGAATCGCTGTCACTAAATTATTTATTTCTTGAGCTACAGAGCTCCAAATTTCAAACCGCTAATTTTCCCTGTAACTAGACTCACATATCTTTATACCATAAAATTTCTAGAATTTTTGGCTTAGCCAATTAGTACAGTTTATTCATTAAAATTTCCTTTGTTTCACTATTCACCTATTCTGACCACTTTTAACTACGAATCAATTTTCTCCTTGTGCATAATTCAAATGATTTTATAATTTATTTCATTTGAAACTAGACTCATTAAGGAATCTATCCATATAAATTATGTCCCAAAATTATTTTTGTACTATTTGTAATAATTTTTCCAAATTAGAACACGGGATCTCGAAATCACTCTAAACTAGTCTCACAAAAATCTAAATATCTCAAAATACAGAATTTCTTTGCTTTCTCTGTTTATTTCATATGAAAATAGACTCAATAAGATTTAATTTCATGTCTCACTCAACTACTAATTCCATTTCTACCATTTTTGGTGATTTTTCAAATTTACTCTACTGCTGCTGTCCAAAACTGTTTTATTTCTAAATTTCACTCTTCATGTTTTCTTTATAGTAACTTTCATTGGAACACTTACTCCGTATCAATCTTACCAAAGTTCAATCACATATCGAGCACATTGCTCATAAGTTTACACGCATATACTTGCACTTATTCATCACATAATCATATTCAATTACACTTAGTCTTTACATAGCCACATTGTATTTTCACTTAGTCAATTTCCCGTTGAACTCATTGGAATATTAACAGATACATCGGAATATTGCACATATTGCGACACTTGTAGCCAAAGCTACTTCATATCAGTTATCACACATAGGCTCGTTCTCGAGCTATTCATATTCGCGGGTCTGCTCACACAAGCTGTCGGTCATACGTTACTACTCAGTGCTGCTCACACAAGCTGTCAGGTATCCACAACACATGCAAGATTACCCAGCCACTAGTAGAACTTATAAGACCAGCACCCGTTTCACATAATGACAATCTCGGGTCTGCTCACACAAGCTTTCGGTCAATACGTAACTACTCAGTGCTGCTCACACAAGCTGTCGAGTATCCATAACACATATCGGATAACTCAGCCACCGGTAGAACGCACGGACCAGCACCCGGATCACTTATTCCACTTAGATTTCACATAAGTTTCAAGTGAACATGTCACTCGTATCCATTTTTATTCCTAAGGTTCAACCGGGAAATTTCTCACTTGTCGATATTTTGTCAATTACATCAAATATTCAACCACAGTTCATACCATTTATCAAAATATGAAAACGTAAGTAAAAATGATGATTTATTTACATACAAACTTACCTCGATACCAAAACGGCCATTTTACCAACTTTCCCGATTTTCAATTTTCCTCCCGTTCTAGGTCCAAATCTTGTTTTTCGAGGTCTAAAACATCACATTTCACTTATTTAATTAATGTACTATTCAAAACAGTCCTTAACTCAACTTTTACAAAATTATAATTTAGTCCTTTTGACTAAATTGAGTGCCCAAACGTCAAAATTTTCGAATGAGATTTTCACGAAATCATTCCGTGAAATTGTAGACCATAAAAATATAAATAAAATAAATTTCTCAACATCGGATTTGTGGTCCCGAAACCACTGTTCCGTTTGGCCTTATTTCGGGATGTTACATTATTATAAGCGAACGAGAGTTCCACTAATTAACCTAGGGTTAGACGTTATTCGCCTCAAGAGAGGGTTTAATATAGGTTAGGGAGTCCTACGGATCAAGCTAAGTAAAGAAATCATATGGTTCAGTGTTACATAACAAGTGAAATCTAGGTGGATTCTTCCTGAGGGTATCGTCGTAATCAACTGAGTTTTTCTTCAAGTATTTTCCAATTCGTTCTTTTTGTCTTGTATCTTTAGCTTAGTAGTCGTTAATATTAGATTAAAGAAATTTCACTATATTTTTAAGGCTAAACAATAAAAAGGAAGTTAGTATTAGTACTTTTAGTTCCTTTGGGTTTGACAATCCGGTCTTGCCTAAGGTATACTACTGTTCGATATGTACACTTGCCTTTAATTGTTGTCAGAGTTAGTTTCCAGGTTCGATCACATTCATTATAAATTTTAAAGCTCTGATTTCAGCGACCAATGATGAAAAGATGATACAGTATATTATGTTTTGCCTCTATATGGCACTCTGGTGTAAACCCTGATTGGTAGATACCCGGGCTTGCAATGGAACACTCATGTGTTTGAATTACAATGAGGAATATAGAGGTACGGAGGTTTGACTGGTTTAATGGCTCTAAGGAGCGGTATGAAGATAAAGGAAAAATGGTTTCTTCGGAACTTGAATCAAAATCTAGTACAAGGTAGAGAGTATATGTATAAAAGGTGTATATTACATTAAAACAAAGTGTAAATATTGCACAAGGCATAAAACATAAGTTATATAGTCATAAAGGGATAGTCCACAAAGGTGGTATAGAACTAGAGTAGTTGTACCTTGTGTCAGTTATATGCGGGTCTTCATTAGCAAATAGTGTCTGCCATTGGGTTGTGCCCGTTTGTGGAAGTATCCGCCAGTAGATATGATGGGATTGAAACTAACTAATATTTCGACAAAGGCAAGTGCACCTATCGAACATTAGTATAGCTTTGGTGAGTCCGGAATATCGTATCCTCAAGGACTAAAATTACTAGTAATAACTATCTTTTTATTATCTAGCCAATAATTAAGGCGTTTTCTTTCTAACCGCTGAAATCAGAGCTTTAAAATTTATAAAACGAATGGTCAAACCTAGAAACTAACTCTGACAATGATTAAAGGCAAGTGTACCTATCGAACAGTAGTATAGCTTAGGCAAGATCGGATTGTCGAACCCAAAGGAACTAAAAGTACTAATACTAACTTTCTTTTTATTATTTAGCCTAAAATAAAGTGAAGTTGCTTTAATCTAAATTAACGACTACTAAGCTAAAGACGCAAAGACAAAAAGAACGAATTGGGAAATAACAAGAAGAAAAACTCAGTTGATCACGATGATATCATCAGGAAGAATCCACCTAGACTTCACTTGTTATCTAACACTGAACCATACGATTTATTCACTTAGTTTGATCCGTAGGACTCCTTAACGTATATTAAACCCTCTCTCAAAGCGAATAACGTCTAACCCTAGGTTAATTAGTGGAACTCTCATTCCCTTATAATAACCCCCTAGAATAGCAGTAAATCGATCTATGGACTCCCATATTAGGTTTCACCCTAATCCGGCAAAATCTCGTCACCCTATCTCTAGGCGTGCGATCAACTCCGCTTAATTATGCTAGATCTACTCTTAAGCAGGGCCTATTCCTCCTCCACGTAAGCACATCAAACTTGAATCAATATCCGCGAAATATTAACTCAAGAATTAAGCACACATAAATAAGAACAAACTAAGTATTTATCATTAATTCAGAAAACGATAACAAGATTCATCTAGGTTTCATCCCCTTCAGGTATCTGAGGGGTTTAGTTCATAACAAATAAAGAAAACATCTCAAGAGAAAAGATAAAACAAAACATAAGAAATCCCTAAAACTCCTTGAAGGAATTGAAGGAGAAATCCGCCGTCTTGAGTAGAATCTCGGCTTCTTGGGATGGATCAACTGGCTAACTTCGAATGATTCCCTCAACTCTGACCTTTCCGGCTTGGCTCCTTGGCCTAGCTCGACGCCCCCTTCAAAGGTGGTACTTGGGGGTTATTTATAGGCTCTTGGAATGTGATTCTTTCTCCCTAAGTATCCTTTTCCAACTGAAATTGTCTAAGGCCACGACAGGGGCACGGCCATGTCACACGCTCGTGTGACTCATCTTCAAGTCGTGTTCAGATTTCTAAGTTGAGGCACGGCCGTATAGATCGGGGGTGAGGCCGTGTTCTAGATGCTTGAAAAGGCACGACCGTGTGCTCTTTGGGCCAGGCTGTGTCGATTTCGTGATATGGCCCATTTATTCCGTTTTGGGCCCGTTTTATGTTCTTTTCATCCTCGGGTGCTATCCTGAGTATAAGACATGAAAAGAAAGGATTAAGAGCACCTTTTTACATAAATTGAGGAATAAAACATCCAAAAACAAGCTAAATGTGGGATTAAAATATGTTATAATTACGGTTTATCAAATACCCCCACACTTAAGCTTTTGCTTGTCCTCAAGCAAAATTCTCAACATACAATTAAAACGAACTTTCCATAATTCACAATTCCTACTGACAATGCCTTATCATAATTATAATTTATACATGGATAATTCAATTCAAAGAGTCCTAAAGATTCAAACAATTAATAAGTCATTCATTTGTAATTCGAAAACGTAGGTGTCTCCCCTTATCTGAATAATCACCTTTAATTCGAAATTGACAAGAGTTGACATCCCCATTAAAAGATTCACTCAAATCACTCAAAGTGTTTAAGGTTCATAAAAAGAAGCACTCATACGTCGAACCTGAAAAGTTAATCCCATATGCTTGCCTGAAAATCAAATCTCCACCACTATAAAATGAGATGATAAACAGATCAAAAGGTCTTTGTTAGGGTTGTAACGGGGCAAGGATTAAGGTGTGGATAAAGGCTGAAATTAGAAGGTTAGAATCGAGATTGAATTGACAAGTACCTACTTAAGAACACTGAAATAATATTTACATTAACTAAAAATAATAATCCTAACAATACGAGCTTTTCTTTCGGAAAATAAGCTTTAACTGTATAAGCTCACCACTAATACTGAATATACTTCAATTTTTTTTAAGAACAAACTAATAATAATAATGTATGAATTCAACTCATGCTCTGATTTAATTCGGTAACTAATCAAATCATATCTCGATTAAAGGATAGTCAAAAGGAGGGTGATAACAAATACAAAGGGTTTTGGGGTTATTAATAGGTGAGTCAATAAAAAGGGTTGTTAGGATCAACGGGGTTCACTAGGGGTTAATTTATGTAGGTAGGCTATTTAGTGGAGTGAGTGGGTTAAAACCTAGGTGCCTTTATCATCTTTGTATATCAAATCATCAATGTGGTCTAAACATGTATAAACGAGGCAAGTTCTAGAATAACAGTTCAAAATTGACACACTCATAATCAAAAAGTGAGCACGAACAAGAATATATGCTCTATAAGGCTCAAAATCTCACAAACATTATGGGTGTTTTGACATCAATCTCATAAATTTCAAATTTCAAAGCAATATTCAAATTTAGGTTAACAACCTAGCGAATATTTTTTATTCTAAAAAATAGACTTATCATGCTTGATTCTCTAATATCTTTAAAATTTAATTATCAATGCACAATTATCAATGACTTAATCTAAAACATGTCAATGAAAATCATAAATCATCAGAAATTTCATCCTAATTAGTAATATGAAAATTTTACTTAAAAACAAGACTAAATTCAGAGATTTGAGAAAAATGAAAAAAGTTTGGTCGAATTTGAGAATAATGCAGAAAATTATGCCCTTCTTTAGATAAATATTCACCCCCCATACTTAAGATGTACATTGCCCTCAATGTACAATGATAGGTATAACATTTATGGGATAAATCAAAAGAGAAGGGGAAAGAATACTCCCTGAATTTTGGTTGGTGTCCTTGGAGGATGATAGAGGTCGTGGTGTGTATGTTTGAAGAGGTCGGTCTGGATGACGAACCTGTGCTAGATGAAGAAATTGGGGAGCTCGTACCTTATTAACCAGGGTTTATTGAAACACAATTAAAATAAACTAATTATTTAAGTAAAGAAAAGCAAGCTAAAGGGAAGGAGACTAAGAAGGAAAATAAAAGTAAAAGAAAAGGTGGGTGAATCGGAGAGTCCTTATTGATGGATGGTTCGCGAGGTGGGTGTGACTTCTAGGGCTGCGGAGGTGCTGGCGGTGGCGGAAGTGGCATGATTCCCGAGCAGCCTGGCGAACCTGACACTAAGAAACTAAAATAAGTTAAATTAAACTAAGCATAAGATTGTCAAAGAGAAGGAAATTAAAGCAAAAGAGAAAAGGAAAAATAAAAACTAATTGGTCTCAAAGACCCTTGGCTTGGTGAGTAGACGAAGCTACCGGCATGAACTCATGTTGATCGTTCTTCTTTGAGAAGACTATGGTTGGCCTTTTTCATTTCTTCGACATGATGTTGGATGGCTCAAGGATCTAGAGAATTATTATAAAGAGGAAAAAGTCTGAGAGGGAGAAGGGAGAAAAGAAAAGAATGAAGAAATCAGATGGGGAGAAGGGGAAGGACTGTGGGGTTTAAATAGGATTTCAAATCTGGCACATTCCCACGCCCGTGGACCAGGGGCGTGTCGATTTACAAGGCCGCCTCGCACGGCCGTGTGTCTGTGCGTGCTGTATCTCCCTGGCCATTCTTCTGCTAACCACGCCCGTGTATGTGAAGTCAGTATGTTAGCACGGTTGGGAGGCACGAGCGTGTTCTTCCCGTGGTCGACTAGTCAGTAACCTTGTATGGTTGTACGACACGGGCGTGTTTTGCCCGTGGTGAGTAAGTTAGTAGCTTCACACGGTCGAGAGGCACGGGCGTGCCAGTTTTACGGAGCCCGTTGGGTAGTGGTTGGATCCGTGACTTCGAAAAGTGGTTGGGACTGATTCGCACGGCCTCTGATAAGTCAGTACGGAGATTTTGGTGGTCCACACAGTCACGGACACGGCCGTGTGTAAGACCGTGTGGCCTTGAAATTATGCACTTTTGGTTAGTTTAAGAGAGAAGTAAGAAGGGAAGAAAAGAAACCGATAAATTTAAAAGTAAATAGTTTTAGTTGCTCGGGTTGCCTCTCGAGAAGCGTTCGTTTATAGTCATAAGCTAGACTTTCCTTGAAATTGAAAAAATCAGGGAGGTTTAAAGGTTTGAATATCTTCCCTCTTGCTTATAGTTCTATTTTCTTGATAAAGTTTAAGTCGAGAAGTGTTTACCTTAAAAGTGCCGAATGTTGGATTGCTTACCTCGACTGTTCCGTGGGGGAAGATCTCGTGTACCTTTAGAGGAATTTCCTTACGTTCAGATCTGATGTGGTGGTGCGAGGATCGGCTTTGTCTAACAGCACCTGGTCTCCTATTTTGAAGTGATTTGATGTTCCTACTAGTTCTTCAAGTGGTTCCTTAGGTTTTGCTTTGTGTGGTTCCGGTTCTTCTTTGATGTATGTCTTCTGCTCTTTTAATTTGTCGACCCTAAGGCTTTGTTCCTTATGTATTTCATCTTTGTTGGTTTGGGGTCTAAGATTTGGCTCAGGGTTGTATTCCTGTGGTGTTTACTGCGATAAAAGCTGAACAATTTGATTATCAAATGAAGTGACTTTCTTACCTTCATCGACTGTTGTCCTGGCCGAGTCAAGAGCTTGGAGACTAAGTGATTCGTCACCTACGCAAAGAATGAGTTCGCCTGTGGCAACATCAATTTTAGTTTTGGCAGTTGCTAAAAAAGATCTTCCTAAAATTAAGGGGATTGAACTATCCTCATCCATGTCTAAGACAACAAAATCTACTGGGAAAACAAATTTATCGATTTTGACAAGAACATCTTCTATAATGCCCCTAGGAATTCTAGCCGTTTTATCAGCTAATTGAATGCTCATCCTAGTTTGTATGGGCTTCCCTAGACCTAGTCGTTTAAACAATGTATAAGGCATGACATTTATGCTTGCCCCTAAATCTGCTAACACATTATCAATAGTTAAACTACCAATTAAACATGGAATCGTAAAACTCCCTGGATCTTTTAGCTTTCGCGGTAGTTTATTATGTAATATTGCTGAGCATGCTGCGTTTAATTCCACATGGTGCTCTTCATCTATTTTGCGTTTGTTTGTCAAGAGCTGTCTTAGAAATTTCCTCGAGTCTGGCATTTGAAAAAGAGCTTCAAGAAGAGGTAAGTTAATATGTAATTTCTTTAAAAGTTTAAGAAACTTACCGAACTGTTCTTCTGAATCGTCTCTTTTCGTCGCTTCGAGATAAGGTATATGAGGTTGGTACTCTTTGATTATTGGTTTCGGCTTTTCTTGCGTTACCTCTATTTTACCTTCATCTACCTCTTGGTTTGGTTCATCTAACCCTTTGCTATCATGATCTGTGATGGCTTGAATTTGCTCCTTAGGGTTAATCTCAGTGTTACTTGGTAGACGTCCTTGCGGTCGTTCAGACATTAGCTTTGCGAGTTGCTCAACTGCATTAGTGACTTCCTTGACTGACTTAGTAAGTTCCCCAACTCGGTTCTTGTTGTTTTTAATTGTTCTTTCAGTTTCATGGAAATGGTTTTCCGTGTTTGTCATAAATTTTGAGAGCATCTCTTCAAGGTTTGGCTTCTTCTCTTGTGGATAAGGCTGATTTTGGAAGTTTTGAGGAGGTTGTTGCCTTTGGTTTCCTTGACCTCCCCATGAAAAATTTGGGTGGTTCCTCCAACATGGATTATAAGTATTACTATAAGGATTATTATTGGATCTGAAATTATTACCTATATAGTTCATATGTTAGCTCTCTGTATCTGGTTGGTAGGGTGGGTACTCAGGATTCGCCACGATTCCACTTGCGTCGTACTACATGACTGAATGTGCCTACGAAGAACACAAACTATCAATCTTTTTATTCATCATCTCAACCTGTGTTGATAGTATGGTTATCGCATCGAGGTTGAAAACTCCGGCTGATTTTGTCGGTTTCGTCCTTGTCACTTGCCACTGATAGTTATTCAGTGACATCTCTTCAATGAATTCGTAGGCTGCTTTAGGAGTTCTGTTGTTAAGGGTTCCACCGGCGGCTGAATCGATTAGTTGTCTCGTTGAGGGGTTTACACCGTTATAGAATGTTTGGACTTGTAGCCATAAGGGTAGACCGTGGTGTGGACACCTTCTCAAGAGATCCTTGTATCTCTCCCATGCGTCGTATAATGTCTTTAGATCCATCTGCACAAAAGAAGATATATCATTCTGTAATTTGGCCGTTTTGGCCGATGGGAAATATTTCAATAAAAAAATTTCGGTCATCTTTTCCCATGTAGTATTGACCCTCGTGGTAACGAGTTTAACCACTGTTTGGCTTTATTCCTTAATGAAAAAGGGAATAACTGAAGACGTATGGCATCATCAGAAACGCCATTTATTTTGAAGGTATCACGGAACTCTAAAAAATTAGCTATATGAGCGTTTGGATCTTCGTCCTGCAATCCATCAAATTGAACAAACTGTTGAATCATTTGTATTGTGTTAGGCTTTAATTCAAAATTGTTAGCAGCTATAGCAGGCCTAACAATACTTGATTCCGCTCCTGTTAAATACGATTTAGCATAATTAAACAATGTACGTGGAGCATTGTTCTCCCCCATATCATGTGGTGGTGGATTATTCTTGTCCATCCCTTCAGTAGGATTGGATCTACCTCCTTGATCTTCCTCTGTGTAATTTAGAGCTCGCCTGATTTCTCTGCGAGTCCTATGAACGGTAGCTTCAATTTCACTATCGTATACCAAAGGTCCTCTCGGGTTCATTCTAGTCATAAACTAGAGGTACCTGCTGAGAAAAGAAAAAGAAGGAAAATTTAGCAAAAATTAAAATTTAACCTAGAAATAAAAATAAAAGTAAATTGCGAAAAAAAGAGAAAAAAATAATGGCTAAAGTAATAAAAATAGAGCGTTCTTAATATTTTAGTTCCCCGGCAACGGCGAGAAAAACTTGATCGCTGAAATCAGAGCTTTAAAATTTATAAAACGAACGATCAAACCTGGAAACTAACTCTGACAACGATTAAAGGCAAGTGTACCTATCGAACAGTAGAATAGCTTAGGCAAGACCGGATTGTCGAACCCAAAGGAACTAAAAGTACTAATACTAACTTTCTTTTTATTATTTAGCCTAAAATAAAGTGAAGTTGCTTTAATCTAAATTAACGACTACTAAGCTAAAGACGCAAAGACAAAAAGAACGAATTGGGAAATAACTAGAAGAAAAACTCAGTTGATCACGACGATACCCTCAGGAAGAATCCACCTAGACTTCACTTGTTATCTAACACTGAACCATACGATTTATTCACTTAGTTTGATCCGTAGGACTCCCTAACATATATTAAACCCTCTCTCGAGGCGAATGAAGTCTAACCCTAGGTTAATTAGTGGAACTCTCGTTGTCTTATAATAACCTCCTAGAATAGCAGTAAATCGATCTATGGACTCCCATATTAGGTTTCACCCTAATCTGGCAAAATGTCGTCACCCTATCTCTAGGCGTGCGATCAACTTCGCTTAATTATGTTAGATCTACTCTTAAGCAGGGTCTATTCCTCCTCCACCTAAGCATATCAAACTTGAATCAATATCCGCGAAATATTAACTCAAGAATTAAGCACACATAATTAAGAACAAACTAAGTATTTATCATATAATTCAGAAAACGATAACAAGATTCATCTAGGTTTCATCCCCTTCAGGTATCTGAGGGGTTTAGTTCATAACAAATAAAGAAAACATCTCAAAAAAAAAAGATAAAACAAAACATACAAAATCCCTAAAACTCCCTGAAGGAATTGAAGGAGAAATCCGCCGTCTTGAGTAGAATTCCGGCTTCTTGGGATGGATCAACTGGCTAACTCCGAATGATTCCCTCAGCTCTGACCTTTCCGGCTTGGCTCCTTGGCCTAGCTCGACGCCCCCTTCAAAGGTGGTACTTGGGGGTTATTTATAGGCTCTTGGAATGCGATTCTTTCTCCCTAAGTATCCTTTTCCAACTGAAATTGTCTAAAGCCATGACAGGGGCACGGCCATGTCACACGCCCGTGTGACTCGTCTTCAAGCCGTGTTCGGATTTCTAAGTTGAGGCACGGCCGTGTAGATCGGGGGTGAGGCCGTGCTCAAGATGCTTGACAAGGCACGGCCGTGTGCTCTTTGGGCTAGGCCGTGTCAATTTCGTGATATGGCCCATTTACTCCGTTTTGGGCCCGTTTTATGTTCTTTTCATCCTCAGGTGCTATCCTAGGTATAAGACATGAAAAGAAAGGATTAAGAGCACCTTTTTACATAAATTAAGGAATAAATCATCCAAAAACAAGCTAAATGTAGGATTAAAATATGTTATAATTACGGTTTATCAGTTTCAATCTAAAATTTAACTAACTAATTAATTAACGATGAACGCAACAGAGAGTGCAGAAATAATCGAATAAACCAATGATAAGGACAATACCCAAGGAAGAATCCATCTAGACTCCACTTATTATTCTGACTCTGAATTAAATGATTTATTCACTTGACTTGATCCGTAGAAATCCCTAAATTATATTAATATCTCTTTCGAGACTAAAAACAACTAACTCTAGGTTGATTAATTGAAATCTCTTTCTAATTAAAACCCCTATCGTCGCATTAACTCGATCTATGGATTCCCCTATTAGATTTGAATCTAATCCGGCATATTTATGTCGCCCTATTTCTAGGGTTGCAATCAACTCCGCTTAATTATGTTGGATCTACTCTTAAATAGGGACTTTTGCTCCACTGAATAAGCACATCAATCTTGAATTAATATTCCTGAAAACATTAAAACAAGGATTAAGAACACATAATTAAGAACAAGAACAAGTATTTATCACGTAATTCAGATTTATTAAATAATAAGATTCATCTAGGTTTCATCCTCCCTAGGTATTTAGGGTGTTTAGTTTATAACGTGGAAGGAAAACATCATAGAATTAAGAAAAAAATAAGACATAAAGAACCCAAAAACTTCTAAAGAACTTGATGGAGATCTTCAATCTTTGAGTGAATTCGCTTCGAGATGATTCCGACGACTTCCTTCGAGTAATCTCTGCAATCTACTCTCCGTCCTCTTTTAGGTCCTCCCCTAGGGTGTTTATATAAGCCTTGGAGCACCTTTCTTGGCCCACAAGTAGTCTTTTCCGAATAGAACTAGACTTGGGTTCGGTAGGGACACGCCCGTGTGCGATAGCTTAGGTCGTGTTCGATTCAGATCGTCACACACGGCCGTGTGGTCTGCCCGTGTGTGATAGTCCAGGTCGTGTTGATTTCTGAGGCAGGCCCATTTTGTCCCATTTTGGCCCGTTTCTCATTCTTTTCAACTCTCTAAGCTCTCCTGAGTGTAAAACATGAAATTAAAGGATTAGAAGCATTGAATTCATCAAATCTAATGAAAATTCATCTAAAAATAAGCCAAGCATGGGGTCAAAAGATGTATAAATTATGGTTTATCAAGATACTTCAAAAAACGGGAATTTGTATCCATCAGAAGTGGCATTCCATTTTGTCGGTCTAAGTATTAGTCTAATAGTGTCTGTTGAACCGTATTGTGGGGTTATATTTCTTTGTAACTCACTAAGTTCTTATAAACGTACTTAGTTTCTTTTGTTCATATTTCAAGCTTTTAGGTTGAACATATTTGTAGCAGGGACTCTACTAGATTTGCGACCTATTTGTGAGCCATTCTTTGTTCTTGGGTGTAACATGAATCGCTGGGGAAATAGGATATCTGTTAGATTCCGATAGATTAACTTAAAACAAATTTGTATTTTGAAAATGTATTTTATATTTCTAGATTATAGTAAGTAGCTTGGTGGGTTACATTAATAAACCATAAAAGTAACATATTCTAAGCCCACATTTAGTATGCTTTTGGATGAATTAAGCCTCGATTTATGTAAAAAGGTGCTCTTAATCCTTTGTTTTCATATTTTATACCGAGGAAAGCACCCGAGGATGAAAAGAACAGAAAATGGGCCTAAAACGGAGTAAATTGGCCGTATCATGAAATCGACATGGCCTGAACTTAAGCCCACACGGCCATGCCTTATTGATCATCCAGAACACGGCCTGACCCCAGATTCACACGATCGTGCCTCATTAAAGAAATCCGAACAAGGCCTGGCCACGATTCACACGGGCGTGTGCCATGGCCGTATCCTTGTCGCTGGAAAGAGCAATCTCATTTAGGAAAGGATACTTGGAGGCAAAGAAACACATTCCGAAGCCTATTCAAACACCCTAGTAGGAATTATACTTAAATTAGGATACTTAGGTACCAAGTAAGGCATCTCAAAGCCTATATAAACACCCAAGGGGGCAACTTGAAAGGGGAGTTCGGCAGAAGCCGGAACGGGCGGTTAGCTAGGCCAAGGAGCCAAGCCGAGAAGGTAAGATTTGTGGGAATCACTCGAAGATAGCCAGTTGATCCATCTCAAGAAGCCGGAATTCTACTCAAGGCGGCGAATTTCTCCTTCAATCCCTTCAGGGAGTTTTAGGCATTTCTTATGTTTTGTTTTATCTTTTCTCTTGAGATGTTTTCTTTAACTGTTATGAACTAAATCTTTCAAATACCTGAAAGGGATGAAACCTAGATGAATCTTGTTATTATTTTCTAAATTATATGATAAATACTTAGTTTGTTCTTAATTATGCAAGCTTAATCCAAATTTGATGTGCCTAGGTGGAGGAGGAATAGACCCTACTTAAGGGTAGATCTAGCATAATTAAGTGGAGTTGATCGCACGCCTAGAGATAGGGTGACGAGATTTTTCCGGATTAGGGTGAAACCTAATATGGGAATCCATAGATCGATTTACTACTATTCTAGGGGGTTATTATTCGAGAAAGAGATTTTTGTTAATTAACCTAGGGTTAGACGTTATTCGCCTCGAGAGAGGGTTTAATATACGTTAGGGAGTCTTACGGATCAAGCTAAGTAAATGAATCGTATGGTTCAGGGTTAAATAATAAGTCAAGTCTAGGTGGATTCTTTCTGAGGGTATCTTCTTAATCAACTGAGTTTTTCCTAAAGTTATTTTCCCAATTCGTCCTTTTTGTCTTTGTGTCTTTGGTTTAGTAATTAATTTAGATTATATTAAAGCAACTTCACTTATTTTTAGGTTAAATAATAAAAAGAAAGTTAGTATTAGTACTTTTAGTTCCTTTGGGTTCGATAATTCGGTCTTGCCTACGCTATACTACTGTTTGATAGGTTCACTTGCCTTCAATCGTTATCAGAGTTAGTTTCCAGGTTTGATCATTCTCTTTATAAATTTTAAGGCTCTGATTCTAGCGATTAAGTTTTTGGCGCCGTTGCCGGGGAACTAAAATATTAAGAAAGCTTAATTTTTATTACTTTAACCATTTTTATTGCAATTTATTTTCATTATTATTTTTATTATTATTTTTATTTTTATATTTTTACTTTGCTAATTTCTCCTTTATTTTTCTTTTGGCAGAAAATTTTAGTCTATGGAAAGGATGGCACTGAATAATTATCAGTGGCAAGGCATGGGGACAATTCCTACTAAAGAAACCAGTGTTTTCAACCTCGACGTGGTCACTAGGTTATCTAATCAGTTAGAGATGATGAATAAAAAGATTGATGGTTTGAATAGTCTCTCGCAGGTACACCCAGAAATACAATATGATTCAGGAGGCGTGGTGAATCATGAGTACCCACCCTATGGATATGGCATGGAAAACGAGCAAGCTCACTATACGGGTAACTATTCTAGACCACAAAATAATTTTTATAATGACACTTATAATGCAGGTTGGAGGTACCATCCCAATTTCTCGTGGGATGATCAAAATAGCCAAAGACCGGAACTTCATCCAGATTTTCAACAACCACCTCACCAACAAGAAGAGGAGTCGAACATTAAAGAGATGCTGACAAAATTCATGGCAACCACATATACCGTCTCCAAGACACTGAGAAAACACTTAAAAGTCAACGAACATCGGTTGAAGAGAACAAGAACCGATTAGAGGAACTTACTAAGTCAGTAGGGGAAGTCACTAAAGCAGTCAGACAACTTGCAAAGTTGATGTCTGAATGACCGCAAGGACGTCTACCAAGTAATACTAAAACTAACTCGAGAGAGCAAAATCAAGCCATTTATGATAGTGAAGGGTTAGACGTACCAAACACAAGGGAAGAACCTGTGGTTAGTGAAGGTAAGGTTGAAGTGTGCCATGATATAGCAAAACCGGCAATTACAGAATACCAACCTCGTGTGCCATATCCCGATACAATAAAAAAAGACCACATAGAGGAAGAATTCGATGAACTCACACTTCGTGTAGACGATGAAACAATCACTCTTCAAGCTCTTGACCCAACTAGGACATCGAGTAATAAAGGTACGAACGTTAATTTTATTGATAGCCATTTGGTTCAACCTTCTTTACAGGAATCATCACGAAATCACCTAGCTGAGCTAGATCTTAGACCTCGTGCCAACAAGGAAGAATTAGATGAGGAACAAAGCCTTAGGGTCGACAAACCAGAAGAGTGGACAACACAATTTAAAAAAGAACCAGAACCACACGAAGTGAAACCGAAGGAAACCCCAGACGAGCTGAACAAATCACATCAAAATAGAGGATCGGGTATTGTTGAATAAGGAAAACCCTCAAATCACCAATTCAGACCTCAAGGCAAATGAAGAAATCACTTTTGAGGTACTTAATGTCTTCCTATACGGCACAGTCGAGGTAAGCAATCCCAAATTCAACACTTTTGAGGTAAACACTACTCGACTTAAACTTTATATCCATAACCGAGTTGATTGCATGAGAAAGGATTTCCACATCCTCAAACCACCATGATTGTGCGTACAACAGGTAAGTCTAGCTCAAGACTTTAAACGGGCGCTTCTCGGGAGGCAACCCCGAGCACTAACCCCATTAATTTTTTTTTCCTTTTAGCACCTAACTATAAACTAACCAAAGTGCAGATTTCCATACCACACAGCCTTGCACACGGCCGTGGCCGTGGCCATGTGGTCACCACAGGAAGGTACAAGGGCGGGGGCAACCACCAGATCCATAATTTCTATTTAAACCCCTTCTTCCTTTTTCTTTTCCAATTGTCTTTCTTCTTTCATTTTCCATTATTTACTTTTATTTTTATTTTTATTTTTATTTTTACTTTTATTTTTATTTTTATTTTCTTTATTATTATTTTCTTCTTATTCTTCATGCCATTTAAATTTAGCTTAGGATTCAATAAAATTAGGACGGCTACTTCGAGGATTCAATTTCAAACGGTTCGAGACGCTTCCCCACGTTCACCTCCAATCCTATCCGATTTCTTTTCATTACCTTCTTCCAAAAATTCAGGAAGTTTCACTTCTCTTCCCATATTATGATTTTATGATTATTTCGCTATTATCTATCTTTGTACATTGAGGGCAATGTACAACTTAAGTGTGGGGGGTTAACTAAAGTATTAATTGAAAATCCCTGAATTATGCCTTGTTCGAAAGTAAAGTGTCTCATATTGTGATTAGAATGAAATTTTCCTGATTTATGATTTTTATTGATATGTTTTAGATTAAGTCATTGATAATTGTGCATTGATGATTAAATTTGAAGGATACTAGAGAATCAAGCATGATAAGTCTATTTTCTTTAGGTTGTGTAACACCCCAAACCCGGTCAACAAACCACGACCGAATTCAGTATGTTACAGAGTGAAAATATTTTGAAGAAACAAATCATTGGTTTAATTTTGTGACAAATGTTTATCGAAGAACATTTTATCGATTTGGGTTTGAAAGAAAACACTTCTGGGAAAATCATTTATCGTTTCTATTTTTTTGAAAGTCGGTTGGTTCCACGAAAGCTCGAGTGAGTTTAAAATAATTAAGTTAAAATCGTTTCGTTTTTGAGCTTGAAGGAAAAACTTAGTTTGAAAAACAGTTGAGTTAACTTGTCGTTATCACCATTCATTATTTCCTGATGAAAAGTTGTAAATACCCGATATTAAGCATGATTTTCAAAACGTTGATTTTACCAGTTATTTGAGCATGCAATGTCATTTAACTTAAATATAATGTGATAAAACTTAAAAGCAAATAAAACCCAAAATAATAATCTTAGCGGCCTTATTACAAATCCAAAACCAAATTTAAAGAAATCATAGACCCAAAATAAAAGTTTAAACCACAGCCCAAAAGCAACATGCATGGCCACCTCGAGTCCTCCCCGGCTCCATATCCGCGATCTATGCCTCATCTGCAAAATGTAAGGTAAGGGGTGAGTCGCCGAGACTCAGTGCATAAATCCCCATCCTGATATTAATAAGCACTTACACAATTCAATAGTAAATATGCAAATCATGCAAACCCAACCTAACCATCCGAACTCCTGTGTCTACCCCGTGTGGTCAAAACCACTGGTGACCGTAGTCACAAATCATATAAGTGTGGTCAAAACCACTGGTGACCGCAGTCACAAATCATATGGTAGGGACAACCCACCGTGTGGTCAAAACCACTGATGACAATCCCGTAATCAACATGTGGGGCCAACCCACTGTGGTACCAAACCACTGGGACGAGTCACAATAATCCATGTGTGGTCAAAACCACTGGTGACAGTCTAAATCATCCTTCCCCCTCCTCTCATCATACCCACAGCAGCGAACATACTTGTCATGACATAAATATCATATTTAAAATGCAAATATCACATAGCATAGCATGATCCAATGGAATCGCAACACATCACGATAGTCAATCGACAAGGGACTTACCCGGAGTCCACGCACATACCCATAAAGCAAAACACTGGTTTCAATGGCTATTTCAGCTTTTAACGGTAAATACAATTAACATATATTGCTAATGAAGTGTGCAAGAGTTACACACCTGATTACTCGTAAGACTACGCTTTCTACGTTGGTACTATCGTTAATCGACACTACCGCTATCTGCCTATTGTTCTGCTCAGATGCCGGCCCACACCCCGGTGGCCAATCGCGAACAGCCGACACTGCCCTCTTCTTGAACTTAGGGGCTGGGGTCTCAGATCCAACCCCTCTTAACGTTCGGCTAACAACAGGGTCCATAACACCTTTGGTCACTAAATTGGATTAACACAGAGATTAACATTGAATAGAAATTAAACCCAAATGAATAGATCCCTTACCTAAGTCGACGAAACCTCGAGGCTCTAAGAGTAACTCACAACCAATGAATCCCGAAAGTTCCCACCAGATGGCGTCACTACACTCCCCTGCTTTCGGCCAAGCACATCACTATTAAGCAAATAGCCATTCGGCTTTTTAAAATAACAGGGAAAAGATTGAATCGACAGGAACCCTTACCACAACACTTAACAGATTCGACCAACCCCTGACAAAAATTGGCAACACCAGAGTAGATGAGGGCCAAAACGAATGTTGATGATGCTTAGATCTTGCACCGAAAGAAATGAAGATGAACAGACCACTAGGGTATGGTTTGAAAAAGAAAACAAAGATAAGATCCTTGAATGGAGAATATTCGGCTAAGACAAAGAGATAAAAGATGATAATGGAGTTAGGGGTTTTCGGTTCATAGATGAAAGAGAAGAGAAAAGATTTAGGCTCCAAAAGGTCCACTAGTTTCGGCTATGGTCAAGGGATGAGAAAAGAAAAGTGTTGCTTAGATGTTTTTGGCACAAGAGGGTTTACGAGAAGAAAAGAAGTCGAAAGAGAGAGGGAAGAAGTGTTGATTTCGGCTTTGTAACAAAGATGGAGAAAAGAGAATAGGAGAATTCGGCTTAGACTTTGGAGAGAAAAGAAGAGAAGCAACAAATGCTAAGAGGGAGTTGTGGAAGTGGTTCAATTTCGGCACCAAAAGAAAATAAAAGAGCAAAGCACCAAGTGTTCCAACCAGCCGAATGCCACTCCCCACCAAAGCCTATACCATATTCGGCCACCTCTCTATCTAGCACCTCAAAAATCGAAAATGTAAAGAACCCTCACCCAAAATTCGGCACACCCTTAAACACCCATAACTGAATGCTCCCTACACCCTTAGTGTTTGACATTCGGCCAACACTAAGCTCCCCACGCCCAACTCCTAAATTTCCTTCTGGCCACTCATTCAAACAAATTTGAATGAGTCAAAATCCTTATTTTTCTCTTGTCCATCCATCCAAATCTGTTGACCCAATCCACATCCATCCAAGAGAGTCCTTCCTAAGTCCATCTCCTCCCTGCTTCTGGCGTCAAAAATAAACACACAAGGGGAGATTTCTGCAGCTCGAACCAAGGCCCTCTTAGCTCCCTGTGACGTCACCTTCCTTGTACCTTAGTGGCGCCTCCCTTGCCACTTTACCACTAGGTTATCTGTGTCACAACACTCCAAGAATATCTCTTAACCCCTACCTTTCTTAGCTCTCCCTTCCAATTACCTAAAACCAAAATTTTTGCCATGACTCAAGCCCAACCAGAGGTCATGCCTAGACCCCCAAAACACCCTAAGCTAGCACAACCAACATATTATCACATGCAATCATACAAAAAGCAGAGACCCCGATTTAAGGATGTTACAGTTCTACCCCCTTAAAATAATTTCGGCCTCAAAATTACCTGGTTAGAAGAGTTGAGGGTATTGCTGCCGCATCACATCCTCTGGTTCCCACGTGGCCTCCTCAGTACCATGGTTCCGCCATAATACTTTTACCAAAAGAACTGACTTCTTACGCAAGACTTTGACATCCCGATCCAAAATCCGCACTGGTTCCTCCTCGAAAGACAAGTCTGAGCTCACCTCTATTTCCTCAATTGGCACGACATGCGACGGATCTGATCGGTAGCGCCTAAGTATTGAAACATGAAACACGTCATGAATCTGACCATGAGTTGCCATCATCGTGTTCCTCAGCGGCAAGCGCGGCTTCAGAACTTTCTTCTTCATCTTTGAGAGGCAACCAAGTGTTTGTCCCACGATGGGCAAACTTTAGGAAAGAGTTAAGCCATTGCGCCTTCCAGTACTTGTGCATGCCCTGACCCCTATACTGTTTTGATAGTACGATCCCGGATTAACATTTTCCTAACCTCGTTCTCGAGGACGGGATAATAGGGGCGTAGCACCGAATATGTCGGAGTAGTCCCACCCAGTAGATGGACAAGCCACCATTTATGGAAGCTAGCCAATCTTAATGAAAGCGTTAGTAGCTTAATTTTACATCTTTCTTTTTAGCTAGGATACACTCCTTTATACAAGACTTTTCTAGAGCGGCAACTCCAAGTTCTTTCATACCCTCAGCTCAGGGAAAAGAGCTAACTGCTGCGGGAGAGGCGACTTCTCTTTCCCGTGCTCTAGCAATTGCGCTCCTTAGACCACTTTGAGTGGGGTATCTAAACAATATTCATTGCCTTTCCTTACCCGTGAATTAGGAATTAAGTTTTCGTCTTATTGTATTGTAGATCGGTCATCTCTTCCTTTTTGAATTCCATCTCTTGTTTGGTTTCTGGTACCTTTCCTGGAATGAAAGCTTTGACCTTTTAGGCTCATAATCTGTAGAATGCAGGTTCGAATCCTGCCCCTGCCTAATTACGTCAGATACTTGATAGAATGCATTCCACTTTCTCGAATGTATAAGTGGACCTCTCAAAAGTATAAGTAGACATTAGTCTTGCTGGTTCGGTTTTAACTCTGCTGGCAACTCGAGCTGATAGGCTACTGGTCCCACTCGCTTCAACACCGCATATGGCCCGATAAACCTAGGGCTTAGCTTGCCCTTCCACCCAAATCTCAACACTTTCTTCCACGGCGATACCTTCAAAAAGACTTTGTCCCCCACTGCGTACTCTATATCCCTGCGCTTAATATCGGCATAAGACTTCTGCCTGTCCGACGCTTCCTTCAGACGATCCCGAATCACCTTAACCTTGTCCTCTGTTTCTGCAACCAATTTCGAACCTAACATCTGCCGTTCACCCAGTTCTGTCCAACACGTTGGAGTACGACATTTCCGTCCATATAATGCCTCATATGGTGCCATCTGAATACTTGCTTGATAACTGTTGTTATAAGCGAACTCTATCAATGGTAGATACTCCTCCCAACTACTGCTGAAATCCAGCACACAACCCCTTAACATATCTTTTAGAATCTGGATTACCCTTTCTGACTGTCCATCAGGCTGCGGATGAAAAGCCGTACTGAAATCCAACCTCGTACCCAAAGCCTGATGCAAAGCTTTCCAGAACCTTGACGTGAACCTGGGATCCCTATCTGAGATAATTGACACTGGCACTCCATGCAACCTTACTATCTCTGCCACATACAACTTGGCTAACTTTTGGAGCGGGTAATCAACCCGAACTGGTATGAAATGAGCTGATTTAGTCAGGCGATCTACAATTACCCTAACTGAATCCTTCTTGCTAGGCGTAAGGGGTAGCCCACTGACGAAATCCATCGTAATCCTTTCCCACTTCCACTACGGAATCTTTACCGGCTGCAACAGACCTGACGGTAACTGGTGCTCAGCTTTGACTTGTTGGCACGTTAGACACCTACCCACAAACTCAGTTACTTCCCGTTTAAGACCCAGCCACCAGAACTGTTCCCTCAAATCTCGATACATCTTGCTACCTTCGGGATGCATAGCGTATGGGCTGCTATGAGCTTCCTGAAGAATCCGCTGTCTCAATTCCACGTCCTTCGGCATACACACCTTCCCTTGAAAACACAGTACTCCATCACTGCCCAAGCTGTAACCATCCATTTCCCCATTCTGCACTTGCAACCTCCGAGCACTCAAACCCCCGTCCACCAACTGCTTCTCTTTAACCTGATCTATCCAAGTCGGCTTTACTTGTAATTCTGCCAATAGACTCTCGTCGTCATACAGACTAAGGTGAATGAACATCGCCCTCAGGTCTGCTACCACATTGCGGCTCAACGCGTCAGCCACTACGTTAGCCTTACCTGGGTGGTATTCAATCGAGCAGTCGTAGTCCTTTAACAACTCGATCCAGATCCGCTGCCTTAAATTCAAATCTTTCTGAGTTAAGAGGTACTTCAAACTCTTGTGATCCGTGTAGACTATCGACTTCTCCCCGTACAAATAATGCCTCCAAATCTTTAGGGCGAAAACCACTGCGGCCAATTCCAGATCATGCGTCGGGTAATTACCTTCATAAGGTCTCAACTACCGCGACGCATATGCCACCACCTTCCCCTCTTGCATCAGCACACACCCTAAGCTAGTATGTGATGCATCACAATAAACCGTAAATTCCTTCTCGGCTTCCGGCTGAATCAAAACCTGAGCTTCTGTCAGAATCTTCTTTAACTTGTCAAAACTTTCTTGCTGCTTCTCAGACCACACAAATGGAACCCATTTTCTCAGCAACTTGGTCAACGGCGCTGCAATCAAAGAAAACCCTTCCACGAATCTTCTATAATATCCTGCCAAACCCAGAAAACTCCGAATCTCTGCTACTGACTTAGGCGGTTTCCAATCCAACACCGCCTCAATCCTCCGAGGATCCATCCTAATCCCTTCAGCTGATACTACATGACCCAAGAAAGTTACCTCCTTAAGCCAGAACTCGCACTTACTAAACTTGGCGAATAGTTGCTTCTCCCTTAGAATCTGTAGAACCACCTGTAGATGCTCGTCATGTTCCTCCTCCGATTTTGAGTACACCAAGATGTCGTCTATAAACACTACGACAAATCGATCCAAGTACGGTTGAAACACCCGATTCATCATGTCCGTGAATGCTGCCGGCCCATTGGTCAACCCGAACGGCATTACCAAAAACTCGTAGTGCCCATATCGAGTACGAAACGCTGTCTTTTGAATATCAGCCTCCTTCACCTTGAGTTGATGATACCCCGACCTAAGATCTATCTTAGAGAAAACCGATACACCCTTAAGCTGATCAAACAAGTCGTCTATCCTAGGCAACGGATACTTGTTCTTGATCGTCAACTTATTCAGCTGGCGGTAGTCTATACACATTTGCTTTCTTCTTAACAAAGAGCACAGGCACTCCCCACGGTGATACACTCGGTCGGATGAAATCTCTGTCCAACAATTCCTGAATCTGCGCCTTTAACTCCACTAATTCCTTCGGCGCCATCCTATATGGGGCAATAGACACTGGCACGGTTCCGGGTAACAAGTCTATACCAAACTCAACTTCCCGGTCCGGAGGCAGACCTGGAAGTTCCTCTGGGAATACGTCGGCAAATTCCCCCACCGTTCAAACACTCCCTACAGCTGAATCCTTAGCTTCCAAAGCACAGACATGCACCATAAATGCCTCACAACCTTTCCTCACCATTTTCTCAGCCTTCAGTGCAGATACAACATTGGATAGGTAATCTCTTCTATTACCTATCATCACCACCTATTCGCCTTCAACTGTCCTTAACACCATACACTTAGCCGGGCAATCCAAACTGGCCTGGTACTGGTACTTCACTAGCCAATCCATCCCAAGAATCAGATCGAACTCCCCAAACGGTAGTTCCATCAAGTCAGCCAAAAACACTACCCCTTGAAGTTCTAGGTGTACATCCCTATACAGTTTATTTACTTCTACAGAGTGACCTAGAGGGCTTATTACTGTCATCTCCCTAGAAGTAATCTCAAAGTCTAAGTTCATAGTTTCCCCTATACTACTGGCCACATACGAGTGCGTCGAACCAACATCTATCAAAGCAGTATAAGGTAGTCCAAAGATTAAGAACGTACCGATTATGACGTCCAGTGCGTCACCCTCCTCTCGACGCCTCGCTGCATAGACCAACCCAGGCTGTCTCGCCTCTGTACTACCTGTACCTCTGCCCGGTGCTCCGCGGCCTCTACCAGAACCATTACCTCCCCTGGCCGAACCACGACCCCTCTGTGGTTGCTGATCATCCCTCCTGAACTGTGTACGATTCTGATCCCCAGACTGAAGCCTAGCTGACCTCTGCTGACAATCCCTCACTCGGTGCCCCATTGACCCACATTCGAAGCACCCTCTGTTTCCAGTCCAACATTCTCCCGTGTGAGACTTCCCACACCGAGCACACCGTGGCGGCCACTGAGTATTAGCAGCAGCAGGCCTTGCAACTTGATTCGGCCCACCATATCTAGCCCTTTTTAGCTGATTCCCGGCAGACCCTGACGACCCAGAACTCCTCTTATTCCAACTCCTATCCTGGTTCTGTCTCTCTGACTGTTTCACTTCCTCTGCAACCTTGGCCTTCTCTACCAGAACTGCAAATTCTCTCTCCTGCTATGGAGCAATCACCATTCGCAGCTCATCTCTCAGCCCATCCTCGAATCTAACACAACGCTCATGCTCCGTGCCCACAATACCACGTGCATACCGACTTAACCGAAGAAATTCTACCTCATATTCCGATACTGACTTATTTCCCTAAACCAAATTCAGGAACACTTTACGCTGCGTATCGATGTAGCTAGCCCCGATGTATTTCCTCTGATAAGCTGCCCTACAGAAATCCCATGTGATGCCCTCAGCCATTGCTCCATTTCTAACTGTGAGCCACCACTGATATGACTCATCCCGGAGAAGAGATACTACACCCTTTAACTTCTCCTCAGCCGTAAAATCCAGGTCGTCCATGATACGTTCTGTCGCCTCCAGCCAATACTCCACCGTATTGGGAGCCACACCAGATACACCTCTGAATACCTCCGCGCCATTAGCCCGGAGTCGTTCGGACACAGATTTTTGAGCCTCCATACCTCCACCTGCTCCAGCTACTCTCTCCAGAACCCGCAGCATCGCCTGTGACACCGCGTCATCACCACCCGTCTACTCCTAAAACTCAGTGCCCACAGCTGGCAGCGGCGGTGCATCATTTCCTGACCCATGGCCAGACCCAGCTGGCTTAGATATAGCCATCCTACCTCTACCTCGTCCACGTATATTATGCCCACGTCCTCGTGCACTCATGACTATTGTTCACGAATTGATCTGATCTAAAAGTTTTATACGTTAGACTTATTCCACTGTTATTAGGGCACAATCTTATGACTAGCTTAATACGAGGATCGTTTTAGTAGGTTCACACAATCCTAATGTCCCAGTCTCTAAAGTATTTCCCTTCTACTTATTTAGCCATAGCATCATCATTACAACCATGTAAGCAATACACAGTAATTAGGGGTACTTACCTGAGCGGATCGGTGCCGGAGACTCGGTGCCATGCTTTCCCAACCATACATTTCCCATTAAAACCTTTCATAACCCATTTTGAAACATTTTGGGCCTCGGGCCCACAGCCGAGCTTTTGAACTTGGCTCTGATACCAAAATTGTAACACCCCAAACCCGGTCAACATACCACGACCGAATTCAGTATGTTACAGAGTGAAAATATTTTGAAGAAACAAATCATTGGTTTAATTTTGTGAAAAATGTTTATCGAAGAACATCTTATTGATTTGGGTTTAAAAGAAAACACTTCTGGGAAAATCATTTATCGTTCCTATTTTTTTGAAAGTCGGTTGGTTCTACGAAAGCTCGAGTGAGTTTAAAATAATTAAGTTAAAACCGTTTCGTTTTTGAGCTTGAAGGAAAAACTTAGTTTGAAAAACAGTTGAGTTAACTTGTCGTTATCACCATTCGTTATTTCCCGATGAAAAGTTGTAAATACCCGATATTAGGCATGATTTTCAAAACGTTGATTTTACCGGTTATTTGAGCATGCAATGTCATTTAACTTAAATATAATGTGATAAAACTTAAAAGCAAATACAACCCAAAATAATAATCTTAGCGGCCTTATTACAAATCCAAAACCAAATTTAAAGAAATCATAGACCCGAAATAAAAGTTTAAACCACAGCCCAAAAGCAACATGCATGGCCACCTCGAGTCCTCCCCGACACCATATCCGCGATCTATGCCTCATTTGCAAAATGTAAGGGAAGGGGTGAGTCGCCGAGACTCAGTGCATAAATCCCCATCCCGATATTAACAAGCACTTACACAATTCAATAGTAAATATGCAAATCATGCAAACCCAACCTAACCATCCGAACTCCTGTGTCTACCCCGTGTGGTCAAAACCACTGGTGACCATAGTCACAAATCACATGGTGGGGCCAACCCACCGTGTGGTCAAAACCACTAATGACAATCCCGTAATCAACATGTGGGGCCAACCCACTGTGGTACCAAACCACTGGGATGAGTCACAATAATCCATGTGTGGTCAAAACCACTGGTGACAGTCTAAATCATCCTTCCCCCTCCTCTCATCATACCCACAGCACTGAACATACTTGTCATGACATAAATATCATATTTAAAATGCAAATATCACATAGCATAGCATGATCCAATGGAATCGCAACACATCACGATAGTCAATCGACAATGGACTTACCCAGAGTCCACGCACATACCCACAAAGTAAAACACTGGTTTCAATGGCTATTTCGACTTTTAACGGTAAACACAATTAACATATATTGCTAATGAAGTGTGCAAGAGTTATACACCTGATTACTCGTAAGACTACGCTTTCTACGTCGGTACTGTCGTTAATCGACACTACCGCTATCTGCCTATTGTTCTGCTCAGATGCCGGCCCACACCCTGGTGGCCAATCGTGAACAGCCGACACTGCCCTCTTCTTGAACTTAGGGGCTGGGGTCTCAGATCCAACCCCTCCTAACGTTCGGCTGACAACAGGGTCCATAACACCTTTGGCCACTAAATTGGATTAACACAGAGATTAACATTGAATAGAAATTAAATCCAAATGAATAGATCCCTTACCTAAGTCGACGAAACCCTGAGGCTCTAAGCGTAACTCACAACCAATAAATCCCGAAAGTTCCCACCAGATGGCGTCACTACACTCCCCTGCTTTCGGCCAAGCACATTACTATTAAGCAAATAACCATTTGGCTTTTTAACATAATAGGGAAAAGATTGAATTGACAGGAACCCTTACCACAACACTTAACAGATTCGGCCAACCCTTGACAAAAATCGGCAACACCAGAGTAGATGAGGGCCAAAATGAATGTTGATGATGCTTAGATCTTGCACCGAAAGAAATGAAGATGAACAGACCACTAGGGTACGGTTTGAAAAAGAAAACAAAGATGAGATCCTTGAATGGAGAATATTCGGCTAAGACAAAGAGATAAAAGATGATAATGGAGTTAGGGGTTTTCGGTTCATAGATGAAAGAGAAGAGAAAAGATTTAGGCTCCAGAAGTTCCACTAGTTTCGGCTATGGTCAAGGGATGAGAAAAGAAAAGTGTTGCTTAGATGTTTTCGACACAAGAGGGTTTAGGAGAAGAAAGGAAGTGGAAAGAGAGAGGGAAGAATTGTTGATTTCGGCTTTGTAACAAAGATGGAGAAAAGAGAATAGGAGAATTCGGCTTAGACTTTGGAGAGAAAAGAAGAGAAGCAACAAATGCTAAGAGGGAGTTGTGGAAGTGGTTCAATTTCGGCACCAAAAGAGAATAAAAGAGCAAAGCACCAAGTGTTCCAACCAGCCGAATGCCACTCCCCACCAAAGCCTATACTATGTTCGGCCACCTCTCTATCTAGCACCTCAAAAATCGAAAATGTAAAGAACCCTCACCCAAAATTCGGCACACCCTTAAACACCCATAACCGAATGCTCCCTACACCCTTAGTGTTTGACATTCGGCCAACACTAAGCTCCCCACGCCCAACTCCTAAATTTCCTTCTGGCCATTCATTCAAACAAATTTGAATGAGTCAAAATTCTTATTTTTCTCTTGTCCATCCATCCAAATCTGTTGACCCAATCCACATCCATCCAAGAGAGTCCTTCCTGAGTCCATCTCCTCCCTGCTTCTGGCGTCAAAAATAAACACACAATGGGAGATTTCTGCAGCTCGAACCAAGGCCCTCCTAGCTCCCTGTGACGTCACCTTCCTTGTACCTTAGTGGCGCCTCCCTTGCCACTTTACCACTAGGTTATCTGTGTCACAACACTCCAAGAATATCTCTTAACCCCTACCTTTCTTAGCTCTCCCTTCCAATTACCTAAAACCAAAATTTTTGCCATGACTCAAGCCCAACCCGAGGTCATGCCTAGACCCCCAAAACACCCTAAGCTAGCACAACCAACATATTTTCACATGCAATCATACAAAAAGCAGAGACCTCGATTTAAGGATGTTACAGGTTGTCTACTTGAATCTGAATATTACTTTGAAGTTTGAAATTTACTAGGTTGACATCAAAATAGCCATAATTTTTGTGAGATTTTGAGCCTTATAGAGTATACATTCTTTCGTGCTCACTTTATTGATTATGAGTGTGTGAACTATGAACTGTTTTTCTAGAACTTGCCTCAATTATACATGTTGAGACCACACCTATTATTTGATATACTGAGATGATAAAGCCACCTAGGTTTTAACCCACTCACTCCACTAAATAGCCTACCTTCACAACTAACCCCTAGTGAACCCCGTTGATCCTAACAACCCTTTTTATTGACTTACCAGCTAATATTAACCCAAAACCCCTTTGTATTTGTTATCACCATTCCTTTTGACTACCCTTATATCGAGAGTTGATTTGATGTGTTGTCTAGTTGTTATCTTTATTTTAAAGTAATAGATTCATTCCTTGTAATATTTAGTTTGTTCTTAAAAAAACGAAGTATATCCATTATTAGTTCTATAATTAAATGAGCTTACATGTCAAAATTCCACATCTTAAGGAAAAAGCTCGTATTATTAGTTTTCAATTGATGTAATTATTTAGGATTAGTTCAATTTTGTTAGTTAGGCAATTTGTCAGGTCAGTCTCGATTCTAACCTTCTAATTCAGCCTTTATCCACACCTTTAACCCTAGCCCCGTTACAACCCTGTTAAAGACCTTTTGATTTGACTCATATTACAGTGGTGGAGATTTGATTTTCAGGCAAGCCTATGAGATTAACTTTTCAGGTTCGACTTCTAAGAGCTTAATTTTCAACCTTAAACACCTCGAGTGATTTGAGTGAATTTTTAGTGAGGATGTCAATCCTTGTCAATTTTGAATCAAAGGTAATTATTTAGATAAGGGGAGACACCTACATTTTTGTGCTACAAATGTATGACTTTGATTGTTTGAATCTTTAGGACTCTTCGAGTTAGATCATCCATGTATAAATTATCTATGAATTATGATAAGGCAATGTTGATAGGAATTATGAATCATGGAAAGTTCATTTTAATTGTAAGTTGAGAATTTTGCTTGAGGACAAGCAAAAGCTTAAGTGTGGGGGTATTTGATAAACCATAAAAGTAACATATTCTAAGCCCACATTTAGTATGCTTTTGGATGAATTAAGCCTTGATTTATGTAAAAAGGTGCTCTTAATCCTTTGTTTTCATGTTTTATACCCAGGAAAGCACCCGAGGATGAAAAGAACGGAAAATGGGCCCAAAATAGAGTAAATTGGCCTTATCACGAAATTGACACGGCCTGGACTTAAGCCCACACGGTTGTGTCTTGTGGATCATCCAGAACACGGCCTGACCCCTGATTCACATGGCCGTGCCTTTTTAAAGAAATCTGAACATGGTCTGGCCACGATTCACACGAGCGTGTGCCATGGCTATGTCCCTGTCGCTAGAAAGAGCAATCTCATTCGGGAAAGGATACTTGGAGGCAATGAAACACATTCCAAAGCCTATTCAAACACCCTAGTAGGAATTCTACTTAAATTAGGATACTTAGGTACCAAGTAAGACATCTCAAAGCCTATATAAACACCCAATGGGGCAACTTGAAAGGGGAGTTCGGCAGAAGCCGAAACGGGGGGTTAGCTAGGCCAATGAGCCAAGCCGAGAAGGTCAGATTTGTGGGAATCACTCGAAGATAGCCAGTTGATCCATCCCAAGAAGCCGAAATTCTACTCAAGGCGGTAGATTTCTCCTTCAATTCCTTCAGGGAGTTTTAGGCATTTCTTATGTTTTGTTTTATCTTTTCTCTTGAGATGTTTTATTTAATTGTTATGAACTAAATCCTTCAGATACCTGAAGGGGACGAAACCTAGATGAATCTTGTTATTATTTTCTGAATTATATGATAAATACTTAGTTTGTTCTTAATTATGCAAGCTTAATCCAAATTTGATGTGCTTAGATGGAGGAGGAATAGACCCTACTTAAGAGTAGATCTAGCATAATTAAGCGGAGTTGATCGCACGCCTAGAGATAGGGTGACGAGATTTTGCCGGATTAGGGTGAAACCTAATATGGGAATCCATAGATCGATTTACTGCTATTCTAGGGGGTTATTATTCGAGAAAGAGATTTCCGTTAATCAACCTAGGGTTAGACATTATTCACCTTGAGAGAGGGTTTAATATACGTTAGGGAGTCTTAGGATCAAGCTAAGTAAATGAATCGTATGGTTCAGGGTTAAATAATAAGTGAAGTCTAGGTGGATTCTTTCTGAAGGTATCGTCTTAATCAACTGAGTTTTTCCTAAAGTTATTTTCCCAATTCGTCCTTTTTGTCTTTGTGTCTTTGGTTTAGTAATTAGTTTAGATTATATTAAAGCAACTTCACTTATTTTTAGGTTAAATAATAAAAAGAAAGTTAGTATTAGTACTTTTAGTTCCTTTGGGTTCGATAATCCGGTCTTGCCTAAGCTATACTACTGTTCGATAGGTACACTTGCCTTCAATCATTATCAGAGTTAGTTTCTAGGTTTGATCATTCTCTTTATAAATTTTAAGGCTCTGATTCTAGCGATCATACATGCACAACTATTTCAAGTGATATTTGTCTTTTAGAAATGACTTTTTTTATTTAGGATAGAGTTTTGCTCATTTACAATTTTAATCAAACTTGCGCAAGTTTACAAGGTTTCTGCCAGATGATGTTTTCTCATGTCCAAATTATAAGTGGCATAATCCTATTTTATATCACTTTTAACTTAATTATTGTTTGTTAATATCTTGGGACACCGCTCCAGTAAGTAGTGTATATGTTAAGCTAAGATGTTTGGGTTTCAAATGGTTTCATCAGTTCAGTGGTTTGTACCCATGATGCTCTATACATAGATCCGACAATCGGGTCGGGTGTGGGGTGTAATAGCTTTATTGGTATAAGAGCTTTAGTTTAGTCTATTCTTGGAAACTAGAGTTATATAGAAACCCTATGATGCATGTTACAAAAATCTGGCTTGGTCCCTTATAGTATTGCTAACTGAATTTGTGTATTGGTATAATATAGCCCCTTTATAAGCTAGTAGCCCTGGGCTTTTCACGAGTCGAGGAGCCAAAGATAATGAAGCACTTATGGAAATAATGGGCCACGTCATGGGTAGTGTTTCAACATATATGTGGGAGTTGCATTATCCTTTTCCCACAATTGTCGTGATGAAATAATGAGGCCCGAAAAGATAATAAGAACAATAAAGGTTGCACCACCAAGAAATATACCAATGACTTGGTTCTAGTTGAGAAAGGCTTGTGTATCAGATTCGCAGGATGATTGAATGAAGAACTCCAAGTATTATTGTCTTCTTTAGAGATTCGAGATTTCGCTACTTTATATGCCAAGAATTATAGGATGAAATTAGCAATACAAGAGAGGAACAAGGTCAGGGATAGGAAAATGAACAAACGTTGAGCTTCTGGCATAAATACTAATGTTGGGTTCAAAAGGCCAAGAGACATAAAGGCTTATTTTACTGCTCCAGCAATGGAGTCCTAAAATGTTGGCTTTAACTGAGAACAGAGTGGGCGTCAAGCCACTTCCATGCCTAGCACTGGAAGATTTAAGAAAATGAAGGTCTGCATCCATAATAATTATAGAAAGAATCATACTAGAACATGTTGGAAAGTTATCATGGCCTGCTACAACTGTAGCACCCAAGACTACTATAAGAGAGATTTCCCAGTGAAAGGAGGTGGGAACACTGAACACTCTGTTCAGGTAACCCGAGAGTCTCAATCAGAAATAAAGACTAGGACAGTGGCGAAGTTTGAGTTTTTGCAAAGAGCTTTAAGGAGAAATGTAACTAAGCCGGGACCAAAATCCATAACTAGAGTCTATGTAATGTAGGTGAAGGACACTGAAGACCTCGACATTACCACAGGTAAATTTTATTTATTCAACAATAGCATATATACATTGATAGATCCCAGATCTACTCATTCTTATATATGTGATAAGTTTGTGGTTGGAAAGAATCTTAAAGTTTCCTTACTAAGGCCAGTATGATAGTTACCAATCCATTCAGTCAGAGAACTATGGTCAATAAGGTAGTAAATAATTGTTCTTTAGGATTTGGTGGGTATGTATTTTTTGTGGACTTGATGCTACTGAGTTTCCACGAGTTTGACGCCATATTGGGATTGGATTAGCTAACAAGGCATAACGTGGTAGTTGAGTGTAAGTCTAGATGTGTGTAGCTATTATCCACCGATGATAACAAGGTGTTCATTTTAGGAGTGAAGCGTCATCTCAGAAACAGTATAATCTCAGTTGCCTCATCTTGAAAAATGATTGTGAAGGGTGGAGACTTCTCTTTGGCGTATATTTTGGACTCAACAATGGTGAGGGATGATTTTAGACAAATGTCTATTGTGAACGAGTTGCAAGAACTACTAGATAAAGGGTTTATCAAACTAAGTGTTTTGCCTTAGGGGTGCGCCAATCTTGTTTGTTAAAAATAAGGATGAGACTCTTCATTTTTGTATAAATTATTGGCAGTTGAACAACATGACCATCAAGAACAAGTATTTTCTGCCTAGAATTGAAGATTTGTTTGATCAACTAAATGGAGCTAGAGTGTTCTCAAAGATTGACCTACGATCGGGGTACTATAAAGTCAAGATTAAGGGGGATGACATTCCTAAAACTGCTTTTCGCACTCGCTACGGGTATTATAAATTCCTAGTAATACTTTTTGGCTTAACGGATACGCCAGTGGTGTTCATGAATTTGATGAATAGAGTATTGCAACCCTATCTTGGTCGCTGCATGGTCATCTTCATCAATCACATTCTAGTTTATTTAAAGAGTGAAGCAGAGCAAGAGGAGCACTTGCAGATAGTTTTGAATGTTCTATGAGAAAATAAGTTATATACCAAGTTTAGTAAGTGTGAGTTTTAGCTAAAATGAATTTCACTTCTCAGGTCATGTTGTCTCTGCGGATGGAATTTAAGTAGATCTTGAGAAGATTAGGGTTGTGCTAGATTGGAATCCTTCAATGAGCATTATAAAAGTACGCAGTTTCTTTGGATTAGAGGGTATTAAATAAGTTTCATGAAGGGGTTTTCCATAATTGTGATGTCATTGATGCGATTAATTAGAAAGGATGAGAAGTTTTACTAGTTTGATGAGTAGCAGCAGAGTTTCGACAAGCTGGATAAGCCATTAATCTAATGCCCAATGTTAAGCCAACCGGAATTGGGAATATAATACATGATGTTCAAAAATGCATCTCTAAATATATTGGGATGTGTGCTTATTTAGAGGGGAAGGGTGATTTCTTATGCATCACACCAGCTCAAGACTCATCAGAAGAACTACCCAACTCATGATCTAGAACTAGTTGCAATTTTTTGGGCTTTAAATATTTGGAGGCACTATCTTAATAAGGAGAAGTGTCATATATTCTCTTACCACAAAAGTTTAAAGTATCTGCTCACCTAAAAAGAACTAAACCTACGCCAACGATGATGGATACAATTGTTAAAGGAGTATGACTTAACTATTGAGAACCACCCAGGGAAAGATAATATGGTGGCGAATGTGCTAAGTAGGAAAACGATTTCAACTCTGGCTTCCCTGCAAGCAAGAGTATGCCTGGCGAATGATGAATCATTTCTCGTCGAGTTAAGAGCACGACCTATTTTCCTTTCTCGAATATTGGAGTCCCAAATCAAGGATGTGTGGTGTAAAGATGTAAAGGAACGTATAAAGTCTGGCGATGCAAGACTATCACCATTACGATTTCATCCCTGTACTATGATCAATTCTCTAATCAATCAAATTCTCTTAACTCACTATATTGAACCAAAGACTATTAAATATTAATATCTATAGACTCGATCATCAAATAGTTCTATAATCATCATTTTTCGGTACCACTGAAAATGGGTTGTTACACATGTCTTCTTGGTGAAGGGATATAATAATAGCTCCCCCCGATCAAGTGTGAGGTCATAAACTGGCCTTCTGTGAAACATGTTTTGAGGGTCCTTTAATGGCTTAACTAGCTAGAGAAGGTGAAGCATCATCAAAATGTTGTAATAAATGTGGCGTTCTTTTAGGGAGTAGTGGTCATGATCAGGGCGTCTGGCATTATGGTGGTCATATGTTATTGGTCATGACCTTAAGTCCTCGAAATGATGCCTTTATGAAAGATAATTGAGAATTTCATAATTTTCCTTCTACTTTGCTTAAGGTTGCTTTATTGCTTCAAAATTCTTGCTCAAAATTCCTTTTCGATTTAAAAGTTTTTTAAAATTTTCTTTTTGTTGTTTTCGTGATCTTTGTCAGAAAAATGGTCAAACTTATAAGGACAAGATAGAGGATTAGTAGGTCTTTATTATAGAGAGGTAAAGTTAGGTCTTCCATTGTCGATAATAGAGCGATGAAAATGAGTAATACGTCGACTCTGGTCGATTCTAGGAGTCTTTCGACAGGTGAAAGCCAAAATGAGTAAATCCTAGAACATATGAGGGATTACGATGAACTACTGACGATTGTCAAGTATAAGTACATGACAATGAAGCAAGAGATACGAAGGGTGTTAAGATGTAGGGGCTCTCTTACAAGACACGCGAAGCATGAGTTCAATGTACCCACAGCGAAGTATAGCTTCAGTTCAATGTTTGAGCCATATTTTGGCGAAGGGAGACTAGGATTTTACTTGTCATTATTTTTGTTGAAAGTGGGGTTTCACTTCTTACCTCACCAATTTGTAATGGACTTATAACATCCCTAACCCGTATCTGTACTTGGAATAAGGTTACGAAGCATTATCGGAGTTTACAGATCAATTATAGTTAATTTATGTCATTTACTATTCTTTTCCGAAAATCAATCACAATCAATCATAATGTTCCATATATAGGTCCTCGAGGCCCAAAATACATGTTAGAATCGAGTCAAGATTAAACCAGAATCATACAAAATTTTCAGCGAAACCTCAAAATTTTTCTTAGGTGCAGAGGACACACACCCGTGTGGCCAAGCCGTGTGTTTCACATGGACAATGACACCCCCATGTCCCAAGCCGTGTGGGCATTCGACGTGAGGCACACAACGGTGTTCCAGCCTGTGTTCTTACCCGTGTAACTCTCTGACTTGGGTCACACGGCCAGCCACATCCCCGTATGCTAGACCATGTCGACAATTTAATTTTCGAAAATTAGGTGAAAAGGTTACACGACCAGGACACACACCCATGTCTCTACACATGTGTTCAATTCTGACCATTATGTTTCTCGATTTTTAATATGTAGGGGACACACAGCCTAACCACACGCTTGTACGCATGGCCGTGTGTCACACACGGTTGAGACACATGCCCGTGTATTAACACATATATATATTAACACCCCGACATATTTCCAAACCAAATTAACACTTATAATCCAAGCCAAATACAAGTAGCATGTATGATATATTAACACATATATATTAAAATGTTTAACTTACCACAATTTCATTTATGTTTGTTTGCAAGTTATTTAATTATACTAACTCAAATCCATTCATCATTTGCTTTATATATATATATATATTACCATTTAGCCATTCCAACACACATCAAACGTGATATGGCCTTATATAGGTACATCAAAATATACTTTCCACTAGCCATTCTAATGGCTAGTTACAACCAAATATTTCATCATTTTACCTAACTTAGCTTATACATGCCATTATACTAAAATAAGTTTGCTGTTTGTACCAAAACGGGATGAAGGATAGTGTGATTATGCTCCGACCAATTTCCAACCCTAGCAAGCTTCCGAGCACTATAAAACAGAGGAAAATTAAACAAAGTAAGCATCCAATGCTTAGAAAGTTCGTATAACAAGAATTTAACTTACCAATCATGCTCGTATAAATAAATATATATAACATGCATCCCAAAACATTTTAGAAAAATGCCTAAGCACAAGTTCTCATCAAACAAATTAGTTTTATAATTCTCATGAATATCAAGAAAATAGAGATGAGCTCATCATATAAAAATTTCCAAGTATTTTAGGGTATTTGAGAGGTAACTCATATTTAGCTCATATTTTCTTTAATTAGGAGTTTTACCCATTGAATCGTTGAAATATCCATGGATGCCCAAGTAGTATACTCGAGGTATACAAATCAATGACCCATTAATTCATTTACAGGGGTACCTTTTAGGGCACATAATCAGGAAGCACACACTTGAGCCATATAACAGGATGCTCAGATGAGCCATGTAACAGGACGATTATCCGGGCTAAATAGGAAACTCATAAAAATTTAGAACAGGAAGCTCATTGACCTTAACAGGTAACTCCGAAGAGTTATTAATAGGGAGCTCTGGATAGCATAACAAGGAGTTCAAGCGAGACATGTCAGGAACCTCATAAGAGCCTATATCAGGACGCTCACGAAGAGCTGAGCTTGTGTCTGCAATAAATGCTGGATCACAACTGATCGAATCATGTAACAGGATGCTCACTAAGAGCTGCGGTAGTGCGCAACACATGCAGAATCACTACTGATCAGGATGCTCGCAGGAACTATATAATAGGACACTCGAGAGGGCTTATAGTAGGATTGCTCGTCCGAGCTATTTTTTGCCCGCAACATATGCAGGACCGCATTCAATATGGAAAATCATGTATCCATCAAATTTCATTATTCAAATGGAACTTAACATTTTTCGGACATTATCGGACATGTGATTATTTCATACATTTATAACATTTATATAATTCACATAAACACATACCACACTTAATTCAAACATAAAACTAAACACAATTTAGTTACACGAACTTACCTCAACACTTGTTAATATATGATAATCCACTAATTCGTCACCTTTTCTTTTCCTCGATCTAACTCTTTATTTGATCTTTCTGGATCTATATAAATGAATTTAACATCAATTTCATCCATTTCACACTCAATTGAACTCAATTCACTTCCTAGGCAAAATTACCACTTTGCTCTTATACTTTTCATAAATGACTATTTTGTCCGTAGGCTCGAAAAAATAAAATTCATGCAATTTAATCCTTATTCCAAGCCTAACTGATTTTTACATTTCTTAATAACAACCCATGGATTTCACCAAAAATCAGAATTTTTCCATGGGTTTTACAATTTTTAAATTTTGCCCCAAATCATAATTTCATCAAAATTCTCTTTATAAAAGTTGTTTATCTATCAATAACTTTTCATTTTCTACCATAAATTTCAAAATTTTAGCATATTCATCCATGGCAAACTTTTCATACTTTGATAATTTTGCAAATTAATCCCCAAAATAGATAAATTAAGCTATTACGAACTCGAAAATATAAAAATTACTAAAAACAGGACAAAAATACTTACCCAATTAAGCCATGAAAGTTTGCTTGAATGTTTTTCTCTTTCCTAGGGTTTCCATAGAAAATATTTGGGGAAGATGATATATAATGATATTTTTCTTTTCTTTTATTCTTTATCTTCCTATCATCTTTTTCTTTCCAATTTCATCCTTTTCTTTTCTTAAATTTCCATGGATGACTCTTCATAAATATCTACTAACTTTTCTTAACGGTCTATTTACCATTTAAGGACCTCAAGTTTTGAATTCCGTAGCTATTTGATACTTATAGCTACTAGAACTCAACTTTTCCATTTTATGCAATTTGGTTCTTTCCATAATTAAGCACGTAATAAATAAAATTTTCTTATCAAAATTTTCATATAACATTCCTATCATAATGCAAACCATGCAATAATATTAAAATAAATTTTCTTCTGACTCAGATTTGTGGTTCTGAAACCACTGTTTCGATTCCACTGAAAACGGGCTGTTACAACTCTCCCCCTTAAAGAATTTTCATCCTCGAAAATCTTACCAGTAAAGAGGTTTGGGTATTGTTTTCTCATTGTTTCCTCCGGTTCCCAGGAAGCCTCTTATATACCATGTCGTTGCTAAAGAACTTTTACTAGAGCCACATTTTTATTTCTTAACTTTTTCGTCTCACGTGCTAAAATTTTGATCGGTTCCTCACTGTAAGTCATATCAGACTGAATCTCAACTTCTGTTGGTGAAATAACATGTGAAGGATCGGACCGATACCGCCGCAACATAGACACATGCAAAATATTATGAATTTTATCAAGCTCTGCTGATAATGCAAATCTGTTTACAACAAGTCTGATTCTTTCTATAATCTCATACGATCCGATGAACCGTGGACTCAATTTTCCTTTACTGCCAAATTGGAGAACTTTCTTCAAATGTGATACTTTTAAGAATACCTTGTCACCAACTTCAAATTCTATTTCTTTTTGTTTAAGATTGGCATAAGACTTTTGACGATCAGAAGCTGCTTTCAAACTATCCTGAATCACCTTTATCTTTTCTTCAGTTTCCCGAACTAAGTCAACTCCGTGTATCTTTTTCTCACTAAGCTCTGTCCAATACAATGGAGTTCTACATTTACGACCATACAGAACCTCATACGGTGTCATTCTAATGCTGGACTGATAACTATTATTGTATGCAAATTCAATCAAAGACAAGTACTTTTCCCAATTACCTTTGAATTCAAACACACAGCACCGAAGCATATCTTCCAATATCTGTATCACATGTTCTGATTGACCATCAGTGTAAGGATGAAATGCAGTACTGAAATGTAACTATGTACCCAGAGCTTCTTACAACTTATTCCAAAATCAAGATGTAAACCGGGGATCTCTATCGGAGATAATAGAGACAGATTCTCCATGCAGTCTGAAAATCTCAGAAAAATATAATTCAGCCAATCTATCCAAGGACAAATTCATACGTACCAGAATTGTAACACCCCAAACCCGGCCCATACACCAAGGCCGAATTTAGAATGCCACTGCGGAAAACGTTTGAAAAGATTTTGACTTAAAAGTAAAAACATTAAAATTTGTTGTCTTTAATAAAACATTGTGTATTTAAAACTCTAAGAAAAATTAAGTTGTAACAACTTCTCCGATTTAAAACTTTAGTATATTTATTTTTAAGATGGAAGTTGCTAAATCATAAACTCATTTCCAAATAGTAATTTAATCGTCAATCCATAATAAAAATAATAACAAATACTATAAGGGGCCCTTATTACAATAAATGATTATTCAAAAATACTGGAAATATAAAGTGCATGAATTAAATAAAACATCTTCTGCATGGCCACCTTTGTACCCGCTCCAACCCGTCCAAGCATCATGTATCACCTGCGATGTTTGGTAAAAATTTGGGTGAGCCAAACAGACTCAGTGTGTAATTAGTCCACAGATTTCCACCCACGTGGGCTTAGCCCACAACCACACTAAACCACATATCAGATAATAAGGCAATTAATCCACATGATTTCACTTATTGGGCTTGGCCCATTACCACACCAATCCACATACCACACAGGTTTATGCAAAATGCACCCAACCCAGCCTAGGGTCCATCCTCTACACACCCCTGTATCCAGCCACCACACACCAGGGGATTACTAAATCACCCTCCAACCTCTACACACCAATTTGGCAATTAATGCCATCCACGTGAACTAAATCACAAATAATCCACAACGCGACCTCAGTCAGCGCCAATCCACGATGTAGCTCGTAGTTCACATCAAAACCACGATATGGCACATAGCCGATATCAACCATGATGAGGCACAGAGCCACTCATCAATCCACGTGAGGCTCGTAGCCATCACTAAACCACGTACATAAAGTACACCCTATCCTTCTTTCATATTCATTTCCCACCCCATGCACATGCAACGTACAATAGTGCCATGATAAATGATGCATGTCCATGTTATTCAGGCATTCAATCACATTTTCATAGGCATATTCACAGTCTCATCAATAATTAACCCTGACCTGGTTATCATTATACCCCTTAAGGGTATCCATTTCATAACTGCCACTGCACTTATTAGCACATACATAACACATGTAAATATAACATATACCCGGAAAACGGTGGGTTAATCACACACCTGATAACTTGAAGTACTACGCTCTCAATCCCGATGCTATCACTAAGTGAAACTACCGCTATCTGCCTATGCTCCTGCTCTGACGCTGGCCCACACCTCGGTGGCCAATCCCGAACTGCAGAGACTGATCTCTTCTTAAACTTTGGGATAGGGGCTACCCCTTTACCTTCTTGACTGGTACTCGCATCCATCGACGAACACTTTAATCAAAACCCGATTAATACGAGATCTTAAACGAATAGAAACTACAACTTAACTTCCTTACCAAATGGATCAAAATCCCGAAAGCTTCTGCTTACTTCTGTCGATCTGCCCCTAAATAATCGCACTCAGAAATCGGCTAACCTTAATAACCAAAATGGCCTATGGCCGAATATCACCAACCCACTTACCTTGCTAATCTAAATCCCGAATCACCACTTGTCTATGGAGTTGACGAAATCCTTATTTAGCAAATGTTAGAATTGGTTTCAACCAAAAACTCAAGAAAGTGGCCTATGGCCGAATGCTATAACTGCTTACCTTGAAGAATCGAATCCAAGAAACTCCTTTGATGCTCCTTAACGTTGGCTACACAAAAGAAACACTTATTATGGCACTATGACATTCGGCCATCCATAAACCAAGGCCTAATCACTTGATTCGGCACACCAAAAGAAAAGAACCCAAAACCGATTGCTTAAAGAGGAGATCACTTACCACTATACACTTAAGACGAAACCAAGAGCAAGAGATCGACGGTACCACCCTCAGAGAAACAGCTCCTAGATCCCAAAGAGAAAGGTTTCGACTAATCCACAAGGAGTGTTTCGGCTTCTAAAACTTGTGACAGAGAAAAGAGAATAAGACCCCTTTGAGATTCGGCTATGGTTCAAAAAGTAGATGGGAGAATGAATACCTACAAGGTTCGGCTAAGCCTTCCAAATAGTGATGAAAAATTCGGCTATCAAAAGAATCGGTGTGGAGTTGAAGTTATAGGAAAGAAAAGAAGAATAGGAGAGGCTTAGGTGAATTCGGCAATGGCAAGTTTAAGAGAGATTTCGATTTAAGCAAGGATAAATTAAAGAAAAAGATGTGAAAGAAGAAAGAAAATAAATGCACCAATGGTTCTAAATTTCGACAAGGAGATGGACACTCTCACAACTAAAATTCGGCACTTACCCCCCTACATGACCGAATATACCATCACAAAGAGCCCTACATTCGGCCACTACATCTTCTCTTATCACATCCTAAATTTCTCTCCTATTTTCTCTCCATGCTACTCATTCAAAAGAATTTGAATGAGTCAACCTTTATCACTTCTCCCTAGCCGAATTTTAAAAGAATTGACTAAGTCTTATCCTCATCTTTTCAAAGTCCACAAGCCGTCCAATACTTCTCCCTCTCTTGACGCCAACAATCAAAAATAAAACCACACTCCCATGCTGCCAACATGACTCGAACCTGAGCCCTTCTCCCCTGCTTGAGGCGTCACTTACCAAGGCCCTAAGTGGCGCCTCCAAGCCACTTTACCAATCCCAATCTTATGTCCAAGAACCCCTACAAATTTCCTTAAGGCCTCCTTAGCCTAGCTCCCCCTTAAAACTTAAAAATCTAATAATTTCCTAAGGCATTCTCCTACATCCTAGGGTTCTCAAAACCCCTAAAACATATCCAAACACACACTAAGCCCACTATCACTTGAATTATGCATTAAACGCATAACCCCTAAACCTCGGATGTTACAAGAATAAAGCGTACAGACTTTGTTAAACGGTCAACGATTACCCAAATGGAATCTTTCTTTTTCAGAGATAAGGGTAATCCCGATACAAAATCCATAGTAACTCTTTCCCATTTCCACTCCGGTATTGTAACTGGTTGTAGTAATCCTGAAGGAACTTGATATTTAGCTTTGACTTGTTGACATATCAAGAATTTAGATACAAATTCAGAAATATCTTGTTTAATTCCTGACCACCAGTATATCTTTTTTAAACCATTATACATTTTATTACTTCCCGGAAACAAACATAGTAACATATGACCTTCATGCAAAATCTTCTATATCAACTCTAAATTCTTCGGCACACATATTCGGTCTCTAAATAACAGACAATCATCAAAACTAATTTGAAATTTAGAATCAAAATTTGACTTACATTGTACCCGTTTAGCTTGTAATTCATTGTCATTTTTCTGAGCTTCGCAGATCTACTGCAGAACTGTCGGTTCAGCCTTTAACTCGTCTACAATTGAACCATCATCAGACAAAGATAATCGGGTATCCATTACTCGCAAAACAAATAGAGATTTCCCACTCAGAGCATCAACAACCAAATTGGCATTTCCCTGATAATAATCAATAATCAGATCATAATCTTTTAATAACTCAAGCCACCTGTGTTGTCTCAGATTGAAGTCTTTTTGCTACATCAAATATTTCAAGCTTTTGTGATCAGCAAATATATGACATTTTCACCAAATAGATAGTGTCACCAAATTTTCAATGCAAACACAATGGCTACTAATTCAAGATCATGTATCGAGTAGTTCTTTTCATGTGATTTTAGCTGCCTAGAAACATAAGCTATTACTTTACCTTCTTGCATCAAGACACAACCTAAACCATTCAACGATGCATCACTGTAAATTACAAATTCTTTACCTGATTCAGGCTGAACTAATATGGGTGCTTCAGTCAACAAAGCTTTCAATTTGTCAAAACTCTGCTAACATTTATCAGACCACTCGAATTTTACATCTTTTTGTAATAAACGAGTCACCGGAGAAGCTATCATTGAGAACCCTTTTACAAACCTCCAATAATATCCAGCTAGTCCCAAAAAAATTCTAACTTCAAACACATTCTTCGGTGGTTTCCAATTAAAAATAGCTAAAATTTTATTTGGATCCACCCTGATACCTTCTGCAGACACTATATGCCCAAGGAAACTGACTTCCCGAAGCCAAAATTCACACTTACTGAATTTGGCATACAGTTGTTCCTCAGGCAAAGTTTGCAACACAATTCTCAAATGATCAGCATGCTCATTTTCATCTTAGGAATATACCAAATATCATCAATAAACACCACCACAAATCTGTCTAGATACGGCCTAAAAATTCTATTTATCAAATCCACAAATACTGTAGGTGCATTTTTCAAACCAAACGGCATCACAAGGAACTCATAATGTCCATACCTGGTTCTGAACGTTGTTTTTGGTACATCTGAGTCTTTTACTCATAACTGATAGTAACTAGAGTGGAGATCAATTTTTGAAAATACAGTGGCACCTTTCAACTGATCGAACAAGTCATCAATACGAGGCAGTGGATACTTGTTCTTTATTGTGACTTTGTTGAGCTGCCAATAGTCAATACATAGCCTCAATGGTCCATCTTTCTTCTTTACAAACAGAACCGGTGCACCCAATGTGAGAAACTAGGTCGAGGTCAAATAGTTCTTGCAATTGTGCTTTCAACTCTTTTAATTCTATTGGGGTCATTCTATAAGGTGATATTGATATTGGAGTTGTTCCTGGAACAAGATCTATAGAAAATTCCACCTCTCTGACTGGCGGTGATCCAAGTAATTCTTCTGGAAATACATCAGGAAATTCACAAACAACTGGTACTGACTTAATCTTTGATTCCGATACTTTAGTATCCAACACATATGCAAGATAAGCATCATACCCTTTTCTAACACATTTCTGTGTTGATATTGCTGAAATCACATTAGACAACCCATCCAGTTTATTAGATTCAACCCGGAGCAATTCACCATTCTGACATTTTAACACAATGTATTTTTGTTTACATTTTACCACTGCATCATGTTGGGTTAACCAATCCATTCCTAAAATTACAACAAATCCATCAAAGGCAGTAACATCAGATTATCCAAAAAACAATAACCCTTTACCATTAACGGACAGTTTTTACAAATTTTATCTACCATCACAAACTGGCCCAAGGGATTTGAGACTTTAACCACGAATTCGGTGGATTCAACAGATAAATTTTTAACAAACACTAAATTTTTGCATATGTATGAATGTGTTGCACTAAAACCAATCAAAGCAGTTATATCAGTACCGAGAAGAGAAAATGTACCATTAATGACGTCTAGTGCAGATGCATCTTCTCTTGCATGAATAGCATATGTCCTTGTCGGTGCTCGTGCTTCAAACTTAATTGTTAAATCTTTTGTTGTACTTCAGCTACCACTAACATTTCCGGAGTGACGGGTGGTCTACCTCTCGAGCCAAGGTTACTTGATTTCTAAATCTAAACAATATATTTTTCAATCCTTTTCCGACAATCTTTAAGATAATGGTCAAGAGAACCACATTTATAGCAGGCTCCGCTTCTTATACGGCACTCCCCAAAATAAAATTTGTTGTAATGTTTGCATCTAGGTTTGGGGTTACCAACACTTCTAACACTCGTTACAGATGGAGATGGAGATCTCGGATTAGAGCGTTGAGAGCCTCGTTCTTTTCCAGAATACCCCGTAAATATGGTAGAACGATCATGGTATTTTTTTTATTTCTTTGAAGCAGATGCTTGTGACTTCCCCATAAATCTCTTACTAGAAATCCAAGCTTCTCTCTCTACTTGCCTCTTCTCTTTACTTAATTCATCAGCTTTGTGTGCCTGATCAGCCAGTACTACAAATTCCCTTAATTCAAGAATTCCAATCAATAGCTTGATATCTTCATTTAATCCTTCTTCAAAACGTTTACATATATTAGCCTCAGTCGCAATCCATTCTCTGGCATACTTGTTTAACCGAAAAAATTCCTGCTCGTATTTAGATACAGTCATATTTCCTTGTTTAAGCTCTAAAAATTCTTTCTTTTTCTGATCCAGAAATCTCTGGCTAATATACTTCTTTCTGAATTCTGTTTGAAAAACTCCCATGTGACATTTTCTATTGGTACAACAGAAACCAGAGTATTCCACCATTGATAAGCTGAATCTTTTAACAATGATACGGCACATTTCAGACACTCAACTGGTGTACATGATAATTCATCTAAAAACCCTGATAGTATTTTCCAACCAAAATTCAGCTCTTTTCGAATCATCTTCGGCAGTAGCCCTAAATTCTTCTGCCCCATATTTTTGAATTTTATCTACCGGAGGCTTACCAGATCTAACTAGTTCACTACCTTGTGGCATGTCAGGAACCGGTTGAAGAGCAGGAGAGGGAGGTTGTTGTATAGCAGGATTTGTTCTTAAAAATTCAGTAAACCACTCATTCATCATTTGAAAGAAGGATTCTTTTGCCTCCTCACCTTGCCCTCAAATACGAGCCTTCTACTACTAGTAGATGTAGTTCTTTGTACAGAAGCTTGAGCAGTGCTCTCAACTTCCTCGGATTCAGCTCTAGCTTGGTTGGACGACATTACTATATGAAAAATACATTTAAAATAGTCAAGAGATATCACACTATCACAAATTATATAATGGCATGTATAGCAAAACTCGTACTTCTACGTTAGTTTGAGAATCAGCTAAACTGTAGCTCTGATGCCAATAAATGTAACACCCCTAACCCGTATCCGTAATTGGAATAGGGTTACAAAGAATTACCTGAGTTTACGGGTCAATTATAGTTAATTTATGTCGTTTACTATTCTTTTCTGAAAATCAATCACAACCAATCATAATGTCCTATATATAGGTCCTCGAGGCCCAAAATACATGTTAGAATCTAGTCGGGATTACACCGGAATCACAGAAAATTTTTCTCGAAATCTTAAAAATTTTCATAGGTGCAAGGGACACACGCCCATGTGCTAGGTCGTATGTCTCACGCGGCTAAGACACACGCCAGTGTCTCTACCATTAGGCTCAATTATAAGTATTCTGTTTCTCGATTTTTATTATGTATGGGACACACGGCCAAACCACACGCCTGTGCGCATGGCCGTGTGTCATACACGGTTGAGACACATGCCCATGTGCCTGCCCGTGTGTACAAAATAAGGCCATTTTCTAAGCCTTATTTCTCACCCTTTTTACCTTGCACCTACATCAACACCCCAACATATTTCCAAACCAAATTGACATTTATAATCCAAGCCAAATACAAGTAGTATGTATGATATATTAACACATATATATATATATTCAAATGTTTAACTTACCACAATTTCATTTATGTTTGTTTGCAAGTTATTCAATTATACTAACTCAAATCCATTCATCATTTGCTTTATATATATATATATATATATATATATACCATTTAGCCATTCCAACACACATCAAACATGATATGGCCTTATATAATTACATCATAATATACTTTCCACTAGCCATTCCAATGGCTAGATACAACCAAACATTTCATCATTTTACCTAGCTTAGCTTATACATGCCATTATACTAAAATAAGTTTCCTATTTGTACCAAAATGGGATGAAGGATAGTGTGATGATGCTCCAACCAATTTCCAACCCTAGCGAGCTTCCGAGCACTATAAAACAGAGGAAAATTAAACAGAGTAAGCATTCAATGCTTAGTAAGTTCATATAACAAGAATTTAACTTACCAATCATGCTCGTATAAATAAATATATATAACATGCATCCCAAAACATTTTAGCCAAATGCCTAAGCACAAGTTCTCATCAAACAAATTAGTTTTATAATTCTCATGAATATCAAGAAAACAGAGATGAGCTCATCATATAAAAATTTCCAAGTATTTTAGGGTATTTGAGAGGTAACTCATATTTAGCTCATATTTTCTTTAATTAGGAGTTTTACCCGTTGAATCGTTGAAATATCCATGGATGCCCAAGCAGTATACTCGAGGTATACAAATCAATGACCCATTAATTCATTTACAGGGGTATCTTTTAGGGCACATAATCAGGAAGCACACACTCGAGCCGTATAACAGGATGCTCAAATGAGCCATGTAACAGGACGATTATCCAGGCTAAATAGGAAACTCATAAAAGTTTAGAACAGGAAGCTCATTGACCTTAACAGGTAACTCCGAAGAGTTATTAATAGGGAGCTCTGGATAGCATAACAAGGAGTTCAAGCGAGCCATGTCAGGAACCTCATAAGAGCCTATATCAGGACGCTCACGAAGAGCTGCGCTTGTGTCTGCAATAAATGCTGGATCACAACTGATCGAATCATGTAACAGGACGCTCACAAAGAGCTGCGGTAGTGCGCAACACATGCAGAATCACTACCGATCAGGATGCTCGCAGAGCTATTTTTTGACCGCAACATATGCAGGATAGCATTCAATATGGGAAATCATGTATCCATCAAATTTCATTATTCAAACGGAACTTAACACTTCCCGAACATTATCAGAAATTTGATTATTTCATACATTTATAACATTTATATAATTCACATAAACACATACCACACTTAATTCAAACATAAAAATAAACACAATTTAGTTACACGAACTTACCTCGACACTTGTTCGTATATGATAATCCACTAATCTGTCACCTTTTCTTTTCCTCAATCTAACTCTTTATTTGATCTTTCTGGATCTATATAAATAAATTTAACATCAATTTCACCCATTTCATACTCAATTGAACTCAATTCACTTCCTAGGCAAAATTACCACTTTGCTCTTATACTTTTCATAAATGACAATTTTGTCCGTAGGCTCGAAAAAATAAAATTCATGCAATTTAATCCTTATTCCAAGCCTAACTGATTTTTACATGTCTTAATAACAACCCATGAATTTCACCAAAAATCATAATTTTTCCATAGGTTTTACAATTTTTAAATTTAGCCCCTAAATCATAATTTCATCAAAATTCTCTTCGTAAAAGTTGTTTATCTATCAACAACTTTTCATTTTCTACCATAAATTTCAAATTTTCAGCATATTCATCCATGGCAAACTTTTCATACTTTGATAACTTTACAAATTAATCCCCAAAATAGATAAATTAAGCTATTACAAACTCAGAAATATAAAAGTTACTAAAAACAGGACAAAAATACTTATCCAGTTAAGAAATGAAAGTTTTCTTGAATGTTTTTCTCTTTCATAGGGTTTTCATAGAAAATATTTAGGGAAGATGATATATAATGATATTTTTCTTTTATTTTATTATTTATCTTCCTATCATCTTTTTCTTTCCAATTTCATCATTTTCTTTTCTTAAATTTCCATGGATGACTCATCATAAATATCTACTAACTTTTCTTAATGGTCTATTTACCTTTAAGGACCTCAAGTTTTGAATTCCATAGCTATTTGATACTTATATGTACTAGAACTCAACTTTTGCATTTTATATAATTTGTTTCTTTCCATAATTAAGCATGTAATCAATACAATTTTATTATCAAAATTTTCATATAGCATTCCTATCATAATGCAAACCATGCAATAATATTACAATAATTTTTCTTTCTAACTCAGATTTGTTGTTCCGAAACCACTGTTCCGGTTTCACTGAAAACGGGTTGTTTCAAGACTTGCTAAATTCCTACTATTTGGCACCCGAGTAACTGGTTAGGAGTTCCTGTTGGTTTCTAATTGGATTCATGATCAAATATGATCAAAGGGGGATATGGCCTTCTATGCCTTTGTTTCAGTATATATACACTATTTAAGAGAAGGTAGGCTACGAAGGGGTATGCCTCGTAGTGCAAAGGTAGGGGACTAAAAAACTTATTTATGGAGGAGGAGTGGGGAGGTTGAACTTAGATCCTAAGAAATATATTTTGGTAGAGCTAAAATTGGGGGAGTGTTTCGGGTTTCTTATTGAATGGAAAAAACCTATGTCGTCTCTTTTTTTTTATCATCCACGATTGGAGGGTATTCTTGATGGGGAGGATACCTATACTCTTTTAAATCATAATGGGTTTTTGGTTGTCCCTCACAATATCTCCCTTCATGGGGTATTTCACTATTGTTTTTGCGATAAGGGGCTATGGGGTATATACCCTCAGATCTGATAAATGGCTTGAAGGATGTTGGACGATGGAAGCAGTATGAGCACTCTAGCTATATGACTCAAGGGATGTTTTTGCCAAATATTTTTAGGGTTTACATCCCAAGCCTTTAAATTTATTTTCAAATTATGTAGGGTTTTCAAACTGTAAGTGGCAAATTCCTCCCGCATTCCCATACATGGTATCGATGTTAAGACCAAATTTGGAGCAACCTATTTCTTTTGTTTCTACCAACATTACTTCAACTGAGTATAACGTGATTGTTGATAGGTCTTGAAGGGGGGTGTGTTGTTTGGTCCTTTTGCTAATAACTTTTGTAATTGTTTATTTATTTTCCCTTTTAGAGTTTTTTGGACCCTTCCTTGAATAACAGGAATAATCAGTCGAAGGCATGTTTATCTGGACCAAAATGGTCAGCTAAAGTGGCTTCTTATCTAAGTAAACAACTGAAGGAAGACACCCCAAAGCATGTACCTATACAATGTATATTTAACGATATTTTTATTTGGAAACCTTCTGCTAATTTCCCTTGGATGGATTTTCCATCCAAGGGTCTCTCTGAGGTTGTTATGGCTTGCGATTCCCCTCTTAAGGGGACACCTCCTCTTGGAGTTACTAATGTTCCTATGAAGGTTCAAAAATCTTCTTCCCCATAAACTATTTCTATCTTTTCTCATGGTGTCGAGTCTCATGTTAGGGAGGGGAATTTTGTGATTGTTCCCCCTGAGGGATATATTACAGAAAATGCATGTCAAAGTTCTATAAGTAACATTTCATGTTACTAATGCCAATTTAATTATTTTTCTATCTCATATATCAAGTTGGCAGTCGTCCCTTTTCGGGGGTAGACTAATCTACAGATCTCTCTCATGCTCCTTATGACTTCTTGAAAAATGAACAGGTGGTTCAAGAAGGCATGAGTGGTATGTGGGAGCAGTACTAATAACTCAATTGAGAACTTTCTCTTAAAGAGGGAGAATATATAGTTGAAGGAGGAGAAGCAACAGCTTTGAAAGGCTTTACTAGAGCGAGATGTTGAGGTTAATGACTTAATCTTGCAACTCCAAAATGTGTGTCAGTCCTTACAGAAAGAATAAAAAAGGTGTGAAGATGTGCAGGTGACTACCTATACCATCTCTTTGGATGGTGTTATTTTGGCTATGCAAGTCACTTTTAGTCCCATGCACACATATGGTATGAATTTCAGGTCATTTATTGACATAATTTGATACGAATGATGCCTTGATTTTGACATCAATATCCTATTCGGGGATGGTTGGCATTTTTTTGTCAAGAAATGCGTCCCATCATTTTTTACTAAGGATTCTTCGGGTAATAGCTTTATGGAAGACAAGACTAAGAGGTCCAAAGCTTACTTAGAAGAGCTAGAAAATTATGGGAAAGGATAGCGTCCCTGGATGGAAAGTCTATTTTGTCCGTTTTACATCTTGAAATTTCCCATATTACTAGGGATAAGGGAGATAAATTGTTGCAAACAAAATTATAATGTTATGTAGAATCTTGTAAATTGTAATTGTAACTTTTTTATCATTATCTTTTAATAAAATGCTATCTTTTCTCTATCACTTCCTTATGTTTTTTTCTCATTCCCATGTATCCTCTCTTTGTGTGTGTATTTGATGATGCGAATGGTGTAGGATGACTCGATGTTGATAAAATTAACATTATATTTGCCCCACGAATGGTAGTGTACAGTTTTCATGCTATTTGTTTTTCTTTGTCTCTGTATATTAGACACCATCCATTTTAAACGGGTGGTTTAGTTGACCCTTTTCATTCCAAAAATGAGGTGTTCATAAGACCATCCATTGTATTTGAGTTGTATGTGATAATTGAAGTGACATTTTCCTTTTAGTTGTGCTTGAGAATCTTCTAGAAGGGGTTTCATGTGCATTAATTGCATAGGTTGACAATTTTATCTAGGGGATCGATATTAACAATAAAGTGAATTTGTCACGCCTTATGGGACAGACGTCTATTTCTGATTAGATACTTTTTTCGAGGGCTTGTCTTATACAACGACTCATACTCCTTACCTTAAAAAAGCCTTGTCTTTGTTTTATATTACTCCATTTTTGTTGTTCATCTTAACTGATATTTTCTACATCTTTTTTACGATTTTCCTTCGTTGTTTCTTTACTTCTCTTTTTTATCGCGAATTTTTCTTTTTTAACTCTAGGTAAATTTTGTTTCTTACTTTATCTAAAGTTGTTCATAGAATCCCCTATTCATGGAAGATAGGCTAATAGTCCGCTTGTAGATGGGGGAAGAAAAGATAAGGCTCCACCCCTAAAAAGGTCAATAATTGTTGATCCTATTATTGTATGTAGAACATGGAAGTTAGAGTATCAGGATTTGCTCTGGTGTAGGGAGATTTTGTTCCCCCACTTTAAGTATCAATTATTTCATCTTGAGGGGGCAGAACGTTTGAGCGATATTTAGGATGAAGATTTAGGGCAACCTAGCATCTTGATCCCTCTACAAGTGTGGAGGGCTTGCACTATTCCTTTTCATCCATTTGTCCAAAAAGTGTTGAAATTTTAAGGTGTTTCTCCTGGCCAACTAATTGTGGCTTTTTGGTGGATCATGTTTAGATTCATCAATTTTTGTAAGGAAAAGGGGATGAATCCCCTCCTGAAGGTCTTCTAAAATTTCTTTACGTTGTCCGGGGGGACCAACAAAGGGAGGGAAAGTCTCATGTGGTTTTCCAAACAACAAGGATTACCACATGTCAATACTATTTTGCATGGGTAGGTGAGTAATTTGGGTATTAACCGCTCTAAATACGTGGAGGTACAACTGAAACAAAAAAGGAGATTGATTTTTCCATCCATGGAGCCTTCCTTCTTTAGATTTGTCATCCTATGTTGGATGGTGACATTAAAGCCGACTTTGAATAAGACAGATTGATTAGTTGTTCTTGAAACCATTACACTTCGAAAGGTCTTCAAGTACCTTCTCATGGATGAGGGAGTGTAAGGCTATTGAGATGTTGATTTAGCGAGTGGTTTCAAGCCTAAGAAATAAGACAAGCCTTAGAATGAGAGCTTCCTCTATGACAAGGAAAATGAGATTGTTGAAATCCTCTGTGGAGACATCCCAAAGCCTTGGAAATTCTTTAAAACTAGGAAAATATGCCTTAGATGTGGTTAAGGGTTTCGGATGGTGGGTTGATTGAATATTCACCACTACTTCCTTCAGGTGGTGGTTACTTTGGCGATATTTATGACTAGAATAAGAAAGAAATTACTGATGAGAAACTTGTGCTTCCTACCTATTAGTATATTTTTGTTTTGTGTGTTTTATTTATGCTAGTACTAATATTGTTCTCACTTTATTTTGTTACAGATTCAGACGAATAAGGTATGATAGACACCAAAGACCCTACTACTGACGCTATTGATCCCACTGCTTTTGAGATGAGGGGTGTTATTCCTTCGAAACCCCTTTGAGCTCCTCAAGCTCTACTTGCCCTAAAAGAGAAATCCCCTCTTTGTCCCCCAACCAAAAGAGGGAGGGATGAAACAATAAAAGGGCTTTCTTTCGCAGAAGAAGATGCTATAAGGAAGGCCCTTTCCGGTAGTGACTTAAAGGGAAATTCAACAAAGTCCCCTTTTGGTACTGAAGGGTCTACTACTCTCGTTTCTCCTTCTGTTGCTATTGTTGTACTAACACCATTTGACGATCTGTAATTAATTTTTAAAACTCTACCCGGTAAGTGATTTTTTATTATTATCATCTTATTAAAGCTCTTTGGATGGTCTTAATATGATATTTGTGCACAAGCGTTGAAGAAGGCTAAGGGTTGCTATTAAGATGTTGATGTAGGCTATTATAGACTTGCACAGGTCATCCAGTATTTCCAAGGCTACTGAAGACAAAGCTAAAAAGTACAAGACTAAACGAGACACAACTCAAATAGCGTTGAAACTGGAGCAACAGGTTCATACCCTTACCAAGTCCCAACTTGAGAAGAAGGTTGTTGAGGCCTCAGATTTGGGCATGAGGAAAGCCATCCTAGAGATGCAGTTACACCATGGGCCTCTCTACATGTATAATTTAGATCCCAATCCCTTCAAAAGTATTACGAGCTACGAGGAGAAGAATATCGGATTTAATATTTTCGACCCTGATGGTCCTAGTGAGATGAGTTTTCATAGCCAACACCCAGCCTGGTAAGATATTATCCGTTTCGGACACATGCCCCACATTGCTTTGTTCTTAGGAGCACTCATAGACCCCTAAAAGGCCTCTTACCACTTAAATGTTGTTACCCCTTTATATAGCTCAAGCCTTTCCCATGCTTTGTCGATGTGGGATTTGCCTAGGGTCTTACATTCACCCCTTTAGGGACTCAACGTCGTCACTGTGGTTTTTCCCGCCATTGCTCAAGAGGCACAACGAGTGGCTCTGATACCAATAAATGTTATAGCCAACACCCAACCCGGTAAGATATTGTCCGCTTTAACTGCATATGGCCCTCATGGCTTTGTTCTGGGGAGCGTTTATACACCCCCAAAAGGCCTCTTACCACTTAAATGTTGCTACCCCTTTATACAACCCAGATCTCTCCCATACTTTGCCAATATGAGATTTGCCTAGGGTGTTACATGAGTATCCAAAGAAAATTAGGCCTCTTTGTGTATCTAATATTCTTAAAGGGGAAAGTTCAATGGCCCAAAATAGTGTATCAGGTAGGAAACCTAAGGCTCCGGTTAGTGGTGAAGATCCTCCTAGTAATGAGATTATTGAAAGTGTTAGGGGGTCCTGATGTTGAGAAATAGTTGTATTTTGTAATTATTTTTCTTATAATAATAAAAAATTCTATTTTTCTTTTACTGCTTTGTTTTTTCTACTTTGGATGGTATGCAGGATAGTAATATAGCAACTTTGAGTTATAAATCTATAATCGTATCTCCAAAAATTATCAATGTTTAAGCTCTTGGTTTCTTTGAATTTTGTATTGGAAATCTAAGTCAAGCACATTGGTGGGCCATTTGCTTGATACAAACCATTTGGGATTATTGAAAATATAATATGAAATTCAAACCATCCATTGATAATATAAGAAATGTATAACCCATTTGTAAAAATGTGTAGTATTTGTTGATCCTTAGTAATGCATAGTGTTCAAAGGATTACAAAGATAAAGTTATGCCTCACCTTCGTTGAGAGCCTAAATAGTTCACATGGAGGCTTGAGTAAAGTGACCCTGCTCCTAGACACATGGGGAGGCTTATGAAAAGTAATAATATAACCCTGCTCCCAGATGAATAAGGGAAGGCTTATGGAAAGTATTATTATAAATAAATTACCCTGCTCTCAGACACATGTGGGGAGACTTACGGAAAGTAATAATATAGCCCTGTTCCCAAACGCATGGGGGAGACTTACGAAAAGTAATAATATAACCCTACTCTCAAACACATGGGGATGGCTTATGAAAAGTAACGATATTCTTGTATTTGTTGTTGAAAATTCTTATATTTGTTGTTTTTCACTAGTTTGTAACAGTTTTATCTAAAAAAAAAACTAGTTTGTATCAAATTGGTTGTTGATTTATTTGTTGATTCATTTGTTTTTCTTTTTTGGGATTTAAGATTTTAGTTTCAATAATGAATGAAAAACTAAACTTTTTTAGTTTGTATAATGTTAAAAAACAATTAACAAAAAAGAAGAAAATAAATTATGGAAGAAATTTATAATTTTTAATATTTTTTTATGAAGTTTTAAAATATTTTTATTTTTAAATAATTTTAATAATTTTTTGGATTTTAAAAATTAAATATATATTTTATTTTAAAAAAAAAATTAATTACTTGTTGAGATGGCATACATGTGGACTGTCACGTTAGCAAAGGTAACGATTATTAATTTTTCTTTCTGTTTTGGGCTAATTTGGTAATAATAAAAAACATAAATATAAGGATTAAAAAAGATGAAAATTTTAGATTAAAGACTAAAATATATTTTTGTAAAGTTGGAGGATGAAATAGGTCATTAAGTTAGAAAAAGTTTAATAAAATAAGGAAAGTACCATAATGACCAACAACTGCAAGATTTGGTTTTTTTTTTTTTTTAACAAAAGGGCATAAAAGGTTATTCATTTAACTAAGAAATGTCATTAAGTAGAATGGAGTGAATAGAGGACGGATAATCCAACCTAAACTTGAGCTCTTGCTCACAATTTAAATCAAGACGGCTAAAAAAGTCTACCACCTTATTACCCTGATTGAACTGAAATCTAAAAAATCAAATAAATTTAGTTTTGGACTCATTTAACAAATGTCTCAAAAATCCAACAAATCAAACTTGAGTTAATTGGGTGTGAAAGAGAATGATTTGAGAAGCATTAGGCTCTTGATAAAAAGAACAAAGAACAGGTAAAGAATATGGTGTCATGGGGAATTTCCCATTCTTTTAAGTTGATCTCAACAACATCAATTACCAAATTACCTCTTTATTTCTCAACATTTATCTTGTAACAAATCAAAAGTAAAATAAGGCTCCACTTAAGTTTGGGGTATTGAAGATTGAGTTTTTTTTTTATTTTCTTTTTTTTGCGCAAATAAAACAAAAAACTCGGTCAACCAATTTGTTCATTTCCCTTGCATTAGCCAAATCTTTCTCGTCACCATCTATTTAGACCCCCGCCTGTAATTCTTTCATTTATATATATATATATATCTTCGACAAACTCCTGTTTTTCTTTTGAATCCTTTTTTTCTATATATGTGAATAAACTAAACCAAGGAAAAACGATAAAATACGATCAAAAACCACAAAAAAAAAAAAGAATTAAGACATGGCTCGCCACATTATTGTTGTTGCCCTTGTTTTCATAGTTATTGTTGGGGCATTTGCTGCTGATATATCACCGTCACAAGCCCCATCAAGAGCTACCAAGACTTTTGCTCCTTATGGGTCGCCATCTTCATCCTCCAATACTATCAGCGCTAGCCCAAGCGAGAGCCCTAGCCCAAGCGGGAGCCCTGAGGAAAGCAGCGAAGGTCCCTCTGCTGACTCTCCCGATTCAGATTCTGATGAAGATACCGATGAAGATGAAGAAGCTGAAGGACCAGATTCTGATGAAGACAGTGACTACAATGCATAATTCAATTCAATGATGCTTATTAAAGCTTCAACATTATTTTTGCATTTGCATAAATCACAGTCTTTGTAGTAGTTTCCAAAGTACTTTTCCTTGTTTCGGTTTAAACCTAAAACCATTTACTTGTTTCTCTTCTGTTTTCTTGGAGTCACGTCCAAGCAATTAAATCTAATATGTACTATATTAGAATTTTCTTTCAATGCATGGAATGTTTAGTTAACTAGCTAAATTCTTTGTCCGACCATTCGCCAACTATTTGCCACGTGTATAGATAAATATTAAATAAATTCTAAATTAATTGGATGTTGGTTTTCCTTAAAAATAGTTTAAGTTTGAACAGTAGTACAAAGAATCTTTTATTATACAACTGATATTAGTGTTTATTATTTTAGCTTAAAATAAATATTTTATAACCTCGTGTGATGGCTTTGTGGTTAAAAGTATTTATCGTCTCAAGTATAATTTAAATTCGAATCACGCTAATCATATTAATTCTTCAAACTTTATCTTTTTATTATAATTCACCAAATAAATAAATATTTCATTCAAAACTGACAAAATTCCAATGAGCAGTATTAAACCTCAAAACATCATTCTACCATTTTCATTGCCCTTAATGAGATCATATTCTACACCATATTTCCATAATTAAATATTTAAATCAAATGATTGAATATTATATAACTCATTCGGATAGCAATGCATGGACAGATACTATCAATTAAATATTATTTAATTTTTTTATAATAGTGTTTTAAATATATATTAGTTTAAATTTTTTTAAAAAATAAAATGTTAGTATAAATAATATATAAAATGCTTAAATTTTATTCCAATTATTTATATAATATTTTAAATACATTTTATATAGATTTTTAAATTTTATTTAGTTTTTTGAAAAGAAACTATTATATTGAAAAAAATATATAACTATAAATAGTTTTAAATAATTTGAAAATATGATTTTAATAGTTTTAAATTTCTATACATTTTTAATTAAATATTGTAGTATGTTTTTAACATTTTTTAATCACTTTTTATACATTTAAGCAATTTTTTTAATAATTTCAAAAAGTTTTAAAGTTGTTCTAAAATATGTTTGTTAAAATGTTTTATTTTTATTTTATTTGAACAATTTCATTTTATTTTTATTTTATTTTAAATAATTTAAAAAGTTCTAAAATATATATGTTTTTTGACACAATGCCTAGAACTATCCATTGTCCCTCTCTAACCCATAAATAGGAGGATAATGCGCTTCAGCATACTCGACCTTACATCTTCCTACATTGACAATAATGTCCATGTCAATCAAGTTAAGACTTAATAGATTAAAAAATCTTTTTTTAATATTGTTAAAAAATTTAATGTACAAAACATCTTTAAAAATAATTTAATTTAAAATTTCAAATATATTAACTAAAAATATTTTCAAAATGTTAAAATAACTTTTTTAAATAGAAAAGTGTTTATGGGTATATGTTTACAAAATTATTATTTTTTAAATAAGATTGTCTTTGTGTTAAAAACATTTAAATTTTTTTGGCAATTTTTGAACATAAAAAAAAAAAAAACAGAAAAGCAAATACTTTGAAATGTTTATGGCAAACTTCCATTTATTTTCAAATATTTCTACTTTTATTTTGCACTCATTAAATATTTTTCTAACAAAAATTCATAAATAATTTATTAAAGGGTAATAAATAGTTTAACATGTTATAACTTAAGAATAATAAATAAAGGTGATAAAGGTGATGTTGGAGATTGACCCGATTAAGCAACAAACAAGTAAAATAGCGGAAGAAATTGAGAAAATGAACACACAATTTTAACATGGAAAAACTCCTTCAAAGAAGATAAAAAATCACGGGTAAAGATAATTTCACTATAATGGTAAAAGAACGAAGGGTACAAAAGATGGAGATAAAAACTAAATACTGAAAACCCAAAAACTAAGAATCCTCAAAACGTAAACACAAAATTCTCCAAAAGGGTTATGAATTCTAATATCTAATGGGTGTATTTTCTAAGGTTGTAAAAGAGCCTATTTATAGGCTAAATTTATAGGTCAAATAATAATAAAATAATCTAGACTAATCAGAGTTTGATTGAAACAAATAAACAAAGTTTAATTGGAAGATTATTTCTTAAATTTGACTGGAATAGGAGTCAAACTCAACAAATCTCCACCTTGACTCATATTTCCACAACGCCATTTTTGTCAAAGCCCGTCATGGGCCTATCTTGAACTATGCAGGGAATTAATTGAGTCGAATCTGTGCTTAGAAATTGGAAGAGTTCTGGCCTTCACTTGTTCACTATCAAATCAAAACTAACCCGGATCTGATTTTCATGAACACATTGCCCTAACTTTTCAAAACCTGCATCCAAAAGAGAACCTCTCTTCAATGAAACGGTCATACATTTTTCTCTCCTATGACCAAGTTGCCTCTGCTCCAAACGAGTTGACTTCGACTCCATAACGGACGAGGGACGTCCAATTTCACCAATCACTATAGAACCTTCTAGAATATAAAGAATATCGGTCATTTTACCTTTTAACAAAATAAGAGCTCCACGAGATACCTTAATGTCACTTGACTCGATGTTGATTCAGCATCCTTTCAAGTCTAAAATACTTAAGGAGATGAGATTCTTTCGTAAATCAGGTACATACCTGACATCTGAGAGTGTCCTAATCTTCTCATCGTGCATTTTAATTTGAGCAGTACCAATACTAATTACCTTGCTGGATGAATCATTTCCCATGCGCACAACTCTACCTTCAATCAAACTGTATAGATAGTTGTGGTGGTTCACATCGTAGGTGGTGCAGAATGCCGCTAAGAATGGTAGTTTTTTTTTAGTGGGGATGATGTTTGAGCAAGGTTATTGTAGATGGAGTAATTAAGTTTTCTTTATCTTCAGTGGCGGAGCTAGAAAAGTTTTTTGGGGGCGGAATTAAATTGTATATTTTTATAATAGTAAAAATGTAATTTACCATTTTAATAGTCTATATCTTTATCATTTTTAAATGATTAAATCAAATTTTTATCATTTTTGAAAGGGCCAAAGTACAATTTTACTATTGCTAATTTAAATTTTTATAAATTAGAAAGGGTCTAAATGGAAAAGTTTTTAGGGGGGCCGAGGCCCCTGCAAGCCCCCTGGCTCCGCCACTGCTTCTCTTGTCTCTCTTGATTTGGTGATGAAGGGTGGTATTTATAGAGGTTGGCTTGGCCTGAGTGTTAGCTATCAAGCACTCTATTTTGTAGGTGTGAAGGGCAGAGTGGCGGATGTCAATTAGGATCATTGTTAAAGTCAATACAAGGGGACATTGTGAGATGATTGGACAGAGCGTCATCAAACCTAAGGAGGTGATGAATTGATAGATACTGGCAAGTGCTCTTCACTATATATCTTCTAGAGAGTGTACGGGCTAACTCTATATGACATGAGTGTTTTGGTGAAGTAAGGCTAATACAATTCCCCTAGTGAGGCCGCAAGGCCAAGCGTCATCAAATTTTATCTTCATGTGTAAGTGTCAAGTGGTTCTCGAGAGATGATATGACAAGGTTGTAACAAGTATATTAAAAAGAACTAATAATTGAAATTGAAGTTGAAGATTCCTACTTTTTTTATATATATAGAAAAAGTGGGAGTGGGAGTTGGAGTTTACAAAAGGGAGAAAACAAATATTGATAAAAGCAAAGAAGAATATGTATTATGCTAGATTATGGTATACTCACAACCTAGGTAAAAAATCATGTAAAAAACTATTTATATAATAATTATATAAACATTAAATAAAGCTTGAAAGGATAAAGTTAAAAGCTTTAGAGATTATAGAATCCTAAATACAAATCACATCATAATAATATTTTATTTAAAAAACAAAAATATTCACATATTAATAATTTTTTATGTGTCACCTGTCCCATCAAAAGCTTAAATAATAGTTGAGATATATATTCATGTGTTGTGGTGCTAAACTCTTTTTCCCCCTATTTTTAAACTTGTCTTCTTGGGAAAAAAATTGATGCTTGAATTTGAATATGTTGAGCACTAATGAAAAACAAAAAAGTATGAGTCAAAGTGACAAAAGTTATAAAATTTAAGTGCTAAACTTGTACTTGTGCTTAACTTCTAAACGGAATTAATGAATAAAACTGAAAATAAGAATAACCTATTTGAAAAGTAAAATACCAATTTCAAACAAATAAAAATAGATGGATTAAATCCGTAAAAGTTTATAAGCTCAAGGACTATCTTAAAATTTAACCAACCATATTCGAAAAGTGAAATGCCAACTGTCTTTGTGCGTTTCATGTTTTTTCCGGATTCCTTTGAGATGCTTCCATCATGTCCCTTTCAACCTTCATTGCGCAAATGCAATACCACAAATATAAAATCATTTAATTAAATATAAAATTTTTATCACAACCGTGAATAAAAATATTTTATATTAAAATAATATATTTATTAAAATATGTGAACAAATTATTTATAGTGAAATAACAAGCGTTCTATTATTTGATTTTAAATAGTCTTGAGTTGGATTCTTAAATAATTGATTTTTAATTATTTTATTTAAAAATTATATAAAAATATAAAAAATAAAAATACTCTTATAATAATATTAATTATCTTTTAAAATAAAAAAGTTTTGTGTCGAATTAATTTGTGAAATTAACTCAAATAATAATTTTATATATAACATAGATAAGTGATAAAATTCTTTTGTTTTTTGGTATTTTATAGAGAGACAAAGTTATTGAATATTGATACGAAATAGTATATGAGTTGCATGCCATCCATTCTTTTTTCAAATTTGTAATAATGAACATATATATAAACATTGATTTTACCATAGGAATTTATTCTTCCTATGAGATTATACATATCAGATTTGTATCTAGCTAATGTTATTTAGATTCTGACGTAAGTATTGGTTATGAACATATTTTTTATGTTAATATGTTTTAATCTGTAAAACTTTTTCATATATTTAAAAAAAAATTAAAAGCCTTTCATTTGGGTAGCCATATCCATATATGTGTTTTATATATATCAAAATAATAATAAAGAATTCGAGCAAAAATACAAAAAAAGAGTTGTAATTAGATCTATCCACGGGTTAGGTCACTTGGTCTCGCCCGAAAGTTCGTCCAAAAAGTGAAAGGGTTTAGATAAAATTATAGGCCCAAAAAATGAGTTTGCATAAAAAATAAGGCTCATCTAGGAAACTGGCCAGGTCTCAGGTAAGGGTTTTTTTTTGCTCGAGCCTAGCTCGACTAGAATTTGCAAAAAAAAAATGCTATTTTCCCACTGTTTTGTTGTTGTTTTTCTCACTGATTTGCTGGCATTTTACTATTTTGTTATTATGGTTTAGATATTTTACAACTTTTATTTTATTATTACTTTAGATGCATTTGCTTGTTAAGTTGCATCTATCTTAGTGTTACTTAAGTATAAAGATTTTTTTAAATTTATTTTCAATTTGTTGAGAAATATTTATTTAATATTTTTAGTATTTTTGATATATTATATTTATATATATATATATATATATATATATATATAGAAAAAGAAATTTTTATATGTGTCAGGCTCGGGTTTAAGATTTATAATCTGGGTCAAGCTTAGACAAAAATGTAGACCCATTTTTCGGGTCAAGTCCAAATCTATCGAACGAGCCTAGAATTTTGTTAGGACTCAGCCCGAACCTAACCCAACCCAACACATGTATGGGTCTAAATATAATTATATGAATAAATACATTAACATATATGAAGAAACGGTGATATCAATACAAGAAACGAAAGTAACCTTTATCCCATACATCATAAACCCAAAAATAAATAAATTAATTAAAACATGACATGGTGTAAAATGAAGATATAAAAGTCATCGAAAACTTTTTTTAATTATGACATGAGAAAGATAATACCAACACAAGATATAGATATATAGGTGAGCATGGGTCGGGCCGGGCTGGGTTTGGCGCCGGCTCGACTAAAAATTTAGGCACATTTACTAGGATCGGGTCTTGCCCGGCCCGGCCCGAAATATGGGCATAAAATTTTGTCCAAGCCCGACCCGGATAAAAATGCTAAAACCCGGGCTCGATCCGGCCCTCCCATATTAATTTTTATATTATTTTAAAATATATATAATACATCAAAAATACTAAAAACATTAAAATAAATATTTCCCAACAAATTGAAAATAAATTTTTAAGAATATGTATACTTAAATAGCACTAAGATAGATGCAACTTAACAAGCAAATGTCTCTAAAATAATAACAAAATTAACAAATGTCTTTAAAATAATAACAAAATTAAAAATAAAATAAGTTTTATATAATATCCAAACAATAAAAATAAAATAGTAGCAACATAATAGTAAAATAGTAGCAAAATATGGAGAAAATAACAAGAAAATAATATTTTAAAAAATCAGTTTTTTTGTCCTTCAGTGAATCCGGGCCTGGCCAGGCCGGGCTCGGGCCAAAAATGCCTTACCCGAGGCCTGGCCCGTTTTTTAAACAGGCCTTATTTTTTTGTCCAAGCCCATTTTTCGAGCCTATATTTTTGTCCAAATCCTCCCACATTTCGGGCGAGCCTTCGGGTCGAGCCGGGTGGCCCGATCTGTTGGGTAAGGGTCCCACTATGTGGGAGACCCTTAAAACATGCCATGTTTTATGGCAATTTTTTTTGTTTTTTCTTTGGCTTTTATCATTTTATTTTTGTTTTATACATGTGGTGTGGCCAGCATATTTTAACGGGTGAGAGAGCTGAAAAATCAGATTTGAAAAGAGGAGAAAAAGTGAGAAACAGAGAGCTTTTCAAGCAGAATTTTTTCTTGGAAAGAAAATTTGCAGCTGTGATCAACTCTTCGATCGGAGGTCCATCCGTGGTTCGATTGAGCTGATTTTTTGACAGCAGCTAGGCGACAGGGTGTTCTTAACTTTGTACGGTCGGATTTTTCATCCGAGTCCTGTAGCGCCAGTAATACTCGTTTTACAGCAGCCACGTTTTTGGTGATGTTCTCCTATTTTTCTCTCTTTTGCTAAAGATTACATATTGTTAGCCTTGTTGGAGTTGAATGCTTGTTGTAGGCTTGATATTGTAATCTTGTAGCTGAACATTTGATTATAGTGGAGCTTTTAATCGGACTCTAAAGTCCCGTGGTTTTTACCCTTGATTTAGAGGGGTTTTCCACGTAAAAATATCGGTGTCTCTATTTATCATTTTCGTTGGGGTTACATTGGTTAATTTGTGGTTGATTAAGGTTGCTAGAGAACATATTTTTGTGCTATTGTGCTTGCCATAATATTTGACTGGAGTTATAGGGAGAGAAAGAACACCGGTTTTGCTTCCGCTTTGTTTTGGTTATTCGGTTTCTTCCCAACAAACTGGTATCAAGAGCTCGGTTATTCTGTCAAATAAATATGGAAATTAATACGAGCAAGATGATTATGTTGAATGGCACAAATTATCAACTTTGGCGGAATAAAATGAAGGACTTGTTGTTTGTGAAAGCTCTGCATCTTCCGGTCTTTGCTACTCAAAAACCCGATTCGAAAAGTGATGAAGAATGGGAATTTGAGCATCAACAAGTGTGTGGCTTTATTCGGCAATTTGTTGAAGAAAATGTTTACAACCACATTGATCAGGAGACACATGCTCGAACATTGTGGGAGAAGCTTGAAAGCTTGTAAGCTTCGAGATCAGGCAATAACAAGTTATTTTTGCTGAAGAAAATGATGGCGTTGAAATATAAAGAAGGAACGTCTATAGCTGACCATGTGAGTGAATTTCAGAGCGTGATGAATCAGTTGCTTGGTATGGGTGTCAAATTTGATGACGAGATTTTAGGGTTTTGGTTGCTTGCTACTCTGCCAGACTCTTGGGAGACTTTCCGGGTTTCGCTCATTAATTCTGCCCCAAAGGGTATTATTACCTTGGATTTGCCTAAGAGTGGTGTGTTGAATGAAGAGGTCAGAAGACGATCTCAGGGTTCTACATCACAGTCCGAGGTGTTGGTTACCGAGAACAGAGGGAGGAACAGAGACAAAGATGGAAAGAGTAGAGATAAAGGCCGAAGCAAGTCAAGATCGAGATACAAGAATCTTAAGTGTCATCATTGTGGTAAGAAAGGCCATATCAAGAAATACTGCTTCAAGTGGAAGAAAGAGAACAGAGGTGGTGATAAACACGATCGGAACAATGATGAAAAATCCGAGCGTGTTGCTACTGCTACTCGTGAAGATCTGTTGGTCATTTGTGATGAGAATTTGGTCAACCTAGCATGTGACGAGACTAGTTGGGTGATTGATACTGGTGCATCAATTCATGTCACATCGAGGAAGGATTTCTTCACATCTTATACTCCTGGTGATTTTAGGGTATTGAAGATGGGTAATGACGGTTTGGTTCCGGTTGTTGGTATGGGAGATGTTAACTTGGTGAGTAACAATGGAACAAAGTTAACTCTCAAGGATGTCAGACATGCACCGGATATCCGTCTGAATTTGATTTCTACAGGAAAGCTTGATGATGAGGGATTCTGTAACACTTTCAGTGATGGGCAGTGGAAGCTGACTAAAGGCTCCTTGGTTGTGGCTCGATGAAAGAAGAGTTCAAATTTATATTTGATGCAAGCTTCAGCTTCTCGAGAGACAGTGAATGTGACAGTGAATGACAGCTCAACTGAGTTGTGGCATAAACGACTTAGTCACATGAGTGAGAAGGGGCTTAACTGTTTAGCAAAGAAGAATCAACTTTCGGGGTTGAAGAATGCTACACTGAAGAATTGTGCTCATTGTCTAGCAGGAAAGCAGAGAAGAGTTTCTTTTAGAAGCCGTCCTCCTCATAGAAGATCAGAGTTGCTAGAGTTGGTCCATTCAGATGTTTGTGGTCCGATAAAAGTAAGGTCACTTGGCGGTGCACTTTATTTTGTGACTTTCATTGATGACTGTTCAAGAAAGCTATGGGTTTACACTTTGAAGTCTAAAAATCAAGTCTTTGAGGTGTTTAAACAGTTTCATGCATCAGTTGAAAGAGAAACAGGGAAGAAGTTGAGTGCATTCGTACTGATAATGGTGGCGAATACACAGGGCCATTCCATGAGTATTGTCTGCGACAGGGAATCAGACATCAGAGAACACCACCAAAGACTCCACAGTTAAATGGGTTAGCTGAAAGAATGAACCGAACATTGATCGAGAGAGTCAGATGTTTGTTGTCAGATTCAAAGCTGCCAAGATCATTTTGGGCTGAAGCTTTGAATACAGTGACACATGTGATAAATCTGTCTCCTAGTGTTCCTTTGCGAGGTGATGTGCCAGATAGAGTTTGGTTTGGCAAAGACGTGTCATATGATCACCTACGTGTGTTCGGTTGTAAAGCATTTGTTCATGTTCCAAAGGATGAAAGATCCAAGTTGGACGCCAAAACTCGACAATGCATCTTCATTGGTTATGGTCTAGATGGTGAGTTTGGTTATAGACTTTATAGACTCTATGATCCCATTCAGAAGAAACTCGTGAGAAGCAGAGATGTTGTCTTCATTGAGGATCAGACCATTGATGACATTGATAAGACGGAGAAAGCGAATTCACAAGACAATGGTGATTTGGTCGATGTGAATCCAGTTCCCCTAAACTCTTCACCAGATCCTATCCAGGATGATGTGCATGGTGATGTTACTGATGACCATCAGGATATAGGTGACTTTGATGCTCCCATGGATGATGTTGTGAATGATCAACAACAAGCACCTATAGCTCCACCAACAGTTCCACTTCGAAGGTCTTCCAGAGGTCGACGATCTTCTGTCAGGTATTCTTCTGATGAATATGTTCTTTTAACTGACGGGGGAGAACCTGAATGTTATGAAGAGGCTATGGAGAGTGAATGCAAAGATCAGTGGGTTGAAGCGATGAAAGATGAACTTCAATCCTTGCATGAAAACCATACCTTTGAGTTGGTGAAATTGCCCAAGGGCAAAAGAGCTTTGAAGAATCGGTGGGTTTACAGGTTGAAGCAAGAAGAGAAGTCTTCATCTCCACGATACAAGGCTAGATTGGTCGTCAAGGGTTATACTCAGAAAAAGGGGGTTGATTTTGAAGAAATATTTTCTCCGGTTGTGAAGATGTCATCTATCAGAACTATACTGAGTTTGGCAGCCTGTTATGACTTAGAGGTTGAACAAATGGACGTGAAAACTGCTTTTCTTCATGGTGACTTGGAAGAAGAGCTTTACATGGAGCAGCCAGAGGGGTTTGTTGCACAAGGGAAAGAGGACTATGTGTGCAGATTAAAGAAGAGCTTGTACGGTTTGAAGCAAGCTCCAAGGCAATGGTACAAGAAGTTTGAGTCTGTTATGGGGGAGCAAGGCTACAAGAAGACTACTTCTGATCATTGTGTGTTTGTTAAGAGATTTTCTGGTGATGATTTTATAATTCTTTTGCTCTATGTTGATGATATGCTTATTGTTGGTCAGAATGCTTCTAGAATTGAGAAGTTGAAGCAAAAGTTGAGTAAATCCTTTGCAATGAAGGATTTGGGGCCAGCAAAGCAAATTCTTGGCATAAAGTTGACACGTGATAGAAAGGCCAAGAAATTATGGTTATCACAAGAGAGGTACATCGAGAAAGTACTTCAAAGGTTTAGTATGGACAAAGCTAAAGCGGTGAGCACTCCCTTTGCTACGCACTTCAGATTGAGTGTTAAGCATAGTCCTTCCACAGAAAAGGAGAAGGAAGAGATGCAGAAAATTCCTTACTCTTCAGCCGTGGGGAGTCTGATGTATGCAATGGTTTGTACGAGACCAGACTTGGCTTATGCCGTTGGTACAGTCAGTCGTTTTCTTTCTAATTCAGGCAAAGAGCATTGGAATGCAGTGAAGTGGATTATGAGATATCTTCGTGGCACTTCCAACATGAAACTTTGTTTCGGTAATGAGAAACCTGTTCTTGTTGGTTATACAGATTCAGACATGGCCGGAGATATTGACACGAGGAGATCTACTTCAGGTTACTTGATCACTTATGCAGGGGGAGCTGTGGCATGTCAATCGAGATTGCAAAAGTGTGTTGCATTGTCCACCACCGAATCAGAGTTCATTGCAGCAACCGAAGCATGCAAGGAGATGCTTTGGATGAAGAAGTTTATGCATGAGGTTGGTTTTACTCAGGAGAAATATGTCCTGTATTGTGATAGCCAGAGTGCTATTCATCTTGGTAAGAACTCAACTTTTCATGCTAGATCTAAGCATATTGATGTGAGGTACCATTGGATACGAGATGTTCTTGAAGCTAAGTTGTTAGAGCTTGAAAAGATACATACTGATGATAATGGTGCTGATATGTTGACGAAGGCTTTACCAAGAGGAAAGTTTGAAGCATGTTGTTTGATCTCCGGTATGGAGGCATTCCCCACATAGTTGGAGGGGGAGATTTGTTGGGTAAGGGTCCCACTATGTGGGAGACCCTTAAAACATGCCATGTTTTATGGCAATTTTTTTTTGTTTTTTCTTTGGCTTTTATCATTTTATTTTTGTCTTATACATGTGGTGTGGCCAGCATATTTTAACGGGTGAGAGAGCTAAAAAATCAGATTTGAAAAGAGGAGAAAAAGTGAGAAACAGAGAGCTTTTCAAGCAGAATTTTTTCTTGGAGAGAAAATTTGCAGCTGTGATCAACTCTTCGATCGAAGGTCCATCCGTGGTTCGATTGAGCTGATTTTTTGACAGCAGCTAGGCGACAAGGTGTTCTTGACTTTGTACGGTCGGATTTTTCATCCGAGTCCTGTAGCGCCAGTAATACTCGTTTTACAACAGCCACGTTTTTGGTGATGTTCTCCTATTTTTCTCTCTTTTGCTAAAGATTACATATTGTTAGCCTTGTTGGAGTTGAATGCTTGTTGTAGGCTTGATATTGTAATCTTGTAGCTGAACATTTGATTATAGTGGAGCTTTTAATCGGACTCTAAAGTCCCGTGGTTTTTACCCTTATTTAGAGGGGTTTTCCACGTAAAAATATCGGTGTCTCTATTTATCATTTTCGTTGGGGTTACATTGGTTAATTTGTGGTTGATTAAGGTTGCTAGAGAACATATTTTTGTGCTATTGTGCTTGCCATAATATTTGACTGGAGTTATAGGGAGAGAAAGAACACCGATTTTGCTTCCGCTTTGTTTTGGTTGTTCGGTTTCTTCCCAACACGGTCCATACTCACCTCTATATAGATATTGTAAGATGATCTATTTTTCACCTTGATTTGTGGAAGGTTGATGAACATCATCATCGTCCTTTGTAGTATATGATTTCGTGTTTTCACCTCATTTGTTTACTCCTTCCATTGGATTGTTTGATTTCTTGAACTAATTAATGAAATTAAACATGGCTTTAAATTGGGGTTTGATTTTGTGGAGGTTAAAGTTAAAGCAAGTTTAAAACACACATATTATATCTAGCTTATGATAAACACAAGTTTCCTTGGTGTGTAAATATGAATACAGGGGTGAATCCAGTGGGCCTGGCAGGGGCCGCGCCCCCCCTAAAATGTAAAATTATTATTTAGGCCTTTGAGATTTTTTAAAAATTTTAAATTAATAAAGGTAAAACTGTACTTTGACCCCCTAAAATTATAAAAATTCAATTTAATCCTTTAAAAATTATAAATATATAGACTATAAAAAATTAAAATTTCATTCGGCCCCCCTAAAAAATTGTTCTGGCTTCGCCCCTGTATGAAAATATGAACTAATATTATTCCTGGGTAGGGCAGTGCCGTGAGTGTATTGGGGGATGTTGTGGTCTGGGGGTTATATATATTCCCAACGTAAATCTCGCCTTTCATATGCTTACGTTATGCGTCAGCTTTAACTCTCTGCAGTGTATCACTATATAAACAATAAAAAGGGTAATCTGCGATGAAGACCGCATTTTCAGTGTATTTCTATTTTGATCGTCTAATTATTAAAATTTTTAATTTAATCTTTAAACTTTTCAATTTTGTACTTTCTAGTCATCTACCATTAAGTTTGAAATAGTTGGATGTCGTTGCCGTTTAGTTTTTAGATAAACTATATGAATGATCACTTAATTATGAGAATGTTTCTATTAGGTTGATAACAAAAGTTTGGTGTGGGCTTTTTATTGTCTAATAACAAATTTAACACTTCAATATTTATACATTTTATCAATTTAATTCTACTTTTAAAAAATATCAATAAATTTAGCCTTCAATAGTTATGAAATTTGTCAATTTAATCCTAATTAATGACATTTTTCACGATGTCTATTCTTTTATACTCTTAGTTAGGTATTTGGCACATGAAAACGCAAAAGTTTATAGTTTCATGTGCCGGAAAAATCATAAGTTATCAGTAAAGTTTTTTTTAACACTTTAGATTAAATAGTGCTTCTTCGACACTGACTTCAAAGCTTTTAGTTTTTTGTGTCAAAAATATTATAAATTGTCAAAATATTTTTTTAAAAATAATTTTTATGTTAAAAAAACGGTTTTCCAGTGCCAAAAAACTCAAAACTTACCAGCACCAAATAAAAAATTATAGAAAAAAAAACTTTCTAGCACCAAATACTAATAAGAATATTGGTAGTTAAATTTATTGATTTTATTTTAAAAATTAAAATCAAATTAATAAAGTGTATAAATATTATAAGAAAAAAATTATTATTACACTAATAAAGAAAAGACATCGACAAACTCACTCTAGAAAAATGGATATATAGTGGCGAAATCTCGCAGTGTTTTATGAAAAAAAGCTGCGACTAAACTTTTGTAGCGGTGTTTAATGGAGAAACGCCATCAAATGTGAAAAAGCTGGGACGTTTTTACAAAAAAAGAAACCGCCGCTAAATCTTTAAATTAGCGGGAAAGTCATTGGCACAACGCTTAACAAACAGACGCTCAATCTAGTGGTGATTTGAAGGGAAACACCGCTAGTTCTATTTTTTATAATTTAATTATTTTGGTTGGTATTTTAGCATGGCAGTTCCATATTAAACATTACCAATTAATTGACTAACCGTGAAATAGTTCTGGCGCCATACCTTTTGTAGCAAAATGGATAAAGTTAAAGATAGCCTAAAAAAACTATGTCCAAAACAAGTAAGGATAATAATCAATAAAAGGAGACAAAAGGAAATCTATAATTTACCAGTATGTCAATTTCTTCTATTCAAATTTGTGGCTGATATACATTCGTGAGTTACATAAAAACAATCATGATGCAATTCTAAACAGTTGAGGATCAAATAAAGCAAACAAAATAGAGTAAAAGTAGTTTTAAAGATTATGTGCTAAATTTTTAATTATGCTTAATCTTTAAATGGAATTAAAGGGAAAAAAAAAAGTAAAAGTAAAAACATCAGTTTTGAATAAATAAAATATCTTAAAGTTTAACCTATCTAATATTATCAAGTCCAATTCTAATGGATATAAAGAAAAGTGAGAGGGTAACTGGCTTGGTGCGTGTTTCATGTTTTTCCAGATTCTCTAGAAATGCTTGCATCCATATCTCTTTCAACCGTTATCAGTCCTCAAATATAAAATTATTTTAGACATTGTCAATGAAATTTTTAGACTTTACAAATAAAATCAGGAGGTTAACAGATATCTTATAAAGATATAATAAAATATTAAAAAATATACCATAAATATATCAAATATTCACATTTTTAATAATTATATATCCGTTGTTGTGAAGGATGATGATATGAATTACAAAGTTTGAGTCTTTTGTCATCCATTTCTTTTTTTTTTTCTAATTTGTAATGATAAAAGAAAAATATAACCTTGATTTTACCATGGAATTTATCCTTATAGACTTTTTCCTATGAGATTATATGTGGTATTTGTTCATATAATCCAGCTAACTAAGTATAATGTTATCATTAATATGTTAAATCTTTAAAACAAATCATATATTTGAAATTTTTTGAAGCTTTACATCTATGCGATGAATATGCGTTCTCTATATTTCAAATAATAAAGAATTCAAGCAACGAAATGAAAAAAAGGGGTTTGTAATTATATGAATAAATACATGATCATATATGGAGAAACAGAAACAAAAAAAATAAAAATCAAAGTTATATGAACCTATATTAATGCAGAAATGAGGATACGGGGAAAACAGACTATTTAATGTTGAAACTATGTAGTAATTTAGTAATATAAGATATTAAGATGAAAAGGTGAGAAAGTAATGAAACTAGGGAATCATAAAATGCTACATCCACAGGAGCAACTCTTTTTACCAGAAGGCTCGGAGTTTGGTGGTGGAGGAAGTGGTCTTGGATAGATAGCCATATGCTCGGCTGTCTCACCACTCGGATTTGATTTATTTTGTGTTGGAACTCGAACCCCAGACTGGTCTGGAGACCCCTTTTTGACAGGCTTTACCGGTAGAGTTTCAGCTGAGACCGGGTGATATTTCCCTGTACCAGACTTATCTCCATCTTCGGAGCCTTCATCACCTACATCATCAAACAAGAAGAAATTAAAACATGACAACAACACAACACGGGTACAAAGATATTGTAGGATATACTTTTCACCTTGTTTTTCGGAGGGTTGATGAACAAAATCATCCTTTGCATTATAAGATTTCATGTTGTTCACCTCCTTCTCCTTGAAGCTTTCATCTTCTTTATGTACTCCTTCCATTAGATTGCTTGATTTTTTGAACTAGTTAATGAAATAAAAACAAGGTTTAGAAATGGGGTTTGATTCTGTGTGGAGGTTTGGGTTTAAGAAAGTTTAACACACAGCCTATAATAAACGCAGGTTTCACTAGTGTGTATATGTATAAAATATATAATATAATATTAAATATTCGATTCCTTAGTTGGGCAGTGCAGTCAGTCTATGGAGGGGTCTTGTGGTGCGGGATTTTTATATATTCCAACGTAAATGACAGACAGACACCTTTCATGTGCTTACGCCACTTGAGGTGTGCGTCAGGTTGAAGTCTCTACAATACGTAACTACATATTCCAGCCATTTAACTATTTATATAGAGAATCAAGGCCCAATATTTTGATTTTTTTCTCTTCTAGAAAAGCCTCCTTCATAGGGACTATTACCAAGCTTTTCTAGCGACGGTTAGCTTACTGTAACCTCCCTGTTTTTAAGAGATAGTTGTTCATCTACACACTGCCCTTCATTTACTTCTTTAATTTCTTTTTTTTTTTGCCTCCCCCAAGTGTCTCCTTTGTGCTCTTTTTTGTATTAATTGCTTCTATTTATCTTTTCATCTTCCTCTTTCTTTTTTCTAACCAATATTTATCTTTATTTTTTGTTTTGAGCGTATCACTTATCCTCACTTCAGAGAAGGACCTTGTTTGGGTGAAGATGCACTACTTATGTTAGCAAGATGGTCTCCCAATATCTCACCTAGCCTTGACTTCTTCTCATCCTTGCATGTTTGGATACAAATATTGTAACACCCCTCGTCCGATCCAATCGTCGGGTCCGAGCTACAATATGTCACATTTATTGCTAGAGCAACTACCATCAAATAATCAAAAAATTAAATCATTCAAACATCTAATTATATCATAAACACATTCACATCATGAAATACTATCTTTTTCTAGTCTTAATCGAGCTTATGAAAGCTCTTTTGTTAGCCCGAGCATGAAATAGGACTAAATTGTAAAATTTCAAAACTTTAGGTCAATGTCACGACGTGAGGGAGTTCCTCGTCATGACGTGACATACTGACTTAGTCTTGTTATGATGACAAGGTTCCTTGTTATGTCGTTGCCTAAAGTCCAGAGCTCGTCGCGACGTGGACTCTGTTCTGGGTATATTTTAGGCCATTTGGTACATATTTCATAGCTACCGCACTTTTCCATCAACTTAGGCTTACTTATCTATCTTTACCTGCACCAAGCATTTCAAATACATACCTAAAAACATGTATAATTGACCACATTCATTCTCTACAACTCACAACATACAACCATCCATTAAACATGTCATTTCTTTAACATGATATATAAATCATTCATCCATTAAATATGTCATTCCTTTAACATTGTAACACCCCTAGCCCATATCCGTCGCCTGAACAGGGTTACGAAGTATTATCGAACAAACGGAATAGTAAACCATTCAAATCATATATCAATGCAAACATAATCTAATTTCATTCAAATACATTCATAATGTCCCTTAATCGAGCCCTCGAGGCCCAAAAATTACTATAGAAGCAGTCCGGGACTAAATAGGAAACATTTGGAAACTTTAAGAAAAAGTTGAAGTTTTTGGACTGCAAAGGTCACACGGCCGTGTGACTCACATGGCTGAGACACACACCCATGTCTCAGGCCGTGTGGACATTCGAAATAAGCACACACGGTAGTGTCCCAGCCCGTGCCCATGCCCATGCCCGTGTAACTCACTGACTTGGGTTACACGGCCAAGCCATACGCCCGTGTGCTAAGCCGTGTGCTAGGCCATGTAACTGCCTGACTTGCATGCCTTGAACCTACAAGGGAGACACGACCGTGTCGCATGGCCGTGTATCACACACGGCTGAGACACATGCCCATGTCTCAGGCTGTGTGGCCCCAAAATGAACCTTAAAACACAAGTTTACCATTTCAAGTTTGCTTGGACCTTAAGAAACTCAAATACCAACCAAAACACCAATTCAAAATGACATAAATTGAGCCATAAACACACCAAAACCAACTTAATAAGTGCCTAACCAATGTACCCTCATTGGTACCACAAGTATATATATAATTATACATCAAAATAAACATCAATTTAATTCATCAACTCATTCAAGCAATACCTAATCAAAATACCTATCAAAGGTACCACAATCACAACATTTCATTTATAAACACCATTCATACTAGCATAAAAACTATACCTCATTCTCAAGTAATATACAAGTTGGTTATTTACACAAAAATCATTCATAATATTTACATAAGTCAAACATTAACCAAAATCACACAAGAGCCTATACATGTCATATAATCTGAATTAAACATTTCAAAAACTACCGATATGAGTTGGATAGTGTGACTTGAGTGTCGATCAGATCGTCCAACCTTCCAAGAATCTACAATGACATTAAACAACACAAGTAAGCTTGATGAAGCTTAGTAAGTTTGATGTATTAAACTATAAATTTTACCGAACTGATTATAATAATTCAAACAATAATAATCATCCATAAGAACTCCCTGTCACTCACAATTTCAATCGATAAATTCATCTATGTTTAGATCAATATTGAATAAATAACATATCTTTCAAATTCATTAGACAAATTACCTTACCTAGATTTTTTCATTCGAAGAACGACTTATGGATAAGAGTACATCGTCAGATAGACCGAACACACCAGACAGAAGCTCATAAAAGCTGGTTCAACTAAAGTACGCCAAACATAAGCTCATAAGAGCTTATCCACCAGAAACATGTCAAACAGAAAGTATAACGCTAGAGTTCGCAACAAATGTTGAACCTCAATTTACTTGGGTAATATACAGATATCTCCCTCCAATACTCTCTCCACCCCAAACCTCCGTAATACACCAAAACACGAATGTACTCTATCTCGCGTTCAATTCAAACCGAACATCAATTTCAATATTATAACTCAGATAATGATTCATTTCCAATAATGGAATATTTTATATATATATATATGTTATATCATGTAATATCAATAAAACTATTAAATTTTAATCGTGCGAACTTATCTGGATTGAATTGTAGGAATTGCAGAAGTTTAAGGACTATTCCGCTATTTTCTTTTTCCACGAATATCTACGGGATCTTGATCTAAAATGTAAAATTATCCAATTATTTGCATACATTTCATATTTCAATCCATTTTACAATTAATACCCTTTTATTTTTTAAATTTACACAATTACCCCAAACTTTTATAATTTTTACAATTTAGTCCTTTAACTCGAAATTCATCAAATTAACTATTTTACTCAAGTCAATATTTTATCCAAATATACTAAGCCCTCAAAAAGCCCTTAATAAACATTAAATTCACTATTAAACCCTAAAATTTTGACATTTTCACAATTTAATCCTAAAATCAAAATTTAACCCAAAAAAATCTCTTTACAAAATCATTAAACATTAAAATCAAAGCTCCTAATATATGATATGTAAGAGTATGCCTAAAGATCAATCATGATATGGTTGTAATAACATACTTGATTTACCATGTTTATTAATATAAGGCGTTATCATTATTATTTCAATTTTTTTTCTGTGTGTACAAATAAACTGTTTTATAATAATGTCCTGAGAATAATATGATTATTCTTAAAAGATCCTTAGTCAAGTATTATTGTTGACTAGGACAACAATAATGCATTAAGACTAACATGTAGTTGATTGATGATAAAGAGTTGTCACTGATATGGAGTGTCAAAATCAATGCATGAATATGTGTGTTAGAGAACAACATATTGGACTGACCCGCTATGAGTAAGTTTCTTGGATTATTATGTAATTGTCACAATATTACTCATAGTGATTAATATGTATATGATCCTCAGACTTGAGATCATCATTATCCCAACATCATGAGTTGTATATTTTGATACAGTCAAACATACACCGTAACTGGTTGTTCTATAAAGGTTGATGTTGGATATACCACAATCTATGTAGAGGGGTATGGTTGATCAATATAGGATAGTCTCTCCTACATAATGGGAGTAATATCTTAGGCCACTTGATTGAGTGAGACTAGAAATGCATGGCCATGCTCAAATAAGTTGATATGAGATGTCATACTTATTTGTATATCATAGTCTACTCAAGATATCAAGAAACATGGGATGGACTATGCAAGTGTGACTATTCCATGACTTGTGTCCATTCCAGAGATAAAGGACTTAAGGATTAATGTATGAAAGGTTAATCACAAAAGGTTATGTTGAATCATGACTTCTTGTAACTTAGGTAGCAATGATGCATTGCTATATGCCACTCATTGTTTGTAACATTAGAATCATTCTAGTATTACTGCTAACGTTACAAGAACCTACAGGGTCATACCCTATGGTTGAAATGAACGGAATAAAACATAGTTGGTATTTGATCGCTAGAATTAGAGTATTAAAATTCATAAAGAGAATGATCGAACCTGCAAACTAACTCTGACAACGATTAAAGGTAAGTGTACCTATCGAACAGTAATATAGCTTAGGCAAGACCGGATTGTCGAACCCAAAGGAACTAAAAGTACTAATACTAATCTTTTTTTTATTATCTAGCCTAAAATAAGTGAAGTTGTTTAAATCTACTACTAAGCTAAAAACGCAAAGACAAAAAGAATGAATTGGGAAATAACTTGAAGGAAGACTCAGTTGATTTAAGACGATACCCTCAGGAAGAATCCACCTAGACTTCACTTGTTATTTAACCCTGAACCATACGATTTATTCACTTGACTTGGTCCGTAGGATTCCCTAATTTATATTAAACCCTCTCTCGAGGTGAATAACGTCTAACCCTAGGTTAATTAATTGAAATCTCTTTCTAATTAATAACCCCCTAGAATAGCAGTAAATCGATCTATGGATTCCCATATAATGTTTCACCCTAATCCGGCAAAATCTCGTCACCCTATCTCTAGGCGCGCGAACGGCTCCGCTTTAATTATGCTAGATCTATTCTTAAGCAGGGACTTTTGCTCCTCCACCTAAGAACATCTGACTTGAATCAATATCCCGGAAACATTAACACAAGAATTAAGAGCACATAATTAAGAACAAATCAAGTATTTATCTTATAGTTCAGAAAACAATAACAAGATTCATCTAGGTTTCACCCCCTTCAGGTATCTGAAGGGTTTAGTTCATATCAATTAAAGAAAACATCTCAGAAGAAAAGATAAAACAAAACATAAGAAATCCCTAAAACTCCCTGAAGGAATTGAAGGAGAGATCCGCCGTCTTGAGTAGAACTCCGGCTTCTTGAGATGGATCAACTGGCTATCTTCGAGTGATTCCCACAACTCTGACCTTTTTGGCTTGGCTCCTTGGCCTAGCTAACCGCCCTCTTTTCAGGTAACACTTAGGGGGTTTATATAGGCTCTTGGAATGTGTTTCTTCGCCCCAAAGTATCCAAATCCGAATGAAATTGCTCTTTGCCACGGCAGAGACACGGCCATGTCACACGCCCGTGTGACTAGTCTTCAAGCCGTGTTCGGACTTCTTTAATGAGGCACGGCCATGTGAATCGGGGGTAAGGCCGTGTTTTAGATGATCAATGCGGCACGGCCGTGTGGGCTTAAGTCCAGACCCGTGTCGATTTCGTGATATGGCCCATTTACTCCGTTTTGGGCCCGTTTTATATTCTTTTCATCATCGGGTGCCTTCCTGGGTATAAGACATGAAAAGAAAGGATTAAGAGCACATTTTTACATAAATCGAGGCTTAAATCATCCAAAAGCATACTAAATGTGGGATTAAAATATGTTACTTTTACGGTTTATCAGTATTGTGTTTGGTTGTCACATGAATTAGAATTAATTTAATTGGGCAATCAAATATTGAACATATTATATGTACAAGGATGTTGTACACATAATGAGAACATAGTTCTATTAATATATGAATTTGGTTCGTATATAAATTTAAATAAATATAGTTTACCGAAATCCTTGTTATAATTAATGTAATTATAATTTTCGGTTAAAACATTATTATATTTATTTATTTTTAATTATGATTATTATGTTCGGATAAAAAATTTATGAATTATGATTCATTATATATATACCAATTATAAAAGGTGAGAGAGAGTTTTTTTTGGAAACCCTAAAAAAAACTGAAACTTTGCTTATGAGGTCTAGCAGCCGTCAAGCAAAGAAACCTCCAAAAACAGTTTTGGAGATTTCTTATGTTCATCGTCAAACTGGGTGGATTACGTAGAGGTCGAAATCATAAAAGGTTGCGGCTTGATTCGATAGTAGATCAAAATTCTCGTTGCCGAGGCGTCGCTGTCTACTCAGATTGAAGTTTCAGTAATTTCGAAACCATTATTTCACCCAGATTCGTTACTCGCACATGGATCCATGGTTTGGATCACCGGAATTATTTTTTTCCCTGCGCCATGAGGGTACCGGCATTCCAACATGATATTCATCAAAAACATTCAATATTTAACAATGGAAACTTCCAAAATTTTTAACAGAATCAGAATCGAAGGTACGGGCTAGTTGGACCTAGTTGTAACGATCTCAAAAACATAAAAAATTACAAAAAAAAGGGTAAGATTTGAACTCACATGCAAGCTTCTAAGCTCAACCGATTCTCCAAGGTACTTTTATGGTGTTTTGGCAATGGCATAAGAAGAAATGAAGAAGAAAAACTTATTTCTTCTAATTTGTTTTATTTAATTTCTATTTATTTACAATTATGCCATTAAAATCACATTAATTTATCTTTTTAATTCCTTTTGCCGTCCAACACTATCCATTAGGGACTAATTATTATATTGGTCCCTCCTCATGTAATTAATAAGCTATTTAATCATTTAATTGAACTAATTACTAACTTTTACACATTTTTTAATTTAGTCATTTCCTTTAATTAACTATCCAAACGTTAATATTTCTAAACCAAATTTTAATATGACTCTAATAACTCTATAAATATTCTAGTAATAATTACACATTGATACGATGGAATTTTGTGGTCTCAAAACCACTATTCCATCCCATTGGAAATCGGGATGTTACAAACACGATTTATAAAGTAATCGTTAACAAAATACCAACTTGACCATTATCAATCCACATCTAAAGATACCACTTGAATAGCCATATATACAACTCAAACCATTTACCAAAAGCATAACATATCAACAAGCATTATCATTATGCAAAGTCATTTATAAAATAGTTTTCAAGTTATATCATTATTAAAGGTTAACCATAACATAACACCTATGTACATGCCACAAAATCGAGCCTTAAATGATTGAAAGAATATCGAATCAATAATCAGATAGTGTGAGCTTCTCGATGATCCGCTTGACACATTCTACAAGTTGGCAATCTACAGGGAAATAGAAAATAACAGGGTAAATGTTTAGTAAGTTCATAGAGATTAAACAATAACTTACCTCAATTTACAATTTAATACAATAGGCTACTAGCTTGACAAGTTTGCCTAAACATGGCAACAACATATCAACAATGTGAGTTCAATATATAATTGTATCATATAGTGATTCAAATATATAACATTCCAATTCACTTATAGTCAATATTTCAATGTCATTCACATTATTAATCAGCATTTAATCAATTCAATATCAAATTCATATCTTTTTTCCAAATCGAATCAATTAATTCGTTACGTTCTCATATCAATACTCTAGACTTGTATATCTGGTTTGCATAATTTTTTGTATACCATCGAAATTCATATATTATACCTCTTCTTTTAAGCACTATTTCACTACATTAATTCAATTGATATATCATTATCAATTTTACATTTTATATCCCTATTAACCTAACTTGGACTCGAACGGATACATGGATCCAACCAACGCACCAAATTTGGCACCTATTGCCTCATCAAAAAGTTTGAAGTAACAAGATTGTGCCCAACACTCATCGATATAACCGAAGTAAAAGTTGTGCCTAGCACTCATCGACACGTAGTCATAGTAACCCATACTCAATCTATCTTATGACATGCCAACTATATCCGACTCTGCCTGAACAATTAATAGGGTAATCAAATATCAATTCATTAAATATCTCAAATCGCAATTCATCATATTCAATTTATTAATCAATTTATCATTTCTTTATGATTTAGCCCATATATCAACTTTTGTACCAAATTTCAAACAATTCAAATTACTATCAAACATACACAAATTCATAATTCAAATATATAACAATTTAAATACAATCATACCGTATGAACTTACTTGGTCAAAATAGCAAACAATCGAATATTCAAGGACTAATCAACAATTTTGTCTTTTCCTTGATTATCCCCTATTTGGTTCAATTCTCGATCTATTAATGACTGGAAGTATGAAAGCTTCAAAACCAATTTTTCTTTTCTTTACTTCGTGAAAATGAAGAAGATGAACATAAAAGGCTTGTTTTTCCTTTAAAATTTGTCTTATATACTTTGTTTAATAATTAATTAATTAAATTTTAATTAATCTAGTGTTAACTTAATTAAAAATTTTACTGGATGACAAATAACACCCACCTTCATTTGGCACATTAAAGATGGTTCCATTGCTTAATTGATCCTTCGGTTATTTAAAAATCCATAACGATAAACTTTTACAATTCAGTTATTGTACCTTAATTAACTATCTATTTGACAAAATTAAGGGACCAAACTTTAATTAACCTTTATACTGACCTCCTTAAACATTGGAAATATGGTTCTAAAACCACCATTTCCGACACCATTAAATAACGGGCTGTTAAAAATATGGGGCCTCCAACTCGAATACCTTAGAACTTTTGTAGTTGCTCACCTTGGTTGAATTTCAATGAGATTTGTGCAAATTCTCGATAATGATGGTAATCCTCACAACATCTGCTTCCTTAAAGTTCACACAGACATCAATCATTGGCGTCCCCTAATGGTTGGCTACGCTATCCAAAAAGACAATGGTGTTAGACAATGGGTTGATTTTTTATATGATTGTGTTTGTAAAGTTTGCATAAGGTGTGACACCATCAATCACATAAGGAACAACTACCCTCATGATGACCAGGAAGTGGAAGAGATGATTGATGAACAAATGGAAGAAATCAAACATGGTTTCGCATATGAGACAGAATTTGATGTAAACTAAATTCACTTTAGGGGAACTATCCGAGTATCTAGATCAAAAGGTTCCAATAGATCGACCTATATTGAACTTAACCCTTCTGATTTTCTTTGTACCAGTTCCTTCTACCCCTTCTCTAAGGGTCGATTCTGTTTTGAATCAAGTAATGTTGTTAGTATTGAAGATGAAGATAGTGGTAAACCAAACAGAGATGAAGAAAATCATGACCTTTCAAACAACAACATTCAAGAAAATGTTCTACATGATGACGACCCTGAGTCTGACCCCTCTTTGAATAAGGAAGAGAATGATAGTGATGATCAAAATCTCTCAAGAAAAGTTTCTATAAAAGTTGAACCACCTGTGACAGATACTACCCAAACTCATCCAAATGACCCTCAAACTCTATCCATTATCCCATACACAATTACTCTTGTTTCTACTCCACCCCAACCTTTTCTCTAACGTTATTCCAAACTTTAACCCATTTCCTTTAGACGATGAAGTTGATGAGGTCATCAGAATTCAATTCTCTGCTACAACAACTAAAATAAGATAAAGATTACAAAAATATGGGCAGATCGATAGTTCCAACAAATTGAAAGGCTCATTTTTGAACTATCGATGTTTTAAATGCCAAAGGAGTTTTATTTGAAAACAATTATTTTTGTTGATGATTTCGTCCAACTACTAGTAAACGTCTCAAGATTCATTAGACTTCTTGATATGGAAGTTAATTTCAATAATGAAAGGTTTCTGCTTGAAGACTAGCAATCTAGCTGAAACTAGCAAGGCAATGACTATGAGAGGAAGGAAAATACCACTTACAACCTTCAACATTCCCTCTAATGCCTCAACAAAAGCTACCATCCTTGAAAGTCCTATCCTTGGAAATGTAACCTCCCCAAATCGGCCTAGACGTTAGACCTGAATTCAAAAGATTACATTAGCCACCGAAGTGACACAGTAAGCTATCAAAGTTTTGAAAACAGTTCCATCATAAGAAAATCAGTGCAATTGATTAGCATATAAAATCACAACACATAGCCTAATGCACATTTACACATATGTCATATCATATCGGAGATTTCAGAATTTCAAGCTCATGCTTTATAAATGCAAATAGATTCAGTTTAATAGATAACATCTTACCCCATCACTACATACCATGAGAGTTTCCCAAAACTCGTCCATCCCTACACACTGGGTTGTGGTTAATCCACAAAAGTTGTAGGTTAACACGCTGCCAGATTGTTGTGAATACACAACATAATTGTAGATAAAAGCTTTCAGATAATGGATGGATGAACCGCCAGTGTTGCAAGTTAATACGCTTCCAGATGGTTGTGAGTACACAGCATAATTTCAAATGAGAGCTGCCAGATGCATGTGGATAAACCACCAGAGTTGCAGATTAAGAATCTGCCAGAACTTCCTCCTTTCAAAACGTCTCATCTCATGCAATAAAATATAACATGCTTATAACAGATTAAAAGGGAAACATATAGCATAATTATAACAAATCAAATATGGAAGCAATAATTATGCTCTCACTTAATTGATAGAGTAGCCAAAACATTTTCTTTTCAAGGATCCAATTTAGCGATGTCAAAAGGCACGTTATACGATTAATCACAAATATAAATACAATAAACTTAATTATCCACAATTCATGCAAATATATATACAAATATAATATTAATCTAGTCAATTAGATCATGGATTCTAGCATGATTTATACTACGAGGAACTTAATTGAAAAAAAATAAACATTAGAATAGCACAGGTATCAATCAGGGATTAATCTAAATAAATCATAAAATTCTAGGTTAAAATTGTAAAATCTGACTTGAAGAGGACACACGACCGTGTGAACAGACCGTGTGGCTAGGTCATGTGACAAATTGTGGCCATCTAATTTTCGTAAAATCAACCTATATGGGAGACACGGCCATGTGGTAGGCGTGTCGAGGCTCCTAAGCCGTGTGAGAAATGAATTTCCTAAGGTTTCAAAGGGGATATGGTTGGTCCACGTGAGTGACCCATATGCCTATGTGGCTGGCCGTGTAGCCTTATTCTGAGGCACAGTTTGCCTCGATTCGCTTGTAAAAGAACACACACTTGTCACTAAGGTCTCGAACTTCGTTCCTCGCACTTAAGTCTAATACAGGGTACCTAAATAGGGTCTTTCAAAGAAAAAAAATACGTTCAGATTAACAATTAAATCAAGATTTGTCAAGATTTACGAAATATGTGACAAGATTTCAATTGGATCCATTAATGGAACTTAAGGATTAAGGCTGGAGATTCATACAATGAAATTACAAAAACAAATCATAGAGTAGAGGTTTACTTATCATTTCTTAGTAAGGTTAGAGATGGAATCGATAGCTTTCACTAAACCGATAGGAAAAATGGGTTGAACGGAGATTGATTTCAGATTCGGGATCAAAACTAATTTTCAACTGTAACACCCATAACTCGTCTTCATTGTTGGATTAGGGTTACGAAGTGTTACAATACAATTCAGAGCATTCGGTATCACACATTATCAATTTTACAATTTAATTCTCAAATATTCATATAGCATTTAAATTAAAGTGAAACATTCATTTATGGGCCTTAAATCGAGCCTACGAGGCCTTAAAAATAGTTTAGGAACAATCAGTGACCAATTCGAAACAAATCAGAAGACTTTGGAAAAAAATGAAAATTTTCCAAAATAGGGGTCACACAGCCGTGTGTCCAGGCCATGTGATAGAGCCCAGATTGTGTGGCTCCAAACATGGTCGTGTGGCTATCCCACACGCCCGTGTGGCTACTTCACAAGGCCGTGTTGCAGGCCGTGTGCCAACTCTTGTAAACCACGCACCTAGCACGTTCGAGGTACATGCCCATGTGGGTTGCCTATGTGTGACACACAGCTATGTGACAGCTCGTGTCCCAAGCTGTGTGTGCCCAAAAATAACCCAATACATGTCTATTTCTCATCCAAAAGCTTAGGTTCCTACACCTAACAAAAGTACCTGTAAGCAAGCTCTAAGAATGCAATCGATGACACTAAAAACATGCTAAAATGATCAACCTAAAGTCTAACCAATGTGTCTTCAATGACACCACAACATAAACACTGATAGATTTCCTTCCTTAACTAAATATACAAGCCACAAGCACATTCAAAATGACTTACATTCAGTCCCAAAATGACATGCTTAATTTAACCAGACTTACCATTTCATGCTCATCCCACTACTTCCATTTATGCTTCAACCTAGAACTAGTATGCTCATTTAAGTAAATACTCAACCACAACACCATATGCACATCCATTATACAACATAAGTACTTATAAACCGTTACAAAACATAATCAACCCTCCTATTACATGCCATATAAGCCAAGTTGTTTCAAAATCTACCAAAGGTTCTCGGATAGTGTGATTCTTCAAGTTGATCCGATTTCCTGATTTCCACAAAACGTAATCTACAAATAAAAAGACAAGGACACGAGTAAGCTTTTATAAAGCTTAGTAAATTTGTTGATTAAACGATAAAGCTTACCGAATTAACCTAATAATTCAATTAACAAGATTAATAAACAGAATTCTTCTCAATCACAGTTCACAACAGGTGAGTGATACTCGAACAATAATGCAAATCAATTTTTCCACATTTCAATAATATTCAATAATCAATCAAACATAGCCCGATGAATGATATATGGATATGAGTACACGGTTAACCATCTAGAACACATCAAACGCTCATACGAGCCAATCCAACCGATAACACACCTCGGTATTAAGTGCCTAGCCCGATGGCTAACATTCGCCTTCGTACCACACCAGAAAATACTGTAATATGACACAATAATCCGCACAAATGCAAGACCTCGGTATATTCAATGAACAGAAGATATACAAGAATCATTGTCACATCTCATACCAATCTCGTACCGCGCACAACACAACCTATTGGCATGCCAACCGTACTCTATCATACGTTCATCAACTTAGAAAATATCAACAATAACTAATGTTATATCAATCCATTACTTCAATTCTTAATTACATGGTGTCAATACACCATCTAACAATAAAAAATTTAGTTCATACAATAAGCATTTAAGAAAATGTATTAAGATTAAACTGAACGAACTTACATGACCAAAATGAAGACGAAATAGAGACAACGATCAATCCGTTACTTTAGTTTTTCCGCGATTTGAGTCTAATCGATTTATTTCTCGATCTAAAATAATAATTCTATTCAATTATAAATTTCCAACAGCATAATTAACTAATTTTATGCAAATAATTCATTTTATACATTTTTACAAAATTACCCCAACATTTTACCTTTTATGCAATTTAGTCCCTAAGTCCAAAACTTGCAATTTTACCATTTTCAACTAAAACTAAGTTCAGCCGAATTATTAACTACTTCATTACAGCCCATGCTTTTTTTGTTTTACATCAAGTCCTTGTAATTTTATCACTTTAACATTTTAGTCCTTTAACATTAAAATTGTTAAAAATTACTTTACAAAACAGTCCTATTTAACAACTCAGCTTAATAATCTACCATAAAACTTCAAGATTATACTAAACTCATCAATGGAATAATCCATGACATTTGGAAGTTTTATAAATTAATCCCTAGGTTAGCTAGATCAAGCTAATACGAGCTCAAAAACATAGAAATCACTAAAAACAGACAAGATTTACCTACCAAATCAATGAACCCTAGCTTGGCCGAATGAGCTCTCTCCCTAGCTATGGTGTTTCGGCTTTCAACCAAAAATAAAGAAAGGAAGATGATGATATTGTATTATCATCCTTTATTTTAACTTAATATTTTACCATTTTTTTTCTATTTACAAAATTAACCATTAATTTATAACATGTAAAATCACTTAAACATATCCATATTTGTCCAACATATAAAATATGGTATAATTACCATATAGATCCATTAATTTACCCTTTTAACAAAAAGAAATCATCTATAATGGGTAACTTTTACCTCTTTTACAATTTAATCCTTTTACCATAATTAAGTAACCAATAGTCAAAATTACCGAACCAAACTTCAATTCACCTATAATACAATTCTGTAAATATTTTTAATATTTAATAAAAATATTTACAACATTAAATTTTAGAAACGAGGTCCCAATACCTCGTTTTTAAAAACCACTTAACTTTTAGACTGAACCACTTGTACTTATCTATTCTTTCAATTTATAAAAATTATTAAGCTAGAATTCAATATAATATTATAATTGACTCATAAATATTAAATAATAATATGGACTTACTCATCAACTTTGTGGTCCTAAAATCACTGTTTCTGACACCATTGAAAAACGGGATGTTACATCAGCAATGGAGAGCAAAAATTGTGTAAAGAGATGATGAAAACAAAATTCAAGTGAAATAGGGAGAGAGGAGAAAAAATTTCAGTTTAATTAGAAAAAGAAACTATAGTTCAATTGTGTTTAGGAAAAAGGATTAAATAGTTAGGGTTTTCAAAATTTAAAGGGGTTGAATGATAAATTACCCATTCAACTGAAAAAAAATGGAAATGAGAGAGGGATTGGCGTGACTTGATCCTTAGAACCAAAAAGAGAAATGAAAAGGCTTAACTATTAAGGCTACTACCCACTCTTGGTAAGTTTTCCCTCTATTTAAAATTTGTTTTAAGGGTGTTTTTCATTCTATTTTGTTGAAATTAAAATGAAAAGAAATGGGAGAGGTATGGATACAACCTAGGACCTCTAAGGAGTGTACTAAGCATTTAACCATCAAGACCAAGTTATTTCTTAGTTACTTATTTCATCTAACCCTATTTATTTTGGGATGTTACAGTTTTCCCCTCCTTAAAGGAATTTTGTCCTCGAAATTTTACCTAGTTAGAATAGATGAGGATATTGTTGATGAATTGCATCTTCCGGTTCCCATATGCCCTCCTCGATGCCATGGTTTTGTCATAAAACCTTAACAAGTGGGATTTGTTTCTTTCTAAGAACCTTTACTTCTTGATCTAATATTTGAACAGGTTCCTCATCGAAAGACAAATATAGTCGTACCTCAATTTCTTTGATTAGAATAATATGGGAAAGGTCGAAGCAGTAACGTCTCAACATGGAGACATGGAAAATATTATGGATTCGATCCAGTTTGAGAGGTAGTTCCAATTGGTACACAATTGGACTGATTCTCTTAAAGATTCGATAAGGTCCTATGAATCTCGGGCTTAACTTACCCTTTTGACTGAACCTTAACACCTTTCGCCATGGGACACTTTCAGGAAGACCTGATCGTCGACACTATATTCAATGTCTTTTCTTTTTAAATCTACATACGACTTCTATTTATCAAAATCCACTTTTAGTCTATCTTGTATTAGCCTTAGTTTCCGCTCAAATTCTTGCACTAATTTGGGAACCAACACTCTCCTTTCAGCCAGTTCGGTCCAACACAAAATTGTTCGACATTTACGACATCGATCCTGTCTTTTTAGATTCCCATCTAAACAACCTGACATATCCTTAATGGCTTTCGCCCAACACCATGATGACTGAAAAATATTTATAGTATTGAACTGTTATCCTTGGAACGCACAAAAATTCCTTTGTTTCCAAATCTTCCAGCAAATAATACCAAACAAGGTTTGCCAATCAACCTCATTAAAAACTATGCCAAATTTATTCATTAAATTACCAGACAACCAAGGCAACAAATAACAGGAGAAAAAACTATTCCTTACCCTCAAAAGAACAAGTTGCTCCCACACTTCTCTTACTTTACAACAATCCCGAAGCACGTGTAAAATAGATTCTTCGGCACTGCCACATAATCTACAAGAAGGATTATCAACCATACCTCTTCTACAATGTTTAGCATTGGTGAGTAAACGTTCTTTAAGAACCAACCAAAAAAACTGTCGAACACGCTAAGGACCTGTAACATCTTAAAAATTTGAGTATCAATATGTTGCTTATCTTTGGTGTTAGCTCGAATATGATTTTTTTATGTGCTAAATATAGTCTTGAAAAGGCTCGGATTTACTTGGAATTAGAATCAATTTTAGTAAAAGAGTACTTTAGTGAAAAGGAATCAGGTAACCTTGGAATTTAAGTTATTTAAGTGATAAAAGTTAGCATAAGATGAGCAAGTGGTAAAGGAGATATGACGCCATGTATGTTTGCTTGAGGGAAGAGGTTCGAATCCCTTGGTATGCATTTTTGTGACTAAAATTTTTGTTTTCTTTTCACTCATCTAGCATGTGTCGGTCAAGCTATATTTTTGGAAGGTTGGACTTTTGGTTTTATGATAAGGTGGCTAATGGATTAAGACAAAAATTGACATAGGAAAAGGAATCAATAGGATAAGGTAGGTAGGGGAACAAGTGGCTTAAATTGAGGAATGTTTTATGGGAAAGTAGAAAGAAATTATGGTATGGAGGAAAATATGGGAAAGTGGAAAGAAAGAAACAAAAAAAGAAAAGGAGTAAAAAGGGGAATATGTTGGCATTTTCATGGGTGATGTTTTAGAAAGTGTTTTTGGTCAACACTTATCCATTTTTGGAGAAGCAACACACGGCTTGGGAAGGAGTATTTGGGTAGCCAAATTCTTCATTTGTCATTTGGGAAAACTTTGGTGCTTGTTAGGCCAAATTCCTTTTAGCATTACTTTGTGTCATTTTTTTTTTCTTGCTCCAAACTTCTCTTCTCTAATCCATACCCCCATAACCGAATATTCTTTCTCATTTTTTCTCCATAGCCGAACCCTTCATCTCGTCTTTATCATTTCTTCCCATTCGTGTTGACACTCACTCCTTTGATCAATCGAGTTATAGTGGAAGACCGGATTTTAGAATCTCGTAGGGAAGGATCGCGATTGTGGTAAGTGACTCTTGTGAGTGAGTACTTTTGGGCTTTTGGAACCTTTAAGATATCGATTCTAACTTTTGATCGAATTTATTTTTAGGGGGCAACGAAGAGTGGTTCTTTAGGGAATCCTAATCAAGGTGTGTAATCCCTTACTTTCCGAATACATGTTTGAAATGGGATGTGTAATCTCATGCCTCTCTAAATGTTTGCATGAAATGTTCTGTGAATCGGTCACAAGATTGAAAAGCCGAAGACCAGCATTTATGGCCACTCGGGCGTACGTATGTTCGAAGTGGTAATCATATTTTGTAACAAAACAGTTTTGGTTAACAGCAGTGATGTGATTTTGAAAAAATCACCAAAAATAGTAGGAATTGAATTAGGAATTGAAGATATAGGGATTGAAAGATAATCGAGTCTATTTTCTTATAAAAGAAACGGAGCAAGCAAAGGATCAGTATATTTTGAGATTTTTTGATTTTTGTAAGACTGGTTCAGAGTGATTTCGAGATCCCCTGTTCTGACTTTGAAAAATCACTATAAATTATAGAAAAATAATTACAGGACATGGTTTATATTATTAGAATCCTTAGTGAGTCTATTTTTATTTGGATCAAACGAAATTAGTATTTGGGTTCTGTACAATAAGATATCTGAGATTTTGTGAAGAGAGGTCAGAACTGTCAAACAGTGAAACAAGGGATACTTTGAAGAATAAACTGTACTAATTGGCTAAGCCAAAAATTCTGGAAAAATTACAGTAAGAAGTTATATGAGTCTAGTTTCAGAGAAAATTTACGGACCGAAATTTCGAGTTTCCAAACTCGAGTTATAGTTATTTTAGTCAGTACGACGCAGATGGACAGTTTTGATTTTTATGCTCCAAATTAGTCATTAAGCCTAGGTTGCAAAAATTTCCATCATACCCTTGGAGGGTAAATTACCAAATTACCCTTAGTGGGTACGATTACCGAATTATGAAAACGCCCTTATGGGCCAAATTACAAAAATGCCCCTAATGAGCTGAATTACGAAATGTCCTTATGGACCGAATTACGAAAATACCCTTAATGGGTCAATTTGATAAATTGCTATATGGGCCCAACTTGATAAATCGATATATATGGGCCAAAATTTGCTAGATCGTTAAATGGGCTAAATTGCTATTTTGACTAACGGGCCAAATTGATAATTTGTAATATGGGCTTTTTGTTGAAATTTACTTTATGAATATATTGTTATGCATTATATATACATGACTGCATGGGTTGGGATAATTGACGAAGAGAAGAAAGGCCTGTTGCCAAAATCTAGTTCGGTGGCTTTGCCACAAATATTTTTAATGGCTTAATGCCTCCAGTTCGGTGACTTTATCACAATCTAGTTCGGTGGCTCTGCCACAAATATTATATTTGGCTTAATGCCTGCTATCGGTGTGTTGGCGGGGTGGGTTGACTTGATCCCCACAGGTGTGTTGGTTGGTACGGGTGGTGTGTAGCGGATGGAAATTAGGTTTGGTTGGGAATTGCATATCACATGTATTTTTATATTTTATTTATATAATGCACATTTGTAAATGGGCCCAAGCCCAACTAATTGTTTAAATGGTTTTGGCCAAGTGAACACGGTAAGTGGGTTACACACTGAGTTCTAAGTAACTCACCCTTTATTCTTACCCTTCTCAGGTAATGACAATTGATGGAGATTTGGGCCGAGGATGACTTCGTGTGGAGGCCATACTACGAATGATGAGTTATAAAAACTTTGGACTTCTTTTAAGTATTTTTATTTAAGTACTATTTTAAATTGCGGTGTAATAAGGCCTCTAGTATTATTTTTATGGATTTTTATTTGTGGATGGTTTTTAATATGTTTTAATTACTTAAATGGGATTGTTAAATTTTTATAAATGTTTTCTTAAACTTGCGTATAAAAAGGGGGTTTTTCTTAAATATCACCCACTCGTAAAATTTTGTGAAAACTCTTTTATAAATTCATTTCAACCAATTATTTAGATTTTCAACCAATTATCTCTCTCTAAATCAAATTGTAAACTCTTATGTTTTAAAATCATGGTTTTTTTCAAATAAATCTCGATTTTTGATAAACTCCGTCTTCAAAATCGTTTTGAAAAATTATTTTCATTAAAAGCATTGACGACTGGACGTAAATTGTGGCATGCCAAGTCTGGTCTTAACGCATAGGCCGGGTTTGGGATGTTACAGGACCAGAAACAGACAATACAAGCTTCTATTTATTATTCGTTGGTTGTAGGCAGTCTTTCATAAGAGTATTGTAAGTTGATTTAACAATAAAAATACCATTAGTAGACCACTTTAAAATCAGAGTATCATGCCCTACTAAAGGATTTGGTGCTGGAATGATTGCAATATAAGAGATGATATCATTATTCAAATACTGACACAGATAGTTCCAATTCCAATTACCATCAACAGTCGTCACCTCCCTGAGAGTAATAGACTCATCAATCAACCTGGTGTTAGAACAAAAATTAAGTAATAGACCAAGATTTGTGATCCAAGAATCCGTCCAAAATTTGACTATCCTTCCATCACCCACTGACCAAGAAAGGCTTTGACAAACAAGTGGCCAAACCTTAGCTAGAGATCTCTTGACAAATGAACACTGGCCTCTTGAAATATTCGCTAGGAAATCATCTGTAATCTTACATTTAGCTCAAAGGACTCTAACCTATAAAGTGTTCTTATTAGTAAGAAGACAACCCAATTTAAGCAATAATGCCTCATTTTGTTCCTTGAGATGTCGAAGACCTAATCCTCCATTGGAAAAAGGTTGACAACAATCACTCTACTTAACTAAGGTTGGTTTATGACTAGCAGCTGATTTTCCCCAAATAAAACCTTGGGCAATCTTCTCAATTTCAGCACAAACACTAACAGGAACTCTAATTATTTGCATAAAATAGTTAGGAGTAGATAAAAGAACCGATCGAGCAAGAGTCACACACCCTGCCATAGAAAGAAGATTAGCATCCCAACTATCCAACTTTTTTCGAACCTTCTCTAGATTTTAGCTTTTTGATTTGGCTTGAAAAGTCAGTTTAGAGTATTCGTTTGACTTAAAAAGCTATTTGTTTACCATTACATTTTACTTGAAAAATTAGTTTGGCTTAAAAAACACTTAAAACTCAATAGTAAATAAAGCCTTACTAATTTCATTATCCACATGAAGGCTTGAAAACTTTATATATTTAAAAAAAATGTCATTTTGTATTTTTTTTTTTACTTTTCGTGATTGTTATTTACAATATTTCGTTAATAATTAAGCTTAATATACTTTTTTATCTTGATATATTTTAGGTAAAGGTTCTTTTTCCAATTTTTCTTCCACTAGCTCAAAATCAAATATATTTACTCCAATTCTACACTTGGTCACCTACCTTCTAGATCATTTGAAAACCTAGAAATAAGCTCATCTTCAAAAACATTTATCTTAAACTTGTTGGAGTCGTCTTTAGAAGTAGAGATTACTCCACAATGTTCTTCAATTCTTTACTCTTGAGTCCCTTCACACTGCACGAACACAGATTTCCAAATCTTTTCTTGATCTTTTTACCTCTTTAAGATAAAAAAAATAACAATACAATTTTGTTAACAAGTTTCAAGCGAGAATTCTCTTTTTGCACTCTATTCTCCTTGTGCTTATAATGTCTCTTCTTGCAAGTTTCTTAATAGAAAGAAAAGGTTTGCACTCTGTCCTTCTCCTGCTTATCACATCTCTTTTTGCAAGTTTCTTAATAAAGAGAAAAGGTGAGTTAATCTTCTGTTGTAACCCACATATGCAAGATGGAAATTTCAACTAACATTTGAAGATATTACTTGACTTCCCCTATCTTAATTATGTTTTTACAAATGTACCAAAATAAAGGTAAAATATTTTAAATTTTTTTCTTAATTTATGTTATTTTTCATCATGTCATAATTATGATAAGGGTAAATTACACCAGCAGTCACTCAACTTTAATGCAACTAACAAAACAGTCACTATGATTTCAATTCAATCACTAAACTTTCAAAAAATAACAAATCGATCACTAATGTTCTCGAAAAGTGACAAATAAGTCACCCAGTAACATTTTATGTTACAGACTTAACGAGAAAAGTGACATGGCCACTTAACTAGTTGACATGGCTAATTAACTTGCCACGTTGAAATTGAGCAGCCAAAGGGACATAATTTGGAGGGGCAAGGGACGGGCAAAAAAAAAAAAGAAAAAGGAATATTGATATTTTGGATGGGCTGGGAAGTAAAAGAAAAAGGAGGAGAAGGCGGCAAAGGATCTTAAAATGAATTTAATTCAATCAAAATCAACTAAATCATCTAAAAGTATCAATCCTTCTTTGCTTGCATCCCTACCACCTGCTGAAGCTCCATTCAACTTTGGTTTCTCAAAGGCAAACAATGTAGTTCCTACTCCCGTTCCTATCCCAACCTTCAATAATCTTGGTACTACTTCTATTTTTGCCCGTCCGCCCTTAAAAGTTCCTCCACATGAGTTCACATTTGGTGCCGGTCATACTCAGAGAAGTATGTCTGAGAGCCTAAGGAACCCTAATGCCAGTGATATTCCAATAGATAGTACTTAAATTCCCAAAGTTTGTTTTGCAAAATCAATTGTTTCACCGAAAAATCAAACTAAGATTTAACTTTTATGATGTTCTATATGATATGTAGGTGTAAATTGGGAATAAATCTTAAAAGAACTTCTAGATAAAAACAAAATCAAACCCGTTTTAGGCATCCTTTCGCAAATTCGGACGTCGAGAAGATGACCACCGACGAGAGGATTAATATAGTACGAAACTAAGTCCATTTGACAGTACAGTACAGCAAATCAGGGTTGCTAGTCTCGAAATTGTGCTTGAATTTTCGAAAATTTTGGTTGTCCCTTGGAGAAATCTAAACCATTAGGTGTCCAAAAGGTGAAGGGAGCTTCGTTTTGGTGATGGTATTAATTCGAGACAACGCTGGAAACCGGATGCGAAAATGGGTAGAAGTGAAATGTGCAAGGTGAAGAGAGCTTTGGAGAATTTCTTTCTCCAATTTTTGAAACAAGAAAGGAAAAAAGACATGGATAAAAAAACATTATTCAGATTGTATATTTTTTTCTCTTCTTCTTTTCCTCTTCTTTTTCTTCTTCTTCTTTTTTTTTCTTCTTTTTCTTCTTTTTCTCCTCTTATTCTTTGTTTTCTCTTTTCCTTCTTCTACTGCCCAGTAAATTGAGGCCCTTTAAACAACAGCTAGGATGCCAACCTAGCCAATTAAATGATAGATCAACTTTCCTGTTATTTTTCAAAAATGAAATTGAAATCAAAATATCTGGTTTGTCAACTGCATCAGAATTGAGTAACTATTTATGTAATCCTCATGATAATTATTTGAACTGAACAAAACCATTCAGTCAAATTGCAAATTGAAAATTGAAAATTGAAAATTGAAGCACCTACCCAGAAAGAAACATCAAATCGATTAATTCACAAACCGCCTGTTAAATTGAATTAAAAAATCAATTCAACCAATAATTCAACCAAATATTTTTTATATTTTATGTATTTAAATTTTTTAATAATCTATTTGATCGATTGGAATACTATCAATCCAGATGTAAAAACCTTGGTCTTAATATATTTTAATCAAAACTTAATAAAAGAAATTTCCCAAACCTATAGAAAACCAATTAGTGGAATGGAGGTCAACACAAGACATTTCCACGGAAACAGCAGAATCAAACAGGAACTGTGAACACATCAATCAAACATCCGTCCATTTCATCTCACAATCCAAATCCCCCAATCACTTTCAATCACTCATTTTGTCCTTAAATTATATAATAATCGTATTTCACCAAATAGGCGTAATCAACAATTCTCATTTAACATACCAAAAGTGACCTGGATGATATAATAGCAACCATGACCCATTTTAAGCAAAAATCAAACAAATGCAGAAGCCATTGCAATGTGAAAGTGAATGTAAAATCCATTGTAGCTGATCCATGTCTCATGATAAGTGGCAAAGTTCAAAACAAGAAGTTCAGACTTTACTCCTACCGGAACAACAGATTCAAGTTTATGTTCACGGAATCTGTCACAAATATGGACATAGGCGTGTTCACGTTCATTTCTTTCCAAGTTTCCCATGATTTATCAGGCCTTTGAAGATGCTATATTCTCATATCCATATCCTAATATAATTCGAATGCGAATACCGGACATAGATACTTGAAGAAAAATGAAAAATCGAAGCACATAACACATAATAATAACCTGTTGCTTTGAGCCAAAACAAAACCCAGGCCAGAACCAAACAATCTTCACCTCACAACTACCTGTAAAGACCAGCTATATCGCATAAAATTCAGCATTTGCAGCTATGCTTCTCTCTTTCATTTCTTTTAAATTATATTTTTCAAATTTCATGGCAATATCCGACTGTCCCTTGAAAAGAACTGTCACCTACGTGTGATGTTACTGAACAGGGATGACATTTTATAAACACAAAGTCGAACAATCCGGAGTTCCGGACCACGTGAACTAATGCCATTTTTGCAATTGAACGGATGATTAGGCTTGGTAGCAAATGCACAAAAGAGAATTTATTCATCATGTAATAATAGATAAACTGTGATCATACCCTCATTTTGTTTCAATCTTAAAAACGCAAGCACTCGCGTTTTCTCAGCAGGGGAAAGGTCTGCCCAAAGGAATAACCAGCAAAAGATTATAACAGAGAAGATTGGAGTCATTCAAAACCTGTCAGACAGAAGAGTGCCTTGATATGTTCTTTGGGCAAAAGTACCGTATACTTACATAGCACTTAAATTACCTTCTACCATTTGCTGCTTCCAGATTTTATTCTACACCCTAAACAAGGGGTTACTGCGTATGCAGAAAATAGAGAATGGTAACAGATTCTGCCCTGCTGCTCTGATAACTTACACCATTGACAGTAGACTAATGGCATAAATAAACCTACTCAAAATCGTTTTCGCTTCGCTTGTGACATATCATCAAACCCATCATCATGCCAAACCTGACCACCGTGCCTGAAATTTCCTTCCTGCTCCTCCATGTTTCTTGTCCTCCTAGGGGCATTCCCTGGTCGATTTTTGATCCGTCTATCAAATTCTCTTTCCCTCATATTCCCTCTTTCATGCAACTCTGGATCATCTTCAGGACAGAACCTGAAGGATCTAGGGCCACCCTCAGCATTAAGATGAAAATTTTCACTATCAGCAACACCGTAAGGAGACCTAAAAGGACGTACAGGTCCACGTCTATCGCCATACCTCCTCCTCTCATCAGGATTCCCATCGGTTCCAAGATCGTGAAACCTGCCAGAGGGCATAGGCCCACCAAAGTAATCGTCACCTTCATTCCTTTCTCGAGGATCTACAAGATCCAACCTTCTACTGTTTCTAAGTAAAATTCGACCAGATGGGCTCCTATTAGAGATGCCAGATCTTGGATGACCATGATCTCGACTGGGATCCAGGTCTCTCAAATCATTAGAGGGACGAGACAAATATGGTGGAGATCCATGCCTTCTAACACCCATTTCGCCAGCAAAACAAGGACGATCAGGTGACCTTATTCTCTCCATCCTGTAAAGTGGTGGTGATCTTCGATGAGGTAATTCTAAAGGGCCTCCAAATCCATCAGGTGATCTTCTCCTAAGAGAAGACCATGGACCAGGAGAACGAGTTCGTTGTCTGGTAGGAGATTTTGAACGTGTTCGCGGGATACCCCTTCTCTGAACAGATGTAAATTCCCTGTTCCCCCTCACAAAAGGACCATCTAATCCCTCAAATGAAGGTTGGCAGCGTGCAAACATTGGGTCTGTATGGTCATCAGCAAAACCTCTCATATGCCTCAACCCAACTAATTCAGATCCATCTTCAGCAATGCATCGACTTGGACTAAGATTTCTTGGAACTCTGCGAACCATTGGAAGCCCACGTCCAGCAGGTCCATCTCTTCCACCAGGAGACCGCCTCCTTGGGGGTAACTGGGAGAAAATTGGTGGATCATCATTCAAGATCTTCCTCCCACCTCTTCCAGTACCAAAATATGCACCATCTTGCCCATTATTATAGCTACTAAAGTTAGGATCTGCATCAGAAACAGCAGATGCATTTTTATGTCTCACAACACGAAATTCTGTAGGACCATTATAAAACTCTGAAGCAAAGTTACATTCTGAATCCTGATCACCACGTAGGGTGTCTATCCGACTGGAAATCCTACCTCTTCCACGCATAAAACTTATTCTATTATTCCTGGATGGCTGAACATGATGCCTCTCTCTGGGGAATCTATGTAAACTGTCAGCATAAGCTTCATCTCTGTGGGTAAACATTGTCAGGAAAAAAGTTATTACAGACATATATTACTCATCGAATGTAATAAACAAACTGAAAAAAGGCAGCAATGATAAATAACAATAATCACCTCCCTCGATGATGGAACTTATCTCCTTCCAGGGCAACATCAGGCAGTCTCTCTCTTCCTATTTGTGACTGCAATGTCCTGCCTGAAATAGATCTTGTTCTACCAGGAGATGATAGATTAGAAGCTCGAGATAAGTTTATAATTCGACTCCTATTACCTCCATTGTCAACATCCTTACCCGCATCATCACCACTTGAAAATGCTTCTCCCTTTGGTAAAGCAGAATTGCCTTTTCCTTCTGAATCAGTTTTTTTAGCGTCATCTATACCTTGAGAAATGGTCACTGAAGTTCCCTGGCTTGTATCCGAGAATTGGATAGATGCCTGCTCTCCCTCTTGCCCTTTAACAGTATCCTTCTTTTCTGATGCATCGAGCGATTTTCTTGGTATGGCTTTAATGTGTCTCTTTCCATCCATTTGACTAGAAGGCATCTCAACAGCTGAAGATTCTTGCAAAGAGGCCTCTTTATTAGCTTCAGTAGCAGAATCCTTATTGACAGATGTGTCAATGCATTCATTAGTATTAGTGTCATTACTCTTTATTCCGGGGTCTTTGATTAGAGTTTCTTTTTCTCTGAAAGAGGATGACGATGGATTGTTATCACCATCATTTCCATTTCCTGCCTCTTGCATCTCACATATCGGAACCTCTATCTCAGTGTTCACCACAGGTTCCCTGACCTCACCATCTTCAAAGTCCTCTTCTGCTCTACGATGATGTTCTATATCCATAGCTGTAGCTAACTCTCTCTTGTCATCTGACTCGTAATCAGAACCATACGAATCTTCCTCTAAAACATCACCTGATAAATTTATTTTTTCCTCATCACTTGCAGAACCCTCAACTGATCCCCTAAAATCAGGAAGTTGTACATCCATGAATTTCAGCTTGCAATGATCAGAATCTTCAACGATTTTACTTTGGGAAGAAGAGTTATCTAGTTTACCAGCAATGTTTGATTCATTAACATCATGGTCCGCAGAAGAAATCATTTCAGAAGCAACCAGGCCCTCACCAATGGGCTCAGTTTCTTTAGCTTGCATAAAATGTTCGGCATGAGTTGTAACATCTGCAGAAGAAATCATTTGAGAAGCAACCTGGCCCTCACCACTGGGCTCAGTTTCTTTAGCTTGCATAAGATGTTCAGCATGAGTTGTAACACCTGCAGAAGAAATCATTTTAGAAGCAACCTGGGCCTCAACACTGGCCTCAGTTTCTTTAGCTTGCATAAAATGTTCCACGTGAGTTGTAACACCACTATGTAATGACGAATCAGTAGAAGTAGGTACTGCTAGCATTTGTTCATCTGATTGATTCATTGGTCCCTCCATTCTCTCCGGCGTTTCCTTGTTACTCTCACACACTGGTTCAGGTTTTATGGATCTAGCATCAACTGATTTTAAGGTACTAATAGTTGAAGATTTCAATCTTTCCAAACTGCACTTTTCAATTATTTCAGACTTCACCCGTGTGATATTTAAAGAGCCTGTAGGTTTTGCTTTAGTTACACCAGAATCACTTCTGACACTCTCATCAAGTGGTTCTGATTTTACAGGCTTGTAGTTGACCATGGTCGGCTTGCTGGCAGGTACTGGTTCCCCAAGTGAACTGACATTTGCAACAACATTGCCTGAAACAATTTTACCTGAAGAACCTGTCGGTTTTTCATTGGGGTTCAAATGTAGATAAGGTGTAGTGAGGCCCAAACAAAGTGAATCCTCAGTGCTATACTGCTGGCTAGAAACTATAGATGACATTTTAATTTTGGCTCTGTTCTCAATTTCTTCAGGTATTTGCAGCTGTGTAGGCATACTTGCAACAGTCATACCAGCTGAGCAAATTACCGGCTTTATATCATACATTTGAGTAGCCATTTTACTTGCACCATCATCACTGGCAGGACCTTCCCAATAATCCATTGTCGTATTCAAATCCCAGTTCGTTCTGTCAGCTAGCATATTAGAACCCTTAGTATTAGGCTGGACTGCAGTACTTCTCAGTTGAATAGTGCCTTCTCCTTTGCTTAAAGATAGATTCAAGGAAACAGGTTCAGTCTTTTCCTGATTCCGAAAACCTTGCTCATTATTTCCGCTAGCCATAGCTGAAGGATATTCCCTTAAACCTAGGGATAATCCCGGGCTCCCAGAAACTAAAGGTAACTGTGATTCAAACTTTCCATCTACACTTTTCTGGCTATATACATCTTTCCCTACACTAAAGGTGAGAGAATCATTGCCTACCAAGTCCAATTCAGATTTTGCCAACTTCCTCATGATATTGTCTGATGTCCCAGTTGCCACAAGCTTCCCTTTGCAGCTGATATCAGCCAAAGACCTAGACTGAACTGCAAAGCTTTGTTCTTCAAGTTTTACCCTAAGGAGATTAGTATTACCCTGCACCATGCTAACATTTGTATCATCTGAACTTCTCTTCTCTTTCTCATGTGCTGATTTTTCACTTGCATCAGGAAAGCTCAAACCACTTCCTCCAACACTACTAGCATTAGGATTTTCCACAGCCCTACTAGCAATCGAACCAGCAGCCACACTAATAGCACTGGAACTCACAGCAACACTACCAGCATTCAAACTACCCGCAAGACTAACAGAAGTAGAACTCATTGCAGCACTGGAAGCTTTAGAACTTGAGGCAACGCTACCTGCATTAAAACAAGCTGCAGCACTACCAGCAGTAGAACTCATTGCAACATCCAAAGCATTAGAACTTGAAGCAAAACTACCAGCACTTAAACTAGCTGTAACACCATCAGCATTGATAACACTGGTTTTTGAACTCCCTAAAATTCCACTGTTGTTCAAACTCGCTACGACACCACTGGTGTTCGAACTGGCTAAAGCATCACTGGTATTTGAACTCACTAAAACACAACCGGGTGTTGAACGCACTGCAACAATACCATCATTCGAAACAGTTGAACCTTGAACTGGACTAGAAAATCCTTTCTGCTCCAATTCGTTTTCAGTTGACAAAATAAAAGGAAACCTCCTTTTCTTTATAGGAATACCTGCAGTGTATTCACTAAACTGCCCAACACTGGGTTTAACCCCCATCTAACAACAAAACATAAATTAATCAATATTCAACACACAAAAAATGCCACATTTTAACTAAGCTTAGGCTCTAGTAATTGAAAAAAAAAATGAAATTTAAAAATCACCTCTTCTTTTCCCGATACCGGCATGATCCCAAATATTTGGCTTGGTGAACTGACCCTTCTTTCTTCTTTAATAGCTTTTAGATGAAAATTAACTTCCGAATTCCAATAAAACAATTCTTTTTAATCAGACCCTGAAATCACTCCCTATTCAAAATGTAAAATCCCCAAATCAAAATCGGTAGATTTTGACCAACTCCCTAAAAAGCCTACAGGAAAATCAGTAAAAAATTGCCTGCAACTGCATCCAAAAATTGGTTTCAGATTGATTAAATAATTTATTAACTCTAAAACTAAATAAACTAACAACAAGAAATTAACCACAATTACTTTTAAAAATAAAGAAAAATCAAAGTTATACGGGACGTAATGCATAAAAATAATTAAGTGAACGTTTAAAGAAACTGTAACACGACTAAAATTTTCTAAATCCAAACAAAAATTTGAAACAAACAGATAATTTCATGCAAAGAGAAAGATGAAAAATTAAATCAAGAACAGACGAATCTGATTAGGGTATTAAAATAACATAAATACGATCTAAAAATTGAAAAAGAAAATTAAAAAATTGTCAATTTCCAGGAAGAAGCTCATGAAATCAAAATCTAACAAGAAACATTGACCGAATAATAAAAAAATCAGGGAAAAAAGAAAAAAAATCTACAAGATTAGAAGAAGAAAAAAAAAACTACCTGATCAGAAGAGGCGAGGAGGAGAAATCTGAAACTTGAACAAAATGAAATGGAATCCAACTATCCTAGGGTTTGAGCAATTGCTTTATTGCCTTGCACTCTGCATTATTATATAGAGAAAAAATTATTATTATTTAATTATTTAATAATATTTAATATTTAATTGATTCGATAAGTTTTAGTCAAGATTCGAAACACGAGGTTCAATCAATTATTGACACGTTGTAAGCTTTTTCTAAAAGAAAAATAACGCGATGTGACTCTACCATAATTCCTCCACTTGTGTTTGCCGGCCAATCTTTACTTTTTTATCGTTGTCGTTATTTATGTAGTGGGATCGGGCCCGGTCGTAATGGAAATTTTTGCTAATGTTCCAAACCCATTGACAATGACCAATTTACTACCTCAATCATTTATGTCCCTCCCAAGTTCGAGACGGCAACTAAGTGGCTCTGCTTCATTTTTTTAATCTTGTAATGTCACGATTTTTCTTTTTACTTTTTACTTCTATGAGTAAACTATTAAAATAGTTAATTTTATTTACCTCAAGTTATATTTTAGTCATTTATGTTTAAAATGTTATATTATGGTTACGTTATCGTGTTATAATATTTTAGTCATTAAACCGTTAATTATAGTCAATGGTGTAGCGATTCGACTATTGGTATAGTGGATTAGTACCCATTGATGAGTAGAAAAATATACATTAGATCCAAGTCGATCTAGCCATCAATGTCAAAGGTTGGAAATCAAAGAAGAAAGTTGTTTAGATTTTAGTTCATAGATTCGTGATATTCAAAATTGTATTATGATAATAATAATAATAATAATAATAAAACTAAATTGTAGAAGAGAAAGTGAAGGTGAGCTTTTGATTAGTGTAAGTAACGCGAATAGATAAGGTTATACAATAGCAATTTTAACAGTCCCGTGACTTAAATGAAAACTTTTGAATAACTCAGAGTCAAATTTATAACTTTTTGAAGTTGAATGATCAAACTTAAATTTAATAATAATTTAGTAACATTGAGTGTACATCATTCATGATAAATCAAAACAAAGCAATGTTGGAAAATAATTTAAAAAACATGAAAAAGTAGCACAACAAATGTTTAATTTTTTTCTAAAAATCGAACTTGCCGTGATATCTAATGCAATAAATTAGACCAAATAAGGTACTTACATGTCAAAGTCGTAAGAAGATGCTCAAAATACAAAGTCTTCTAGGAAGATCCTCGTGCTTTTCAATCAACTCAAACAAAAGTCTAATCTCTTTAAACTTTCTACTAATTAATTTACTCTGCTATCCTCAAACTCATTATGCTTAGAGAGTGGATTTTAATTTGAAAAAATCAAACACAAGACAAATTTGAGATTCTCCCAAGGAGGTAGGCACAACCTTTATATAAAATTGGGCCAACTCCAAAACTCATTAGATCTCAAATTACAACTATTGAATTTCTGCAATTATAATTCCTCTCTAATCTGGAACTCAAACTCAAGAAAAATACAATTATAAAAGTTATGGTGTTGAATTGAAGCTCATTAAACCATATCTCGCTTTCATGTCCCCTCTAACTAGCCACACTAAATTTTAACTAATTTTCTTAAACCCCTAATATTATGGGAAGATGCTATGACTTACAATTAGGTGTCTAAGAAAATAGGTTAGTATTTAGCAAGGATAAGGGTGAGTATTTGATCAGGTCAAGTCAAATCGAGTAAAAAAATTTTGAGTTAGTTGAGTTAACAAAATCATATTTTAGCAATCGAACTTAATTTGATTTTTTTTTAATCAAGTCAAAAAATTTTGAGTCGAGTCAAGTTAACGAATCCTATTATTTATACTCAATGTTGCGTTTACATGGACCGATTATTTAACTAGTAGACGAAGAACAAGATTATTTAACTACATAAACAATATAATAGTTTTGCCTTTTAACTTAATAGGTAAACATTTATCAAAACGACATAGTTTTGCCTTTTAACTTAATGTTTTTGACTTTTAACTTTAGAAAATGTAAACATTTATCAATACGACGTAGTTTGGCCTTTTCTTATTTGGATTTTCAGATAACTAGAATTGTGTAATTCATATTTGAGTTAAACCGAAAACTTGATTTTTTATTCGAGTTTATCTGAATAACTCAATTAACTCAAATAAATCAAACTATTTAATTCAAAATTTGAAACTTTTTATCGATTTTTCCAAATCAAATCAGATTTTATTGACCCCTTAAGCAAGGATGAAGGATGACAAGACAAAGTATGGGTTAAGCATTCAAAAACTGAACCATGTGTATAGTTTAAATGCTTGGAGAAATCAACAACCATAGGATGTGACATTATTAATATTACATAATAAACTCAACATACATGGATGTCAAGTTCATTGTATTACAGTTTTAGCGTTTAATACTTAAGGTTCAAGAATCTTTGTTAGACCTACAAAAGTATTTGCACTCGGTATCTCATCCATAGATGTCAAAGTTAGTGTATGTGACTACAGTTTGGGTTCAGGAAGCTCGATTAAATCAAAAAAGTGACTAAACTCAACAACAGTCAGTTTCGAGGTCATTAGCACTTATTAGGGTTACGATTTCAAGAATCTTTGGCACATCTAAAGAGTAATTTAAAGTCAACACCCATGAATGTCAACTTCGATGTTTACTACACTATTAAAATGACAACTCACTTAATTTGACAGCCATGGATGTTGAGTTTAATGTTCTTTGATGACATCCAATGTCGCCAACATTTTTGCTGCAAACGACTATAAATACAACCAACCTAGCGTAGGTCACATTCAGCATTACCAAAAAAATTCTATAACCTTTCAAAAAAAAATTGGTGTTCAGTAAATATTGGTTTTGTTTGTAATCCATGAATTACTCTTTGTTGGTTCACGTTTATTGTTGGGTTTTTCCACATGTACCATTTGTCGGGAATAGGAAAAGGTTATTTCCTTATTTACCAGTTCCCTTATGTGTTATTATTCTAACATTTGTCGACTTGGTAGATTCCTTCACAGCCGACATCGATACAACATATGTTGAATCAATGATATACAAAATATATATCCATCTGGTTCTAATTTATTTTGTGATAGGTGTCGAGGTACTCCTGCCAAAAAACCTACATCACGTTTGGTTAGGGGATTAGAATAGGACTATAATAAAATAGAGATGTAATGGAATAGAGTTGTACTAAAATAGAGTTGTAATTAGTAATTCAATTATTTGGTTGAATGTAATGGAATAGAACTATAATAGTATTTTTGTGTTTGGTTGAATAGAATTGTAATAGCATAAGGAAAAAAGCTTAAATGACCAGAGTATCTTTAGCAGAAGATGATTATTATTATTAAATTTTAATAGGATTATTATTAAATATAATTTAATAAAATAATATATAATTTAATAACATTCTTAAAATAATTATTATTAAAATATGAATTAATAAAAATAGAAAGATATAATATTAGAAAAAATAATATATAACCTACTTTATTATTTTTTTAAACTACTATGCATATTTAACGTGCTAGAATATCATTAGTGAAACAAATAATTTAATTATCCTCTAAACTAAAAAGTAAAAGATTAGAAGTAATAAATAACTTGAGAATTATATTTTACATCCAAGCATAATGTTCATACATTAACAAAAAGTTACATGATCTCGTTAGCTTATATGCCATTATCTATATGTTAAATTTTATAGCATCAAAAAACAAAAAGTTACATGATCTCATTAGCTTATATGCCATAATCTATATGTTAAATTTTACAGTATCAAAAAGTTACAACAGTCTGTGACATTCTATCATATCAGTATACCATCTAAATATTAAATATACAAAAGAACTTTGAGAAATAACACATTGGTAATAAATTCTAAAGCAAAAGAACTTTGAGAAAGTTCTGTAACAGCCCGGTTTAGATCCTAGTCGGGACAGTGGTTTCGGGACCACAAATCTGAGTCAGAAAAATATTTTAATATTAGTTTCTATGTTTACAGCATGATATGTGATATGTGTGAAAATTTCGTGTGAAAATTTTATCGATTGGTTAGTTAATTTGATAAAAAAGACTAAATCGCATAAAATGTAAAAGTGGCTTTCTAATTGTTAAAGGTGTTTAATGGCTATTAAATGGAAATGTGGAGCACTTGCATGTCAATTATACCATTTATAATAGTGGTGGACAATATTGGACAATGTTAGGTGAATTTTCATATTATTTCATTAAGGTTAATTTGGTAAAAAGCAAAATAACCTGAAATAAAATAAAACAAAAACTAAAATGGCCATGCATTCATCTTTATTTGCCGAAACTTTAGAAGAAAATAAAGCTTTGAAAGCTTTGAATATTCGGCACCTTTGGAAGCTTAATTCGGGTATGTGCTTTGTTCGGTTTTTTTATAATTTTTATGTTTTTGAGATCGTTGCTTTGTGTTTTAGCTAGCCATGCTTGAATTTTGAATTGTTTGTATATTTTGTGATTTTCCATTGAAGAGAGCTTGTTGTTTTTGTTGTTTGATGATGAAAAATAAATATATGTTGTTAGATTATCAAGTTTAATTAAGTGATTTTTAGTAAAAATGTCTATTTGGGATTAAATTGTGAATTTTGTAAATTGAGGGGTCAAAATGTAAAATAAATGACAAAAATGGACTGCTAGGAACCTTATTGAAATTCGGCCAAGCATGGGTGTGGTGAAATTTTGAATATTTTGTGTTTTGTGAAATAGGGACTAAATTGTGAAAAATGTGAAATATTAGGGGCAAAAGTATAATTTACCCATTTTTGTGTTTTTGGATAAATTTGAATAAATATATGATAAATAAGTCAAATTTGTATTAATTTAGATCAAGAAAAGAGGAAATCGGATTTGGATCAGGGGAAATCTAAAGTTGTTGAATAGTCGCTCCGGTCCGTTTGTCTTTGTCCGAGTTAAGTTCATAAGTAAATAAATGTCGTTAATTTCAAATGTATATGAATTATAAGTGTTGAATTGAATTATTAAATATAATTGTGTACATGCCGAATTTGATATAAGTGTAACAGCCTGATTTTGAACTTAATCGGACACAGTGGTTTCGGGACCACGAATCCAAGTTAGAAAAAAATATTTTAAAATTATTTTCTGTGTTTATTATGTGTGAATTTATTTGTGTGAAAATTTCGTGCTTTAATTTCGTCGTTTGAGTGTCTGATTAAATAAAAGGATTAAATCACGTAAAATGAAAATTAGGTGGTTATTTCTAAAAGGGCCGAATAGTGGTTGTCTTTATAATTAGGAGGTTTAAATATGCAAATAACCCACTATGTAAGTTAGTGGCAGACAAAGGACTAACGTAACCTTATTATATAAGTTATATTTATTAATTATTAAAGGTTAAAATAGTAAACTAATAATAATGTTAATTTATGTTATATTATATGAATTTAAAAACCATTTTTAATTTCTTCATCTTTCATTGCCGAAAGTTAGAAAACAAAAAGGGTTTAAAAGCTTTGAAACATTCGGTCCTCATCTAGCTTAATTCAAGATCAAGAATTAAAGAAATCAAACTTGGATTGGGGGAAAACTAAAGTCGTCGATTAATCGTTTCGTTCCGGTTTATCACCGTCCGAGGTAAGTCTATTAACAATTAAACTTTATAAAAAAAAATTAGTATTTACATATAAGTTTTATAAGCTGAATATAATTGAATGAGTTGTAGGTATATGATAGCCGAATATATATTTATTTGAATTCTATAAGTTAAAACTAAAAGTATGATATATATATGTGTGTGTGCGCGCGCGCGCGTGTGTTAGCCAAGGTATGTTTTGAGTACTATAAGTTGAAATGAATTTTATAAACTATATATATATTCTTAAGCCAAATATATGTTTGAGATTTATATGCTGAATGTAATTATGTAAATTATATATATTTATGTTAGCTGAAAGTATGTTTGCTAAGGAGATTTGTGTATGAATTCGATTTTGTTGAGATACGATAATTGAGAAGTTTTATACAAAACTTAAAGAACATTTAGAATTTTTTTTTATAATGTATTATGTGAAAGATCAACTTCGTATCCAAGATATTGAGGCTCTGTGTGCCTAGCAGGCTTAATGCCGGTGAAATATTTTAGACTTTATGTCTAGCAGGCTTTATGTCGATGTATTTAATGAGGCTTTAAGCCTAGCAGGCTTTGTGCCGGTGTATCATTTCAAGATATGTGCTTGGTGAATTCTATGACAATGTGATATCAAATCGAATTGTAAAGTTATAATGACCAGGTATGTGTTATATCATATCTTATTCGATGACTAGGTAAATACATTGATTAATTATATAAAATAAAAGATATTTATGTGTGTAAGTATATAATAAGTAAATTCCGCCTTATGCTATTGATATGTATAAGTTTGAAAGATTATTAAATAACTATAACTAAAATGTCTTGAGATTAATGAATGTTTGGTAGTTGTTGTATAATGTTCATTTGGCTTCGGTAAAATTATCAAAGGAATTATATGATTCATATAATTTTTTTATGTTATGCTAAAGACTTACTAAGCTAAGTTAGCTTACTTTGTATTTTTATCTGTAACATCCCGAAATAGGGCCTAAACGGAATAGTGGTTGCGAAACCACAAATCCGAGTCAGTAAAATATTTTAATATTATTTTCAGTGCTTATAATATGTAAATTTACATGTGTGAAAGTTTCGTGAATTAATTTTATTGTTAGTGTGCTTAATTTAATAAAAGGGCTTCATTGCGTAAAATGAAAATTTAGTGGTTATTTTTAGAAGGGCCAAATAGTGGATGTTCTTTTAATATGGAGGTTTTATGTTGCAATTTTTCCAATAATAAAAGGTAGTGGACGGCAATAGGTTAATATATATCCTTATTGTACAAGTTTTATGTATATTAAATAATAAATGTTAAATTAGTAATTGAATAATAATATATGTTATAATAAGACAAAATATTAAAGAAAAACACCACTTTATATCCATCTTCTTCACCGAACATAGAAAAGAAAAAGAAAGTCTGAAAGTTTGAAACATTCGGCTATATTGAAGCTTAATTCAAGGTTAGTTTTTGTTCGGTTTTTGATAGTTTTTACGTTTTTGAGATCGTTGCTTTGAGTGCTACAAAACCCATGTTTGAATTTTGAATTTTGATGAATATTTTGAGTTATGCCATTGATGAGAACTTGTGATTTTTGTTGTTTGATGGTAGAAAATAAAAGATATGTGTTAGATTAACAAGTTTTGTCTTTGGATTTTTGATGAATTTAAGTAGTTTGGACTAAATTAGTAAAAGTTGTTATTGTTCATAAGTATGTGTTATAATAAGAATTTGAAGTTGCTATAGAAGGGAAAAATGTTCAGCATGTTATAAAACATAAGAATAAGGGCTGAAGTTTAATTTTCGAGCCTAGGGGCAAAATCGTAATTATGTAAAAGTTTAGGGGCAAAATTGTAATTTTGCCAAAGTTAGAGTTAAGGACTGTTTTAGTAAATGTGAGTATTAAATAAGCTAAATTTGCTATTATAGATCAAGAAGAACGAAATTCAGAGTTAGATCGGGGAAAGAAAAAGATAGTGGACTAAATCGATATAGTTTATCGTATTTTGTTTCGAGGTAAGTTTGCGGTAAATAAATGCAATATTCTATTATTTTACATTTAATATTATTAAATTCCAGCATTTACATATTTATTCTGTAAATTTATTATTTAAAGACTCAAGTATGAATTGACGAAAAAGCTATCTCAGAAAGTTCCGGTTGAACCTTAGGAATGTGTAGGATACAAATGTCATGACATTAGGGTTTAAGGAAATCATGTAAGACCATGCCAAGGCATGGCATTGACAAGTTACTATAAGGCAAAGGTCCCATGTAAGACCATGCCAAGGCATGGCATTGGTGAGTTCATAAGGCAAGGATACCACGTAAGACCATGTCAAGACATGGCAATGGTTAAGTTTCATAAGGAAAGGTACCCGCGTATCCTTAGTATTCCAAGTGGTTCAACGGGAAAATTCAAAGAGTATACCAAAGTAAAGGTAAGACAAGTTCAAGCTAAAAAGGTAAGGTAAGACAAGTTCATGTTAAAAGGTAAGGTAAGAATACAAGTTTAAGTATATTGAGTTAAAAGCTTAAGTGATCTTGATAAGAAAAGAATAAGATACTTCATTAAGAATGTTGTTATCTATTTACATGTAAACTTACTAAGCTATGGCATCTATTTACACTATCAAAGGATTATATTGGTATTTTGTGACTCGAACGTTTTAAGTTATGGCATGTATAGGGACTTAGCTATTTTGTGTGTATGACCTTATGATATGGCTTAATATTGGCTTGTAAATGCTTGGTAATGATTAGCCATTAAAATGGTTAATTAAGAACATGATTTGGATGTTTTGAAATGCCTAGTTGATAGTTATTTTAAAGAAATTATGTAATTATATGCAGGGGAATAGTTGGACAGCAGCAATGACGTGATTTTGAAAAATCACCAAAAATAGTAGAAATGGAATTAGGTTGTGCATGAGATATAGAATTAAATCTTATTGAGTATATTTTTATATAAAAAAAATGGTGTAAGAAAAAGAGTTTTATATTATGAGATAATTGATTTTTAGTGAAGAGAGGTCGGAACTGTCAAACTGTGTAATAAGGGAGACTTTAACTAATAAACTGTACTAATTGGCCACACCAAAAATTCTATAAAAATTACAGTAAGAAGATATATGAGTCTAGTTTCAAGGAAAATTTACGGATCTAGATTTCGAGTTTCGTAACTCAAGTTATAATTCATTTAGTGAACATGACGCAGATGGACAGTTTCAATTTTTATGCTCCGAACTAGTAAGTTAAGTCTAGTAATGCCTCGTGCTCGACTCCGGCAACGGTCTCGGGTAAGGGGTGTTACATTATCTATCTTTGTTTTATAGATTTTTGGGGTTGTTACGAGCTCGGGGATTCGTCAGTAAAGCTCATCACACTATCAAATAACTACGGTATCTTATAAGTTGAAATTTATTTTGGGATTATGGCATGTATAGACTAGCTTTGAAGTTTGCTTAAATTCGAATGTGTATATATTTAAGCCATGCGAAAATGACTTAATTAGCCTGTTGTGTTCGGTTTTGGGTGAATGATGGTTTATGCATATTTTGATTCGGATTTGGCATTATATGGATAGTAGTACATATGTGTGAAAGTTATATGTGACATGTTGGATTAGTAGTAAAGTGAATATATAATATGAATAATAAATGGAAATTTATATGAATATGTTGTTAAATTAATGAGTTTGCCGATGGAAAATTTGATATTTGTGTATAGCATATAATTTCATGGTATGTATTAAGTGATTTATATACATAAACCCAACATGAAATGCTTAATTTGTATGGTAATGAAATGAAATATGAACTTGAAAGTGATTTAATTATGAGTATGTATGTGCATGCATAAAAATGGTCAATTCAATTATAAGTTTTTAAACAGGTTCATGATAAGTTGTATAAGCATTGGAATTTGATAGATAATTTGGTTAGTAAGGTTGGTTTTATTTTAAGCTTATAATGCAATTGGAATTGGTAATAGTTGGACCACATTGATTCGATTATTTAGTAGATTAAATTTAGCTATGCTTGGGTGAGCATTCGGTTATAAGTAGGATAAATTGGTTTGGTCATCTAATTTTATTATAAGCATATTTATATTCGTTTTATTTTATAGATGGAATCATTAAATATATATATTGTATAACTTTAAGGCTTGTATAATTGTCTGAATCTTATGACTATATTCTTAAAAACGGATTCGAATAAATTTATTAAGGTATGATTTGTGCTTTGATGTGAGTATGTTATTCTCGATCTTATTTATTTGGTTTTAGATTATAACTAGTTTTATAATGTTAATTGGAAGTAAATTTCTTAAGTATATAAATTAATAGTAAATTATTGGTATATGTATTTGGTTTAAATGTTAAGCATGCAAATTTGGTATACTTGGGTTTCTCTCGTTTTTTATAAGTTATTTTTTTTTTTAAAAAATGGCATTAAGTTTGGTAATGCCTCGTAACCCAAACTGGCGATAGACACGGGTTAGGGGTGTTACAATAAGCATGGGAGAATTAATTACGAGCTTGAATCGATCGAAGTACAATGTCCGAAAGCCCCGTACGAACCTTAGGAATAGTTAGGATACATATGTCATGACATAGGATTCCGACATGTGATTTTGTGTAAGACCACGTCTGGGACGTTGGCATCGACTTGATATTTACGTGTAAGACCATGTCTGGGACATCGGCATCGTATAAGATTTCGTGTAAGACCCTGTCTGGGACAGTGGTATCGATATTTGATTACATGTAAGACCACGTCTGGGACGTTGGCATTGTACGAGCTTTCCGAGTTATCTGAGTATCTTATTTGATTCCGAACGGTTCAACGGGCAATGATACTGTAAAACCGAATGTGAGTTCGAATTAAACTATTCAGGTATGTTTGATGTTTATACGAAGTTTGGAAATGAAGGTAAGTGTTGTTGTATAATATGATAATGTGAACTAATTGTTTAAATGTGATTATAAATACATGTGTTTGAGATTGGGAGTATTCGGCCTACTTGAAATAATCATATTAATGTTCATTTGATAATTTATTTGCTTATGACTTACTAAGCTATTCAAGCTTCCTCTGTGTGTGTCCGTTCATTGTTTTATAGATTTTGGAAGCTAGTTACGAGCTCAGGGATAGTCAAGGAAATCCGTCACACTATCGATTGCTATTTCGGTATTTTGAAAAGCTTGATCTTTGAACATATGGCATGTATAGGCTACCAATTGTTGCTGTCGATTTTGAAGTTGTATATATGTAAAGCCATGCGAAAATGGCTAGTAATGATGCTTATGTTTATGCATTTTCGATCATGGTATAAGTTCATGTTGGGAATTATGTTTCATGAAATATGTTTGTGGTGTGCTTGATATATGATTTGGAATGAAGTAATGATATGTATGGTTTATAATTAGCTCATCTTGGTAAGGTTGTTAATTGGTACGATATGTATTTGTGGTTGTTATAATTCGGCTCAAGTGAATTAAGTATGGTTGTTGGATGTGTTTCGGGTATGGTTTATTATTGATTTACATTTTGACACTAATTTGTTTATGTATTAGTTTGGGAAATGACAGTGATGAGCTGTTATATTTGGTTGATGTAAGTTGAGTACATGAAAATGAAACATGAAACATGATTATTTTAAGAGTTCAAATGACATGTTATTTAGTTAATATGTTCGGCTAATAGAAATATAAAATATATGTGATATGATATGTTTCATGTTAATGAGTTCAGTAAAATGATTAAATAAATATTATTGATATGTTTAATTTCTAAAGCATGATTAGTATATGTTTTATAAGTGGTAAAAATCATATTGATTTTTGTTTGGTTAAATAATGCAAATGTGTGAATATTATAAGTTGAGAACTTTATGGTTTAAATTAATATGGTCTTATGCACATAGTCTTGTGATGAGTTAAAATGGCTAGGCATATTTGGTTTGGATTGGTTTTTGAGCATGTGGATTAGGTATGCTTTGAAATGTCTTTGATCTTTGAAAAAAATTAAAGATATTATAGTGGATTGTGCATGAAATAGCAATGCACATAATTATATTTGATTAATTGGTAATGATTGAAAAATGTCTCATGTATGAATGTTTTATAAGACATATGTGGTAAGTTTTTATACATATTAGTTGAATTGAAATTTTGATTTGACAAAAGATAATGATATTGATATGGTTAAATTTTATAGCATGGATTATTTTTTTGTAATATGATTAATAATGTATGTTTGATTTATATTGGTCATGTGCTTTGTATATGCAAACTTGACTTATATGGATGAGTGATTGGTTACTAATTAAGTACAAAATTATTATAAAGAAGTCGATTTAATTTTGTGCATGATTTGTAATAAGTGATTGTGATGAACTGTGCTTATGTTTGGTAATGCCTCGTAACCCTAATCCGGCGACGGATACGAGCTAGGGGTGTTACAAGTTCTCAGTATAACAATGGCAAAAATATCCATGTCTTTTATGACAAAAAAAAGTGATTCTAACTTCCAACATAAATTAAAATCAGAATCCCTTACAAAAAAAAAAATAAAATCAACCACTAGTTTTAAAAAAAAAAACCCAAGTTTTTTTAATTCATTCTCCTAATTAGCTCGTTGATGTAATTCTCGCAGTTGTGGGCATCTCCACCTTTGACGTAATGGTTTCTCTTCTTCTTCAGACCGACATCTCCACCTTCGACGTAATGGTTCCTTTTCTTCTTGAAATGAGGTTAAATGGCCAAAGGAAGTTGTTGGCTTCCTTGAAATGAGGTCTCACAGTCATTATCTCATAGATGAGATCTTCAACACAAATGATGTTGAGCTTTCCTAGTGCCTAAAAATAATAATTCACGATAAAAGCATGCTTAGTGTCTTCATTTTTTGTTAAAATACTCCACCAAAACATCCGCTCTCCTCTTAAGAGTCCTCTTGCATCCAACTCGGTCCCGAACTTTAGATAAGAATGAAGTTTAAAGATACTGCCTTCAGTGGGGATGGAGAAAAAAAATTACGTTGATTACACCAGAAAGCCCCTTTGTTTTTCCCTGTAATTATGTTATGTATGATGTTTATAAGCCACCACATATGGGAATCCAACAATCTTAAACTCGTGACCGCATAACGACTGTCAATTGACCTCTTAGTTATACTCCAACCCGTGATCTCATAATGATTGTCGACTTGGACCTTTACATATACTTCAACCAATGACCGTATAAAGCATTGTCACCTCAAAACCCGACTTTCATAGGATGAGCTTCTAAGGTAATGGTCCCATACTAACACGATATGTAACACCCCAAAATAGGGCCTAGAAGTTTCGAGGGTATTTTAGCGTATATGTGCTCAGAATTTCGTAAGGTTGATATTCAAAAATGTTTTCGACAATGGCTATTAGGAAATTAAGTCAGTTTCTAAAAATGAGTTTTAATTACCTTCAATTGTGAAAATGGGACTGATTTGTAAATGAGTCAAAACTGTGAGCTTTTAAGAGGCAAATAGACCAAATTTTAAAATTGAACCTAAAACCCACCATTCCCAGCTCATTTTCAAGATAGCTTTTCTCATTCCCCATAGTGTTGCCATCCCTCACTTTCCCAAAGCCCTAACTCTTAAATTTTGATTCTTAAACCATATTCTTTTGATTTACATCATCCCCAAGTCAATTACCTTCATAAATCTTCAAGGTTTGTGGATTAAAACTTGGTTCTAAAGTGTTTTTCAACACGTTTTAACTTTGTTAGAAGGTTTCTAAAATTATTCTGAAGTTTTGTTAAGGATTTCTCAGGTTTTAATGAATTTTCGTTAGAATGGCCAAAACTTGTCGAAAATTTTCGATACCTTAAAACGTGTAGTTTTGTGTAGTTTAAAGGTTGGGAATTAGTTGTAGATGAATGAAACTTGTTTCGTACAAAAAGATTAAATGTAGACCGAGTTATTCGAATTTTAAGTCTGTCATGCTAAAGGTTTCAGTTAGAAGAGAATGTAGTTTAGGCTTATGTTTCTAACTGTTTAGGGTGAGTTATTGACTAATTATTGATTGAATATTGGTGTGGTTTGTCCTGTTGAAGTGAACGAGTAGAGACAAAGGCAAAAAAAAGCTTGTTTGAGCTTTCAGCTTTCCAGCGAAAGCGTATTTTTGGTGAATGTTTTGGAATAGCTATTCGTAGATGATTCATTGTGTAATTGAGAATTTAGAGGTAGCCTAAACCCCTATTCTAAATTCCGAGTGTAAGTGTTCTCACACCTATGTTATAATGCAATAAATATGTGTTGTGCAATTGTGAAAATATGAACATGTATGAGATACTATAATTTGTGTTGTAAGTTGGTGATGACTAATATGAAAGTGAATATATGAGTATGTAATTCATGCCATGAGACAGTAAATAAGTGGGTACATTTCATAATACGTGACAGTGGTTATAATGTGTTGATGACATGTATATGCAGAGAGCATGTATGGAAATTGGTATGTAAATATGTGCTGATAATGTGGATGTTTTGGCCTTGTGAACCTTGAGACCATTGGATATAGTTGGCATGCCACAGGATTATGAGTACTCACCTTTGTGTTGTGATATTTAGGGCGTTGAGGCCTAGGATAGTTTTAAGAAAGATAAGGGAATGTGAGCCAAACTCTATTCAATGGGATATGTGTGTTTGGTGTGTTGGAATGTGTTAGCTATATGCTTCACTTATGGAATATGTTTGACTCTATGAGTGTATGTGGTGTGTTAGAGATCCATATATTTGATGAGTGGTGATAGAGTGCTCTTCATGTTTCATGATCCCAAGAGCCAAACTATCATTAAATGTATCTAATATGTGTTATAATATATATGTGCTTGAATAATCCTATGAATAGTAAGTAGAGGTATGCATGAAAAACGGTTAAACATGTGAAATATGATATAGAGCTAGAGATGTTATGAATATGTTATATGACTGCTTGTTGTTGCATAAAGACTTGTTTGCGTAGAAGTTGTTCTAAGCATTCACTAAGCTTGTTAAGCTCACCCACTCCATTTTAACCTTTGCATAGTAGTTGCATTTCTGGTGTGAGCGGTGTGGCCTTCGAGGAATTGCTCCAAGCAATTCTTTTAGTTGCTATAGTAGGTGCAATTGGTTTATTTGTTATATGGTACTTTAAGGCAATGTGGTAGACTTTATATCGGTTTTGTTAAGTCATTTTTAGGCTATTTGCTTATTGTTTATGTTTGGAAGCATATGGACTTGAACATGGTATTCGGGCTACTATTTTAGACATTTCGATGCTTATTTGACTAGGTGAATGAAACATGATGTTTAGGGATTAAGTTGAATGGTTTAAATGCTTGCATATGCTAAATTTTTGTAACCTGGAATAGAGGTATTGATATTAGGGCTTTAAAAACGACACCTCTATATTTTTTAAAAGTGCAGGAAGACAAAATAGAGAATTGATATCGGTACCTTGTCCCGAGTATTGATACTTAGGGTAAGTTTATCGATACCTTGCGAAAGGTATTGATATTTTCCGATGTTCTGAAATTTGGCGAGAAACAGAATGCAAGTTTGGTATCGATTTTCCATATGGTATCAATAACACTTAAGGAAAATATCAAACCCTTGAGACAATATCAATACCTACATAACAGTTTTGGAAATTTTGCAATTTGACCCATTTGCATGTTTGATTGTTAGTTTTAATACCCTTAGTGTACGTATGGCATGTTTTAACAATAAAAAGTGGCTGTACGACTTTAATTCATATGTATGATTAAATAAAGATGACGATTGGTTATTGGTGAATTGTTTGCTAAGTAAATGATGCATGACACTAGTGTAATGTACTAGTATTCAGGCTTGGTGACCGGGCTAGATATAGGGTGTTACATGACATATGAAATGTGTGTGTCTCTGAGCGTTATCGCATCCCTAGTAACTTAAATCTACCTTTAAGCTTTCACAGTGTCTACCTCAAATCCCAAAATAGTAAAAAAGCCTAAACCCAAAACCCAAAGCCTTAAAACTAACCAAACCCTAAAACCCCTAAACCTAAAAAACCTTAAAAAACCTTAAAGAAAAAAACCAGCCAAGGAGTGAGAAAGTAAAGCATATCCAGCTGGAGGCGTTATCCCGCTAACTAAGAGGGAAATGTGTCCAACTGGACACTTTACTGTCAACTGTGTAGAATTAACGTATTTTCACATACTCTCTCCAAAATTAACCTGTTGCTTTAATTAAAAAAACATATTTTACCAAATATTTCTTTTATGACATATTTCTCTCATTTAGTAACGTGATAAGCCTCGTGGTGCCTTTTTAAAAAAAAAGAAAAAAAAAAAAAGAAAAATACATATTTGAGTGAAAAAACCGTATTTCTCCATAAAAATATCCCTCGATAGAATACCCACGATTCAAACAGAACAGCAAACGATAGCGTATCATATGCACCTATGAGTAATTCCCAATCCTCAGCTTGCCTTATTCATGCCGCCAGGCTTCCTTGCACCCCGCGGACCTTAAAACACGACGTGTTGACCACGACGATGCTTCACTGCGGTTCTCGGATCTCAAAGCTTTGCCGGTCTCCGGTAGCTCCACCGTTCAACTTTCCTCGTCGTTTGCTCATCAAATTTGAATTCTCTTCCTTATTTCAAGCTAAGGTTCTTCATCTTTCTCTCTCTGTTTATATTTTTCTGTTCGGTTGACGAGAAAATATAGCAAAATTTTTAGATTTTTGCTCCTTAGATAGGGAAATTAATAGAAAATTATTAAGTTAGTAATATTCATTGAAGCTCATAGTTTGCAAGATACTCGGATTCGGCTTGAGAAATACTCTAATTTGGCATGGTCATTATCGAGTTGAGCTTGGGCAGCTCGAGATGTTGAGCGGGTTAATTTCGGCTATCCTAATGCTTGACTCGAGTAGCTCTCGGGCTTATCGAGATTATTGAAATTTTTTTTATCCAAACTTGAAGCTGAATTTTAGTACAAATAATTGAGCTTGAAGTCTAGCGTAGAAATTGTGCTCATTCTTTTCTTAGTAAATCAGTCTAATCGAGCAAGCTGGAGTAGTTTGATTTTTATATAGAGCTCAAATATTAAAAGTCAAACTCAATCGCGCTTGAACCAAGATTTGGGTCTCTAATTTCTAGTCGAGCTTGAGCTTCTTAGAGTATGAGCTAGGTTCGACGCAATTACTCATGTAGCCGTAGTATCGTTGTTGTATATGTTAGTTTGGGATTTAGAGAAAAAAATCTATAACTAGAAGCTTATATTATAGTCATGTGTCCAATGTTATTTTGACTCAGGTGTGAATATTGGATATGGGTATGTATCCAACGTGGGTATGGTTAGATTTTTCTAGGATTTCAATGTATTTGGAGGATCCTTGGTGGTTATATCTTCCTATCCATGTGTTGGACATGAGTGCCAGACATGGGATCTTCTAGAAAAAAAGAGTTTGAGCAACATAGCATGCATCCGTTTGTTGTATATTGTCAAGAATTAAAACGATACTTTGCCTTTTACTTTTTCCTCTAATTTTTATTAAATAATTGTGTTGGTATCAAAATCATAGGGCTTAAATACTTCTGATGAAGAAAGTGATGAATTTTTGCCTTGGTTGGAGCGAAAGGCTCGGACTAAGATATCTTCAATGCTCTCGATTGGGAAATCTGCATATGGCAGGTATTTTCAGTTTGTTTATTTAGCTTCTAACTTGGAGTTTTCTTATTTTAATTTCAAGAGAAACTCTTATTTTAGTTTTTGATTTTATGTTGCTGTTCAATATGGTTAAAATTGTGTTCTGGTTGATATTCAAGAAACTTTAGGATCATGCTTTATCATATATCATGTAGGTGGATTGTTTGCAAGGACAAAGAAACTGAATTTCTATGTATGGCGTTCATATCAGTATATTGAAGTAGATCAAAACTGGGAAATAGTATGGGAACACTTGCTATTCTTGTTTAATGCATGGATGGTGTGCAGATAGTTGTGATCCATGTTATTTTGAAGCAATAAAGTATCAAGTCGGGCAATTGTTGAAATTCATGAAATGCTTTATTATTTATCATGTAGGTAGACTTTTTCCGAGAAATAAGAAATTGAATTATGTAAAATTTATCAGCGTATGGCAATAGATCAAAACTGGAAAATCCTATGGGCGCACTAGTTATTCTTGATTAATGCAGGATGGTGGTGCTGTCTGTTATGATACATGTTTTTTTGGGGTGATCAAGTATCAACTAGCGTTATTAAATATTACTTTGACACTTGTATTGAAAGGAAGTGAAGCTCTCTTTGTTTCAAGTTTCATCTTTGTTGATTGGTAGACAATATTTTGTTCTCTTTAATAGCATGGACAAAAGCATGGACCTTAATTGTATTAGATAATTGCAAATGTGGGATTATCATCTGGTTGCATTTATTGGCATACAGTGGTGGGATTCCCTTGACTATTTTAGCGAGTATTTTTTGCGTTGATTGTCCTGAAATTGCTTGCTTTTGCAACGGTAGAACTTTGTTTCAAAGAAGTAAACAGGCAGTCGGATGTCTAGAATCCTTTGAGAATAAGGAATGGATAAGTTTAAATGCCCTCCAAAATGGCAATTGGACATAAGCAATTTGAGTGAAAATGTATGTGCATAATCTTCAGAGCATTGATCAGTTCCGGACCTGCAATGTTAGGGCATTAGATTAACTTACTTTTGCCTTTCTTTCAACAAATAATAAAATTTTCTTAGGTCTTTTGGCTCTGCTAATTGGAATATTCCACTTGGTAATATGGAAGATGGTATTGCAAATTTTTGAAAAAGAATTGCATTATTTATCAGTTGATTTTCCAGGCAATGTGCGTATTTCAGTCACAGTATTCATGCTGGAGATTCATTTAAATTTTTAGATTATATTTGGGAACAAATGGAAGTGTAAGATTGGGCTACATTGGCTATTGTAGCAATAAACCAGTCAAACTGAACAGGTGATTGTGTGTGGAGTGGTTTATTGAGTGGGTAAAGAATGCATAGTGTCTCTTTCCATGCCTAAATTGCTGTACATGGGTGATGATTAGGAGCTGAGAAAAAAAAAATGCCATTTCTGGATGCATTCCTCAGCTAATTTATCATTTTGGGACGAGTCAACTCTTTGCTTTTTCAACTCAAAGTTCATAGGTTGATTGATTTTGATGAGATTTTTCTGTATCTGAGCTTCTAAGAGATGCAATGACGATACCAAGACGTGTTTCAAATCTTATATCATACTCGTTCTCAGCATAGTGTTTGATCATATATCTCCTGGACAAAAGGGTCTGGACTCTGGAGGACACTTCTCTCTGGTTTTACCCAAATATGGGCTGTCACTTTATTTGCTTTACAAGAATTTAGCATTGGAAGATTCCTTCCATGTCAATGAGCTTCAGCATCCTGCCTATTTAGTGTCCTTCGTAAAGGCATCTCTACCATGTTGGTTGTGACTTCCTTTTCCTATATTCATTTCTTGCCACCTTCTTTTCTAGAACATTTAAGGGAATCATTGATCTCATTAGTTCCATGGTAAAGATACCTAGAGAACGTTCACACACTTTTTTCCATTGCTAGCAGGGATTAAACAAGGTTGTATAAATGGGAAGGTCTTTATTTATTTAACACTATTGATACATCTCCAAATAGAAAACATTGATTGCCTTGCTTTCTAGTTATCTATCTTATTGCAGGTCACTTTTTTTTAATCTCTCATTGCAGGTCCCTTTTTGCTTCTGAAAACATTCGAACTGGGGATTGCATACTGAAAGTTCCATATAGTGTGGTATATGATTTACAATGCTTGATGTTCAAATGTTGTATGGTGCCTTAAACAATAATGAGGATCTCAAGTTGTAAATAATTTTCGTTGAATCTTCAGGAAATAACACCAGACAATCTTCTTCCAAAGATTAGAGCTGTACTAAGTGATAAAATTGGGACTGTTTCAAAGCTAGCTATTATCCTTTTAGTTGAACGGAAAATGGGCCAGGTAACAAGAATTTCCTCCTCTTAATATCTTTTTGAAAGATCAAATTCCTTCAGGTTATTGTTTGTGAATTGCTTCTGCATTGTTTTGCATTTTATAGGAATTTGAGGTTTGTTTTAGAATCTCTATCTTTAGTTTTGATGTTTCATTTCAAAGAAACTTCCAGAACTAAATGATTTAATTTTTTATCTTTTGCTACAGAGTTCTGGATGGGCCCCTTACATCTGTTGCCTTCCTCAGCATGGGGAAATTCATAGCGCGGTAAATGTTTCTTTATCTGTTAGTTTTGAAGTTTTTTGATCACTTGTGGATATTAGAAATTTGGCACAGCAAATTATTGTGGTTACTGGTAACCTTGTCAAGCAAAACTTTTTGAAAGTTAAACCTGTGGGTGCAACCTTAAAATTTTCACTAGATGTCATTATGCTTAGAATCATTTAACTTCTCTATGTTGTTACTTGTTATATGGGATACGTTCTTATTTCAATACCTTTGTATAGTCTGTTGTATAGATAGCATTAAGCATATGCTGCTGTTGTTTGAAAAATATGCTAATTGGTATTTCTTTGTGTTACTATAGATTTTCTGGAGTGAATACGAGTTGAATATGATTTGTCAAAGTTCAGTGTATCAAGAAACAGTTAATCAAAAGGCTAAAATAGAAAAAGATTTTGCTGCAGTTGTGCCTGTAAGTAGTAGTTGCTTTCACTGGTTTATATGATATACAAACAGAATAAACGATGCATCCTTGTCTCTGGTTCACAATGAAGTATAATGGATGTGTCACGCAATAATTTTCTTGATTCTGGTCCTTTTTAATTCTGAGGATAAAACAACAGAAATCTTTGAATTTTTATCGAAATTGCATTTTTTTGTTCTTTTAATTTTGTCCAATTGAGTTTAAACTGCTAAAGCTAAGATTAGTCAAGGATAATAGTTTTACATCATGCTTAATTGTTTCTAATCAAGGATAATAGCTTTACATCATTTGTTATTTGTCTTCCTATAGCGTTAGCATTGTTGGATTGGTTTTAATCTTGAATATAATCAGGAAAAAAGGAGAACTGTTGGGCATAAAAAGTGGGGTAAGGGAAAGAAGAATGGTTTGGCTCTTTAGCTGTAGAAAAAGGAATAGGGTTGTGTTGTCATATGTTCCGTACATTAAACTAGATGGATATAATTTTCATTATTCACTTTCAGTATGCCTCGGTGGTGAAACCAGTGGACATGCGAGACTTAAAATCTTGTTCTAAAGAGCCTGGAGGGGATCCTATAGGGCCCTATCCTAATTTTATTTTGCTTCATATTTTTCTCATTGGGTCCAGATGATGGCTTTGGTTTCCTTGTTAGATGTGATTATGACAAGGTTTTTCATATAATTCAGGCCCTTCAGCAATTCCCTGATCTTGAAAGCATCACACTTCAGGATTTCATGTGTGCATATTTCTCAGGTCGGCCCTTGTTTGCTAATGTGTGTCTATTATTGATGGTCCATTCTTTCTCTATTGCGTTAAAATCATTTCCATTTTTTTTAAAGAGAGCTATGCCAATAAGAAGGTTTCTTTAGTTTTTTCAAAATTCTTTTCAGTGATTGTTACTATCTTTCCATTGAGCTATGGCGTATTTGGTGCTGATTAGATCATGAAAGTTAATTAATTTTGGTAAACCATTACAGATTTTTATTAAGAGATACGCGGTAACTAGGATTTCCTTCATGATGTCATATGTAGTCCTTGTATTAATTTTTTTTTTCTTACTAGTTTGTTGTCAATGTGGCAGTAACATCTCGAGCCTGGGAAAGCACAAAGGGCCTATCTCTGGTATTGCTTCTTAATAACATTATTTTGTTTTGGAGAGTTTTGAGCAGTTACTTCTAGTGTTGTCTTATTTTAGTACAACAGCTCTTTGAATTATTATTAAATCATTATGTAGATTCCATTTACAGATTTTATGAATCATGACGGGGTTTCAAAATCAATTGTATTATTCGATGATGATAAAATGTTTTCAGAGGTATGTTGACCTTGCATTAGTGAGAGAAATGTATAGATATTGATAGAGGTTATGATGCTCTAAAGATGAACCTTATTGGTTTTATTGCTATACATAAAATGTTATCCGCACATACAAATTTGTTTAAAGTTTTTAATTGTGATTTGAGGATTGTTTCTTTAGATTTATTTCATTTTTTAAATGACTTGAGCAGGTTATGGCTGATCGTAACTATGCTCCTGGTGAAGAGGTTAGGACCACTTTAGTGGAATGACTTCCCTTATCTTTTCTTTGAGATAATTTTGTATTTGTTCCTTTGTTAGTTTTTGGCTATCTTGTTCAAACTCTTCTATTTGCTTAAAGTACCCATGTTTGATACTTATTCAGACATGGGTACAAAGATATGACCTTCTAAGCAGGGGTGTAGCTAGAGGGGGGCAGACAGTGGCCTTGGCCCCCACTCCCCCCCAGCTAAGGCGTATAATATCTATTTTAGTCCCCTTTACTTATGAGGTATTTAATTTAAGCCCTTTTTAAACAAATCTTTTTTAGCTTTGGCCTCTCCAAAATTCAAAAATTTTATTTTGGCACCCTCAATAATGAATTGCTAGCTTCACCCTGCTTCTAAGGATCCTCCAAATACATGGAATAACTTGAAAAACTCAAACACACCCATGTGGACATTTACTTGTATCCTACACTTAGGACTTGAGTACAAGTAATGTAGGCTTTAAGACTTTATTACAAACATATAACACCAACAAGATTCTATTTGTTGTGCATTTGCTAAATTTCATCACTCAGGGCTTATTTATTCCTTGACTACACTTTTGTTTGACTGCCTTGATTATTGTATCTCTTCTTTTCTCTCTTTCTCCTTGAAGTTGTTTGGTGATAATCTGACCATGTTTTCAACTTTGACATTTCAACCAATTTGATATTCAAATGCAAAAATGATCTTAAGTAGTGATAGCATCCGGATGCTAATAATTACTCTATAGTTTTAGATAATTGTAGAAATAAGAGTATTTCAAAGAGAATTCCGAAATTAAAAAGAAATTTAGAGATAAAACTAATTCTCTCTTATGTTGTGTGAGGAACAATTATACGAAATTTATATCCATGGTAAGAGCCTAAGTAAGGAAAACTGGTAATGAATAAATCCCTAAAATCAATCTACACTCTATCAAATTTGTACAAGCTGTCAATAATCAAGGATTGGTTGTCAAATGTTTAAATTGGTCAACACTCTCCCTCAAGTTGGTGCATAGCTATCACACATTCCCAACTTGCAGACCAAATTACAATAGATTATGCTGCCAAGTCTTTTGGTAAACACATCAGCTAATGTTTGGTAGAAGCTACATGAGTTAAGCTCAAGACACCAGTAGTCAACTTTTCTTTGATGAAGTGTAGATCAATCTTTGTATATTTTGTTTGATCATGTTGTACCGAGTTTTGGGCTATACTGATGGCAGTTCTGTTGTCATAATTTTCCTTTTCCTAACTTTAATTCTTCCATTACCTTTTGTAACCTTAGGAGCTCACATCAACCTAGAGCCATTGCGTTGTACTCTGGTTCAACACTTGATAGGGTAACAACACTATTTTTTGCTTCTCTAACTGACCACATTTTCTCCCACAAGTATGCAATATCTACGGGTAGATCTTTTATCACTTGGAGATCCAGTCCAATCCGCATTTGCAAAAGCTTCTATAAAGGTAATCTTGTTTGGAGAAGAGAAGATCTTTTCTAGGAGCAAACTTTAGATATCTTAAAATATGAAAAACAACATCATGCATGAACTAGCTTGCCAAACTAACCACATATGCTATGTTTAGTCTAATATTTGAGACAGTTCTGTTAATTACTCTATGATATCTTTCTTTATCCTTCGATTCTCCAATCCCTGCTTATAGCTTATGATTGCTTTCAATTAGTGACTTTGTTGGTTTGCATGCCATCATGCTTGTTTCAGTCAAGGGATCTGATACATATTTCCTTTGAGAAGCGAAGATTCCTTTTCTTGATCTGACAACTCCAATTTCTAAGAAATATTGCAGCTTCTCGAGATCCTTGATTTCAAATTATTGGGCCAAGAACTTCTTTAGTCGAGCAATTTCTTCTTTTTCGTCTTCAATCATAATTAGTCTTCTCAATATATTATAAAAAGTGGGATGTTACCTTTGTGATGTACAAATGTCTTATAAAGAGGGTATGATTAGCATTATTTTGTTGATGGCCAAAAGAGAACATGCCTAATCTGTCAAACCATGCTATGGATGATTTGCTTCAATTTTTACAAGGCCTTCTTTAATTTGCACACTTTCCTTTGTGTTTTATCATCATTGAGTCTAAGGGGATCTCTATATACACCTCTTCTAGGTCTTCATGTAGAAAAGCAATTTTCACATCAATCTGCAATAGATCACAATCAATGTTGGCCACACATGATAATAAGATTTTAATGGTGTTCATCTTAGCAACAGGGACATATGTCTCCTGGTAGTTCACTCCATAAGTCTCAATGAACCCTTTAGCTACCAATTTGGCTTTAAACCTCTCAATCAAGTCATTGGCCATGTGTTTCATAATGAAATCCCATTTGCAACTAACCAATTTCTTTTCTAACGGAGGAATGACTCACTATAAAGAAGAGGATTCTTTGCGGGAGTAGATTGCATGATGGCTTCTTTTGTCCTATTTCTCCTTGAGGTTATCCTTAAATCCAATCTATCCAAATGTCCAACAAATTTCATTGTCCCCCCTAAACAGTAGTCTCCTTCTGAGCCTAGTCAGTATTTTCTTTTAGGATAAGATTTTCAAAGGACACCTCTTTATTTCATTATTCTCCGCTTGAAGAGGTGATTGAGTTGCACAAGTTGGTTCATTTTCTTCTAAATGGTACATGATAACATTTGTAACCCTTCTGTGTTGGAGAGTACCTAATAAACACACATTTAAAGGCTCTAGGATCTAGCTTCCTACCTTGTCGATTATGAACAAAGTAGACACACCCAAGCACCTTTGGAGGAACCATTTTAGGACTTTTAGAAGAGTCTTGAAGTTGAAAGTTTTGAGAGCCATTCTATTGTTGAGATAGGCAGCCATGAGGATTGTATCCCTTCAGTAAAGTTTTGGAAGATTCATAGTGAATATCTGTGATTTAGCAACTTTTAGTAAATATCTATTATTCCTTTTGGTTATTCCATTTTGTACACTTGTACTAGGACAAGTTTGATGAATTATCCAATAATTCTCCAAATAATCATCAAAGAAGTGTTGTGTGCCATTATCAATTTTCAAGATTTTTTTCTTAGCAACAAATTGTGTAAGAATCATTTTTATGAAAAGATTGAAAGCACGAAAATACATCACTTTTTGATTTGATCAAATATACCTATATCATTCTAGTGCAATAATCAATAAAAATAACAAACCATCGATTACCAGATAATAAGGTAGTTTGAGTAGGACCTGGAACATCAGAATGAATGGTCAAAAAAGGAGCAATACTTTTATTATTACGTAAAGCATAGGAATTGTTTAACATACTCATAAGCCTCACAAAACAATGAATCAAACTGAGTCTTTGAGAATAAACTAGGATACAATTTTTCTAATATAGAAAATGATGGATGCCTAACTATTGACACTATTGTATTATTTTGTGGTTGACATACTTATTTTATCCAAAACATGCTCGATATGGAATAGAAACATTACACCCTCCAACATATGTAAGCCATCATGCAATTTATCACTGTCAATTTTATTGTTTCAAGGTTTTGAAAGACACAGTGATTGAGAAAAAAAATCAATTCTACAATTTAGGGCCATTAGTTATGGCACTTAGAGATAAAAGATTAACTAGAAACTAAGGAATATGAAGTACAAATGATAGTTTAATATTGGGTTCATAGTTTATAGAACTTATTCTAGATATAGGGGTAAAAAAACCATTGGCTATTCTGACACTATCCTTTGTTTGATATGGGAGTAATTAAAGAGACCTTCAGATGAGCCTATCACGTGTCTAGTTGCTTCAGAATCAATGATCCATGAGTTAGTGTCAACACGTGCATTGAAGGCATTACTTCACTTCACAAAGTTGCATGTTGTATTGGAGGAGATGCTTGAGGTATTGGATTTCATCATAAGAAAAAGTCTTAGTAGTGGCTATCTCTTTGGATGATTTTATGTTCTCAAACAAATTTGCTTGAGCCCATGTGGACTTGACTTGTTTACCTCCTTAGCCTTTAGCGGCTTGGCCACGTAACTTTCAACAAATTTTCTTGGTATGCTGTAAGTTCCCACAAAAGTCACAATGCAAATGATCTTTATCCAGGTTACTGGCTGTTGAATACTTTTTAGGTTTCTTAACATTCAACCCTACCTTTTCAATTATTGTTGTATAGAGCATAGGATTTCTTTTTCTTTCTTCCTCTCGAACATAAACTATGCCTCCTCGAGAGAAGGAACAAGAGTTCTTCCAAGAACCTGACCCTACCTTTTCAATTTTTGTTGTTCAACCTGGCCAGAAAGTCATAGATCCATTCTTTATTAACCAATTTTTGGAATTAACTACATCTTCAATATGGTCTTCCTGGAAGTTTTGATTATAATCTAGTTCCTAGGACAAGTCACTTGGTTTAGAAAAATACTGAGAAGCTATCATATCACCTTATTTGGTGCTATGAACAAGGTTCCTGATTTCATAGATTTAAGCATCATTCCAACTCATGAGTATGTAAGAGTGTTCGCCTGTCATATTTTTGTCGCAGTATCAAGCAATAAATATGGTCTAGAAATTTGTGATTCCATAGAATTGATGAGCATTTTCTAGGGTGAGTAAAACTTATTCGATTTGAAAAAATCGAAAAAAAATTCAAATTTTGAGTTAATCTAATCGAGTTATTCGAGTCAACTCGAGTAAGTAATTCGAATTTTGGGTTTGAGTTGAATTTTACAATTCGAATAACTCGAATAATAGATTGGTGTAAATACCCCTTTAGTCCCTGTCAATTTTGAAAATGAGCAAATTAGTTTCTCTATCAACAAAAATTACAAAAGAATACTTATAAAAATTCCAAAATTTATATTTTTTAGAAAAATATAAAAAATTGAAAAAAATTCTAAAAATATATAAAGAAAGTTAATTTTTTTTAAATAATGATTTTAGGACCTAAATAAGTTAATTAATGATTCAAGTTTATCATACTAAAGTATTTTATTTTTGTTGAGAAGTTTTTATTTATTTGACAATATTGAATGGCTAATCTTTAGGGATTATAGCTGATTTTTAGAGATTCTAATTAGAGATATTCTTTGCTTATATGATTCAATGCTTCATATATATATTTGTACATATTTCTAAGGAATACATAGTTTTGAGTGAGTTTTCCTCAAAATAGTAGAGTATTCATCTCTAATTTCATCATGGTATTAGATTTTTGATCCGATTTTTTGGGATAATATAATCTTTAAATGTAACTTCCAGCACGAATCTTTAATTTGTTGTCTCATGTCTGTTCCCTTCTCTCTATGATGCATACTCTTATGTAGGAGGAGAGTCTTTGTGCTCTATAATCCACGTATTGAGAAAGTTGATCTCATTTCTAACCAAGATGGTTCATTGGGTGGTAAGTCTGACAAGGATTACTTGACGTGTGACTATTGTGGTAAGCCTCGACACATTAAAGATTCGTGCTGGAAGTTACATGGTTGACCCGTTCGAGGTTGTGGTAGAAAGAGGGGGTAAATTTGTCAGATTCTGTGACAACAGAGGACAAGTCCATTTTTGCAAGGAGTTTTACCTCAGATGAGATTCAACATCTCCGATGTCTCGTCTCAATTGGACTTAACTTCGGGTTTTAAGTCTAATCATGTGAAATTAGGTACTATTTTAAATGCTCCATCTACTTCTGAATATTGGATTATTGATTCCGGTGCAAATAGACATATGACAGGGTCAAACAAAAGCTTATTGAACTATACTACTTGTCCATCTAAAGATAGTGTGCAAATAGTTGATGGCTCCCTTATCTTTATCTCTGGATCAGGTTTTGTTTGTACTCCCAATACTCCTTCATGTCCCTAAATTCCCGATTAATCTTTTATCTGTTAGTACTATCACTAAAGCCTTAAATTGTAAACTTGAATTCTTTCCCGATCATTGTGTCTTTCAGGACCTCCTGATAGGGAAGACAATTGATGGTGGTAGATTGTGTGATGACTTATATCTTCTAGATCAATTGATTAGTATGTCTCAAGCCTTATTTGGAAAGAATAAAGATGTCAACCAGGAGATAATTCAGTGGCATAGGCGGTTAGGACATCCATAATTTATTTTTCTTGCCAATATGTTTCCTACTTTGTTTTCAAGAACTAAGTTGGATTTTTTAGTTTGTAATGCATGTAAGTTTGCTAAGCATACAAGAAACAATTATCTTTTACGTAATAATAGAAGTACTGTTCCTTTTGAGATTATTCATTTTGATATTTGGGGCCCTACTTGCCTTACTTCTTTATCTGGTAATCATTGGTTTGTTACATTTATTGACTGTTGCACTTGGATGACATGGATTTTTTATTGAAGTCCAGAAGTAATGTTTTCTCGTGTTTTCGTTCTTTTCATAAATTGATTACTACTCAGTTTGATGCCAAGGTTAAGATTTTGCAAACTGATAATGGAACCAAGTATAACTTTAATGATTATTTAGAATCACATGGGATTCTGCATCAGACCAGTTGTCTCGGTACAAGTGCTTAGAATGGTGTTGCCGAAAGGAAAAATCGGAATCTTTTGGAGGTTGCTAGATCACTTATGTTCACTATGAACCTTCCAGAGCCTTACTAGGGGATGCGATTTTGGTTGCTGCTTATCTCATTAATCAGATGTCTCTTCGAGTCATTGATTTTAAAAGTCCTATAGAAATCTTACAGGGTAAGACGGATTATTCGGTTTCACCGAAGGTCTTTGGTTGTGTTTGTTTCGTCCATCTTCGACATAGGAGCAAACTAGATCCTCGAGCAGTTAAATGTGTTTTCATTGATACTCTCCCACACAGGAGAGTTACAAATGTTTCCATCCGCCATCTAGAAAGTATTATATATTATAGATGTAACATTTCGTAAGGATGAATCTTACTTTTCTTCATCTCAACCATCTCTTCAGGGGGAAGTTATTGAAAATGAAGAGATGACACCTTACTCTGTTACTCTTATGAGGGAAAATTTAGTTCCATCAGAGACTTCGGTGCAAGAGAAGACTAGTGGACGGTTGTTGGATAGACCTGATTTAAGGACATACATTAGAAAAGGCAAGAAGTGAGATGCCATCATACAATCTATTTTGTGTCTTGACTCTTCATTGTCAGGTGAGTCTTCTTTACCTGAATTTGCTACTAATTTAGAATTACTAATAGCCCAACGAAAAAATGCTAGAACTTGCACTTTACATCCTATCTCTGACTTTGTCTTTTAAGATTATTTATCCCCATCCTATAGAGTTTTTGTTTTGTCCTTGTTCTCTAGTTCTGTTCCACAAGATTGGAGAGAAACTATCGCTGATCCAAGATGGAAGAAGGTTATGATTGAAGAAATGCAGGCTTTAGCAAAAAATGAGACGTGTGAATTGATTAATCCTTCTATGGGGCAGAAAATGGTTAGCTGCAAATGAGTTTTTACTATAAAGTATAAGGCTGATGGTTTAATTAAAAGACCTAAAGCTAGATTAGTAGCGCAATGATTCACTCAGACATATAGAGTGGATTATCAAGAAACATTTGCTCCGGTTGATAAATTAAACACGATTAGGATTCTTTTATCATGTGCAACAAATCTCAATTGGGACTTACAACAATTTGATGTAAAAAATGCTTTCTTATAGGGAGACTTGGAGGAAGTGTATATGAAAGTTCCTTCAAAATTCGAGGATAAAGATATTCAAGGGAATGTGTGTAGACTGAAAAAAGACCCTATATGGAATAAAGCAATCTCCCAAAGCATGATTTGATAGATTTAGTAAAACCATGGTGTTGTTTTGCTATCGACAAAGTGATGCTGATCATACCCTCTATATAAAACATCACAAGAGTAAGGTTACTCTTCTTATAGTTTATGTTGATGACATAATTATGACAGGAGATGAGAGGGAAGAAATGACCTGACTTAAGAAATAATTGGCTCAGGAATTCGAAATCAAAGATTTGGGAAAGTTACAATATTTCCTTGAAATAGAAGTGGCTAGATCAAAAGAGGGAATCTTTATTTCCCAAAGAAAGTACATCCTAGATCTTCTGACAAAGACTGACATGTTGGGTTTCAAACCAGCAGAATCACCTATTGAGAGTAATCACAAGTTACAAGCAAGGATCGATGAAATGGTGGATAAAAGGAGATATCAAAGACTCGTTGGACAATTGATTTATCTTGCTCATACTCGACTTGATATAGCTTATGCAGTTAGTTTGGTAAGCTAGTTTATGCAGGATCCTCGCGAAGTCCATATGTAGACAGTATTGCGAATTTTGTGCTATTTGAAGTCTAAACCAGGCAAAGGCATTCTTTTCTCCAAAAATAGTCATCTCAAGATAGAAGTATTTACAGATGCAGATTGGGCTGACTCTCTTGATAAGGGGAGAGCGTTCGATCGAATCGAATGAAAAAATTTTGAGTTAATCGAGTTGACGAATCCTATTTTATTATCCTAACTCGATTTGAAATTTTCTCGAATCGAGTTCTCGAATCGAGTTGAGTGAAATAGATTTCGAATCGAATATATTTGTTCGAGTTAAATTAAAAAATGATTTTGGTGTTTTTTATTTTTGTGTAATCTTTTTTTTTTAAATATTTTTTTTTTGAAGTTTTTAAATATGATCATACAAAGAAAAATTAAAGTGAACAAATAGAAGCAATTGATAAATAAGAATGAGAGGATTTTGACTTTTAGGGTTAAAGGGGGAGAAATAAAAGATTTTTTGGAGTTAAAAGGGGGAGGGAAAGTAAAACTTTTTGGATGTAAGGGGGAAAAAAATTGTGGGGGGATTAGATTTTTGGGGTAAAAGGGGAGGGAAAGTAAAAAAAAAATGATTAAAGAGTTGGTGGGGTAGAAGAGGGGGCTGAGGGTAGTTTGATATTCGATTTGTTCGAATTTGAAAATTTAATTCGAACTTAGAATTCATAACAATGACTCGATTAATTCGATTAACTCGATTCGAATAATTTGAAGTTCGAATTTTTTTTCGATTTTTTCGAGTTGAATCGAATTTTACTCACCCTTACTCCCTTACTCTTGATTACAGAAAGCCTACAATGGGTTATTATACTTTTGTGGGAGGAAACTTAGTCACTTGGAGGAGTAAGAAACAAAGTGTTGTGACTCGATCAAGTGCAGAGGTTGAATATAGTGCCATGACTTAAGGTGTTTGTGAGCTTTTATGGCTGCAAAAGGTACTGGAAAAGCTAAAGTTGTTGAACGAAAATGAATCAACCTTGTACTGTGACAACAAAGTAGCCATCAACATAGCTTAAAATCCAGTGCAACACGATAGGACCAAGTACATCAAAATAGATCGCCATTTTATCAATGAAAAAGTAGCCAGTGGTGTTTTAAGTCTATCTTGTCTAGCATCTGAAAAATAGTTGGCTGATGTTTTTACTAAATGACTCAGCTATAATACTTAGCATAATCTTCTTTGCAAGTTGGACATGCGAGACATCTATGCACCAACTTGAGGGGTAGTGTTGAGAATCTTTGATTTATTTGACAACATTGAATAACTAATCTTTAGGGATTATAACTGATTTTTGGAGGTTGTAATTAGAGATATTCTTTCCTTATATGATCCAATGCTTCATGTATATATATCTGTACATATTTCTAAGAAATACATAATTTTGAGTGGGTTTTTCCTCAATATATTAGAGTATTTATCTCTAATTTCATCAATTTATTATTATTATTTTGCTTTGAAAAAGTTTTCAAATGTATATGGTTTCAAACTTTTGTGCTTTAACACGAAATTAGTTATATTGTAACAAAATTTTAATTTGACATGTTTGATTTTTTAATTTAACTTGAACAATTTCACTCGATTCGACTTAACTCAAATTTCATTTCACTAGACTCGATCCGAAAAAAATTGAAATCGAGTTAGGATGATAAAATAGGACTTGTCAACTCGATTAACTTACAATTTTTTCACTTGATTTTATTCAATTCTGTCATATGCTCACCACTAGCCATGGCATCACAAGGGAATTTTTTGAGTTCCACTAATTATAGGTGGGTTATTCACTGTGGGCTTTCTTAAATCACCACTAATATACCTCTACCTTCCTCTAGCTTTGGTGAACAACAGACATGATCATGGCCATGCGAGATAGTTGTTCACATTGATCTTTACGAGAGTAATTTGCGAAGAGGGGTTGTCAAAGCTAACAAATATCATTTCCTTAATTCTCCTCTAAATAATAATTGGGAGAAAAGAGAAAAAAAAATCAACGAAATTGTCTTCAAACAAAAACTCAGAACTCAAACATGGCTCCAATAAAAAAACTCAAACCAGCATCAATGGACCCAATAACAGCAAGGGAAGCTGGAAATAACCCAAGGAAGTCGATGATGATGATCGGAGAAACGACTTCTAGGGAGGTATACTTCATGTGCCGGAACATTAACAAAAGGGAAGGCTTCTAGCGGCGCATGAGGTTGTTGCGCAGAGACAGAGGCTGTGTGATTTTTGCGTTTGATTGGAAATGAGGCTGAAGCTCTCCTATGGATGGCAATGAGAATAACAAATGGGGCTAAGGGGATAAGTACCTAATTTTTTTTTCTAAGGCTAAGAGAACATGGAATATTCACTATTAGACCTCTAAATCTGGAATTATAGCTTTGGTACCATGTAGAAATCAGAGTATTTGAAAAAGAAATAAAAAATTAGGAAAAAATTTAGAGATAAAACTAATTCTCTCTTATGTTGTGCGAGGAAAGATTACAATGAATTTATATGCGCTGTAAGAGCCTAAGGGAAACTAATAATTAATAAATCCCTAAAATAGAGCCTAAAATCCTAATCTGTACAATCTGTCAATAATCAAGGATTGGCAGTCAAATATTTAATTTGGTCAACAATAACTTTACTTGTGAGTGTGGTTTTGGTGTTATATTCATACAGCTAGATAGTGGATACAATCATTGTGATTTAGCCGGTATACAAGCAAGCATCTAGGCTATGATGCTCCAACTCTTCATTTTTCTTGAATCATCCGTGAGCAGCATTCGTGTCCAACTCATTTGCACATGGACATGCAAATATGGTCCTCCAAGAACAAAAAACTTTTAAAAAAATTAAGCATGACACATACATGTATGCGGCACTCACACCCGAGTCTAAGAACATAGCATCTAGAGACTATGGCATTATATGAATGCAGATTGTAGACTAAAAATGCCATTTGAATTCATACACTTTCTTAAAGAAAATGTTGTAGTTTTAACATCAGATTCAGACTTGAAAGACCCCCATTAAGTTTGAACACGGGACATTTCATTTACTTTTGATAATTAAGGCTTAAAACTTAGTCTTTTGATGTATGGTTTGAACGTTAACACAATCAATGGTTTCCCTCTGCACTTACTGGAAATTTGTTAGCATTATTCTATTGTTTTACTTTAAGCTTGTGGTATGGTGCTGCAGAATCTGAAGTTCACTTAATTGCTTGTTTAGGTACTGATAAATTACGGAAAATTTCCAAATGCCATGCTACTGCTAGACTTTGGTTTCACACTTCCATATAATATTCATGACCAGGTTAGTTTTGAAAGTTGATTTGAAGTACTTATCTTCTTTGGTATAACTGTACAAGCTTGACTTATACGCCTTTGTTACTCTCACTCTTCATTTCTTGAAGTACCTATGTCCGGCACTTATGTTTGACCCATATCTAGGTATGGGTATGGGGACATAGCTTTCCAACTACTTAAAAAAAACCTGAAAAAGATTCAATATATTTGTTCCAGACACATACTCATTTTTGACATTTACATCCGAGTCCAAGTAATATAATTATACGTTGTTGATTGTTCTGCAATTATATGTTTCTTTATATGTGATTAGCACAACTACATTGTGGTTGAAATGACAAAATGTAAATTTAAGAAAAAATGTGAGAAGAAATAAATGAAAAGAAGATATGCAAGTATAGAAATGTTGTGACGTACAATTGGCTGTGATTGTAGAAAATTAAAAGTTAATTAATGTACAATATTTAAATTGTCATATTACATTTTTATATTTTATTTTATATTTTTAATATGATATAATTTGGGTTGTGTCATTTCCTCAAGTGAGTTGGCATCTCTTGATTCAGTGACACTATACTTGGTAAGCCCTTTTATTCATATTCATATTATAGATTTTAGTATCTTTCTTGGTATTTGTAATTCATCATCTTAGTCTGAAGTAAAAAACATATGCATATACAATTTACATAAATGTGACTAAATGTTATTTTAATGTTTAATCTTCTTAAAAAGAATGATGCTGACTCTCAGGTACAAATCCAGTTGAGCATCCCACATGATGATAATCTTCGTGAAATGAAATTGGAACTTCTGCAACATCTTACACCAAAAATGAAAGATGCAGTTGATTTTAGTTGTCCAGAAGATACTTTCATAATCAAGTTGGTATTGATGCTTAATTCTTTAATCTTATATCTCTAATGACAAACTAACAATGTTGACAGATGTTAGAGGTTATGCTGACTGCTATTTATTTCGAATGTTGCTCTGACACTTCATTTTTCTCTAAATATGTCTGACACATATTTGAACATAGGTACGAGGATACTATCCTCTTAGAACCCTCCAAATGTATGGAAAAACTTAAAACAATCAAGCATACCCATATTCGACACTCATAGCCAAGTCCAAGTAACTTAGCCATTTTCTAAATGTCATTCTCTGCTAACTTTATATTTAGCTCTTGAATTGGATGCTCTACTGTTACTGTCTTAAAATTTCTGTGGAAGTTCATATGACTCCTGAATCATGTTGCTGATTTCTGTTTGTAATGATCGGTTTATTACACAGGGAAGTTAGATCTCCTCGAGGAAAGGGGAAGGGTCTTCCACAGGCACTACGTGCATTTGCTCGTCTTTTATGCTGTAACTCTTCCCAAGGTTTTATTTAGATAATTCTTTCCTTCCATGTGTGTGATTTGACTATTCTTCAAGGATTTAGTTTTATAGTTTTAGTCTTTTAGACCTTGCAGTCCTAATATTCACTTTGAACTTAATCATCAGAACTTAGTGACTTGGCCATGGAAGCTGCACAAATTGATGGCCGGTTAGCTCGGCGTCCACTAAAGGATAGCCGGAGAGAGTTCAAGGCACATAAGATGTTATCATCTCACATCACTCAGTTAATGCAGAAATATGATACAGCCATTAAGGTAATCTACTTGCCACTTTTTATGCCTCAAATATATGAGGGGTGGGGGGAACTTAGAGAAGATTGAATATACCTGTGTTGGACACTGTATTTGACACTCAGCTAGAATCCAAGTAGGGAATACAAAAAGATGATAGAAGATTATGTCATGTATAACTTGTATGGATGAAAAGAAAGAAAGAAACTCGTCTAAAACTGACATAAAATGCAATATTATATCTTTTTGAAAATAGCATATTCTTATGAACTATGTTACATTGACTCTTTATCTTGCTTAAGATATCTGTGCCCAACACATATTAGGATATAATTATGGGGGTATGATCTTCCAAATATATGGAAAACTTAAAAGAATTAAATTTTCTTGTGTTTGACTCGTGCTCATCATATGTAGCACTCGCTCTCAGTCCAGTAGTATAGGTTATGAACTAAAGGCTAATATATCAAGATGATAAAATATTATTGCATGTTTTACTTGTAAAGATGGAAAGGAAGAAAGAAGCTCTTCCTCAAAAAATGACATAAAATGCAATCTTCATATAATTTTGAAAACAGTATGTTGTTAGAACTGTTACAGGGGCTCTTCATTTTTCTTAAAAGTATCAATATTCAATATTTATGTTAGACACATAGTTGGACATGGACATGGATGTAGGAGAATAATCCTCTGAATCTATGTAAAAACCTAGAAAATAATTGAGCAGACCTGTGTCTGACTTAAGATAGTAAAATATTACTAAATATCTAACTTGTATAGATGAAAGGAAACGAACAAATTCTTTTTGGAAAACTGACATAAAATGTGGTACTCTTATCTTTGTAAGGACATTCTTGTACAGAGTGTTAAAACAATTGCATGAAGCAATGTATGCTTATCTATTTACAAAAGCTTTTCACTTCAAGCTTCTGGACATGTATTTGCAGTCTCTTCCTGTCAATTCCCCCTCAATGAGTAACACTTTCACTCTTCGGAGGCAAATGGCGCATGATCTCCTAACTGGTGAACTTCGTGTCCTGAAATCTGCATCCATATGGTTGAATAATTACTGTGCGGTTCTGAAATCAACAAGCAACTGTCGGAGTCAATGGAAAAACCGTATCTGAAAAAGGCAAGAAATCTTTTTTTTTTTTTGTGAACTACTTCATTGGTAATCACTATGCTTAAAGTTTATCCAGCTTTTTTGGGGTATAGTGAACTGTAAACAGTTGGCAATATATAAGCAAGCTTTTGGAGTCATTCTTTTGCCCACGATCCACCGTCCAAGTCAATGATGGAAAGCAGAATCCGGAAGTCAAGAATTTTGCTTTTTCTTTTAATGATCACAAAACCCAAACTGAAAGTTAAGAATTTTGCTCCTTTTGGTTTTTTTTTAATTGCTTTGATGGGTAATCTTTATGCCTAACTGTAATTTGTAATTTCTTGGAAGATATTTTTGTTTTTTAATAAGAGGTACGGGATGTTAAGGGGTTAAATCCGAGACTGGTGTCAACTTGAGACTTGAGCACGAAGTATTTTGCTACTCCACCGGTGATTGAGTGAATAAAGTTTCGGAGAGATTTAAGCCAAAGTCACACAAGACAAGGGTAGTAAAAGAGTGAATTGGGTGTTTAGGGCTTTGTTAGCTCATCCTTGCAACAATCATCCAACTGCATTTAAAATCTAGCATGTTTAGGGTACTTGTCCTCCATGTTGCCAGCAAAATTTGATCCACTTTACAGATTTCACACTAATCTGTTCCGAATCAGAGTCCTTTTGTCCAAAAGACAGGGTAGTAGAAGCCTAAATTGGCTGTCTAGGATTTTCTTACCTCAACCTTGCATCCAAGTGTGTGATCGACAATCATTTTTTTAAGAGGAAAAAAGCCAACAAAATTTTGGACACTACACCGGCAAATAGGAGACAATTGGAGGATCCAATAGGCGCCAGTTTCTCTCTCTCTCTCTCTCTCTCTCTCTCTCTCTCTCTCTTTCTCTCTCTTTTCGATAATAGGATTACATTAACAAATTAAGATTTTGTTTATCAGTTCCTTAAAAAACTATAAAAAAGTTATGAAAAGATGGGTTTATAAAAAAAAGTGTATCAAGCTTTCACAAGTCAAAAAATGGTAGAAAATAATTTATATATCCTTCTTTACACCAAATAAACAAATCACTGAAAGGCAGAACCGTTTAAATTGATTTCAAGGAGAGATCAGACAACACGTTCAAGCTCTACAATGTAGAAAAATGAAGTATATCTATGGTTACTGGTATGTATTCCCCATCCCCAGAGAAACATGACCGATGGAGAAATTGTCAATGCAACTATCGTAAAACTTCCAAGCCTTCTTTTAGACTTATGCATGATTGAAGATACACGAAGTTAGTAGAAAACATGCCCTCTTAAAGATGTTTTAGAGATAAATAATTGACCAAAAGTAAAACAAGCTATCCATCCATACATATCTATCCTCTTCAATCAACCTACTTTCTAAACATGCTTACATGTACAGTTGATGATTCGACTAGAACTTCTAATAAAAGTAAATTTAATTCCACCTTTTCATCAATAAATCAAGCTCTAACATTTATCACTTGGACCAAATATATATAGCTTCCCCATTAGTAAGCCAGCTGTGGATTTTTACAGTTTTTCTTTATCAAATCTTTTTATCAGATTTTTATGATTTTTTTATAATTTTCTGAAAATTTAAGATTATATATTTAAAAATCAAGTGATGATGTGAAATAATCTCAAAGTATTATATTATCACTCTTAACAACGTGACAAAAACACTATCTGATAAAATCCAAGTTCAAAGACTAATTTAAATAAAAAAAATCTAAAAAACAAATTATAAATGTAAAAAAAATAGAATATCGATGGCAAGAAAAGAGAGAAAAAAGAATACACAAATTTTAGGTGGAAACTCTTTTAGAAAAAAACCATGGGTAATGAGAAGAAAATTCATTATGTTAAATTCGAATAATTATAAGGAATATAGACTGCGTCTATTTATATATAGGTTTAGAAAACCTTATTCTAATCAACATCTAATAGAAGTAATGTAGTAAGGTTGATACCGTACCCCCTATCTTGCCACTTGTATTTTATTTTAATAAAAATTTGGGTCACAACTCTAACAGTAAAAAATTGTCAAATTCAAACACTTTATCACGACAAAATATAGTGTTAGATTTCATTTGATGAGCTTGGAAATAAACTATATTTGAGCTTGAAAATTTAATGAAATCAAAACACTACTCAAATATAAGTCAAATTTGATCATGAAAGTTAAATAAGTTAGAACGTTTGAATTTGTCTAACAAAAATTCAAAGGTAACTCAACTTGAAATTATTTAATTCAACTTAGAATAAATTAATTGATTCAACTTGGAATAACTCAACTTAAAATAAGCCTAACTTTATTTAAAAAATAGTAATTTAATAAAATAAATATATGTGTTAAATAAATAATAACTAAAGTAGAAAGAATAAAAGATAAGAAAAAGGAAGTATGTATTCTTTTATTCATCAATCATATATTTCTAATACTTCTTCAAAGTCACTGAATGTAGTATTTGATTCATTTCTTTGTTTTTCCTTTCCACACTTCACATGTTGAGAGAACTATGAATAGTTTATACATGACAAAAGATATGCAAAAGAGAATTACATTGGAGTTATATTTCCTGTATGAGCCATGTAAAAAGAGCTATAATCTTACTTTGATTAAATCCCCTCCAAAATATGAGTGTGGTAAAAAATCCAAACCTCTGTTATAATCTATGTAGGGGCAAGTTGAAATGTAATGTGAATGCAGCTGTTACAAATATAAAGGGTTGACGAGCTGGGCAGTAGTTTTACGTGACTTGAATGATTCTTTTGTTCGATGCTGCTTGAGATTTTGGGTAGGATGCAAGGCACCTCATATTGTTGAAGCATTATCCATACAAGAGGCTTTATCTTGAATGAAGTCAATGAAATTGGATGTCATTATTATGGAGTCTATTAGTGCTTTGAAGGTTTCGACTATGGATCTTTCTGAGTTTGATTTGATTATTTAAGATTCTATTGAGTTAAAATCTCATATTCAGTTGACTCGTAAGAAAGTTAATAAGGCAGTTCATAAGCTTGTTAAGGTATCTTTATTGTATGCTAACTACTACGATTGTGACGTTGTTCTGAATTGCATTGCAGAAGTTGTTATTTCGAACACTCATGTTACTAAAACTACTAATATTGAAGAGCTTAGGAACTAATTTATTGAGTGAACCTGTTGGCCAATTCTTTTCATTAATTTTAACGTTGGTCTTTGCTTATCTTTCAAAATAAAAATAATAATGGCAACTAGTAAGCATTTTATTGAAGCTAGTGAAAAGATGAATGCTTTATTATTAAAAAACAAACAAACATTCAATAAGAATAAATAAATAAAAGTTCCTAACTAAAAATTGTTCAACGAATATGATACACGTTGTAAGTGAAAACAAATTTCAAGCCAATTAAAAAACATGTGTCTAGTCGAAATTATCGTGGGTAAACCCAAAATTATAAAGGTGAAAATGATAGCGCTATATCTGTATCATAATTATTTTTCTTTAATTAGTTTAATTTAATTAAGATATAAATATTAAAAATTTATGTTTTCACTAATTAAAAATCAAATAATTAAATGATAATATTAAATGATTATTTTATCTCTAAATTAATTAAATTAATAAGAGATAAATAATAAATAAAAGAGTTTAAATTTTTGTATAACAATCAAATGGATAAGTTAAATCCTACAAGAATTCTCTTTTATTCAAGTAATTGTCACTATAAAAAGGGGTCACTCGAAGCCATTATACACATACACAAGTTCAAAAAGCCCAGAAGATCTCTATAGAAATCTCTAAAGAGCTTGAAGAAAATTTGAAGAACACTGAATCAGTTCTGAAGAAAGTGGAGAAGAAGTCAAAAGCCATTTATGAAGAAAGCCACCTTTTGATCCAAATCAACTAAAAAAAGGATGTCCAAACTTGTTTCAAGAGCAAATCAACACGACAGTTGAAGCAATCCTCATCCAACCAACATCAATTCAGACGGCCCTTGGATCGAAGCCAAAACAGAGAGAAGAATCAAAGAAGTTTCCTTTGTATTCACAAAATTTCTAGAGATTGTAACTTTTCTTTCAAAGTTATCAATATATTTGACTTTAAATTTCAAGTCAACTTTCGAATTAAAATTTGTGTGTACAAATTTCTAGAACACCGTGGGGCAATCTTTACCTGTCATCTATTCTTTTGAGAGTCAAAGTTAAAAGTTATGACGACCTTAAAGAAGATCATCATCAGCAATCCTGCTCAAGCTAATCTTGTAGCCTGTTTAGCTTATCATCAAGCACTAATATTCTTGCCCATCCTCATGAAACTAGGCAGAAGACGAAAGCTCTTCTTGAGTTATTCAAGAAAACTTCTTTAATGCTTAGTGACATTCCACTTTTTGATGCTTGTTCACCAGATCTAGAAAAAGTTTCTCCTCGAGGACTAAGTGTAGCTCGTCTGTAACACCCTAGGTTTGGCGGGTTTAAGATTAAGACATATAGTAGTAAAATAGCCTGTTTGACTAAGTGTGATCCGCCCAATTACGTATTTTGACATATACGTGTGGGCATATGGTAACTGTCATATAAGTAAGTGAGGATTCTATTTTAGGATATTCCACTGGTCAAGAGAAAAGATTGTGTTAAGCAAAAGAAAAAAAGGGTACTTATGATATGAGTTAACGCCAAAGATATAGCGCACCTTATTCATCAGAAGTACTGTGCTAGTTAGATTGTAAGGTAACTTGATTAGGAACCGACTGGATAGACTAGACTGATATTTGAAAATGTGGGGTACTCATTTATGATTCTCTTAGAATTTGTAAGCCATTAAGAATGACAAGTTTTGAAAATGTATGACACTTGTTAAGTTCCACTAAGTAAGATGAGTCGTATTTATAGGTGTGAAAAGGGTTCTAATAGAGGTTCTTGTTGATGAGTCGTATTTATAGGTGTGAAAAGGGTTCTAATAGAGGTTCTTGTTCTTCTTCTTCCCTAAGTGGTACTCTTTGATTCTTTTTCTTAAGCATGTCTTTAAAAAACTTTTATAATATATATCGAATCTGTAACAAGTCTAATGTAATAAGTTATTTTAAATACTTTCCTTTATTTTTAGACATTAAGTTTCCAGTTAAAATAATAAATAAAGTGTTTAACGAAATGAGTAATTGTCAACTATTTTGATAATTTGTTAAATATTATGATGTAACACCCGAGATCTGGATCTAGCGAATTAGATCAGGTTAAGGGTGTTATATAGCCGATTATCATTCAAGGGGAAAGGCATCCAGTCATGGGATCACGTCATCCTAACATCTCCCTCGAAGCCAAATTTTGGAGTGATGAATGTCATGACAACTAGCGCAACAACCTTAAAAGAACAAGTGGCATCCCTGGAAATCGCAGTGAAGAGTATTACTACAAACCTCAAACAAATGGATGAATGGATGGAGTTCATGATGAAAAGCTAATTGATCTTTCTGGGAAAAACCGATCAATGAAGAGGTTCAACTGAGAATTTACCAGATGAGCTTGGTGAACAATCCAATGTACAAGAAGCCAAAGATCCTCAACCTACAATCAATGAAGTTATCACCACCAATCAACTCAAGGAGCTCATCAAAGAAGCTGTCAAATATCAAGTTGATTATGTAACTCAACATTCATATACTTAAACCAAGTCGTACTCTTACAAGATTGATCACCTCAAAATGCCAACAAATTATCAACCTCTCAAATTCCAACAGTTTGATGGCAAAGGGAACCCACACCAACATGTTGCTCATTTTGTGGAGACTTATAATAACTCCAAAACTAATGGTGATATAATGGTAAAGCAATTTGTCCAGTCACTTAAAGGAAATACCTTTGACTGGTACATTGACCTGGAGCTTGAAACAATCAATAGCTAGGAATAACTCAAACATGAATTTCTCAACATATTCTATTTCACTAGTGGCATTTTTAGCATGATCAAGCTTACTGGCGCATGACAGTGGAAATATGAACCAGTCATTGACTACACCACCGCTGGAGGAATTTAAGTCTGAATTGAAAAGAAAAATTGTCAGAATCTTTAACCCTCGATATGCATATCCAAGGAATAAACTATGGATTGCGCTATATTCTTCAAGACATTAAGCCAAAGAGCTTTAAAGAGTTAGCCACTCGAACTCATGCTATGGAGCTGAATATGAAACCTGTTGGAAATCTAGAGCCCCCATTCTAAGAGCCAAAAAGGGGCAAAGTGAAGCAATAAACTAGAAAATAGGGCAAGACCATTCCCAGCAAGGGAGAAAGTGAGCAATCTATGGCTGTAAACTATAATCCTCTCAAGGTTCCTTTGAAATTTACACAATCTTCTCCATATCAAGATAGAAACAAAGGGAAAATTACTCTAAGAGAGGGGTAAGAAAAGAAGTATCCCTCTCTTTTTTTTGACATCACAAGTATGTAGGAAGAACTTTTTAAAAGTAGGCTATTCAGTTACCAAAAATTAAGCTACCAAAAGAAGCTGATAAAATTGATGATCTAAATTACTACAAGTACCATCGCTTGATCAGTCACCCTATTGAGAAGTGTTTTATGTTGAAAGACAAAATTTTGCAGCTTTACGAAGAAGAAAAAGATTAAGTTTGAGGAAGAAACAATGCCATCACACTTGACGCCAGTCAAAATGGTTCCTCAAATAAATTTGGTGATAAAGTTTGGCTCTTTTGATCCCATCATTTTGACCCTAGATGTGTGTTTGACGGATAATCCACAATAGAATGAGGGCAATCATCTTCCTCAAAATGATAATCAAGGTGATGGTTGGACATTTTTCACAAATCAAAGAAGTCAAAAGAAATGCTCTCCAAAACCTTTGGAATTTTTTATATCGACTAAGGCATTCTCCCAATCAACCAAGTCAACAAATCACAAAGTGCCCCAAAGAAAGAAAGTCCTGCTAAGAATGCGAACTCAACAAAGCTAATAACACTGAATGAATTCATGCCACCTTCATTCAGAGATGGAGATTGCACTCCAGTGACTTGCAATTATATTGGTGATGGTGGAGATTTGAAAGTGAAGACAACTATGACACGATAAGATTAGAAATGGGTTATCACACTAGTGCATTAAATATTAGCTTTACTGACAAAGACTTGTTATTAGGATCCACTTCTCACAATAGTTGATGGTGGCTCTGCTATCAACATAATCCCTTTGAAGATAATGAAAGATTTGGGGGATGCAAAGTCAGTTGATGATTGAAGGATTCAACACCAAAGGGGTAAAGGGCTCTTGGTAAATTCAGACTTCAACTTTTCATTAGAGGCATGAAATCAAGCCCACAGTTCCATGTGATTGACGCTAATAAGACATACAACATATTGCTAGGACTATTGTGAATTCATCAAAATGGTGTTGTTTCCTCCAATCTTCTCTAGTGCTTCAAGTATAGTAGTAATGGCCAAGTCAAAATAGTTGTTCCAGATACATAGTCAATTTCTACAGTTGAAGTTCATTTCGCTGATGCTAAGTTTTAGTTGAAGAGTTCATTTACAAAAGAAACAATAGGCATCCTAATCAAGGACTCAAAACAAAAGGTGAAGGTTGTTGCTCTTACTCTTGGTGCAAATGATGAAAAAAATTCAAGGTTTAAAGACTTCGATCAATAACTTGGAAGAATTAAAAGTCAATGAACCTCCACCTGAAGGATGTGAAAGGCTTGTTACATCTCCTCGTGAGCATGAAAGTCTTCTCTCCTATCAAGACAAAGGTTTTGATCCGAATGCATATAAAATTCACCCAAATGATGGTTACAAGTAACAAGAGGTGGTGAAATTGGCACGCAAGATGGTTGAGCCAAAAAAAAAAAAAAAAAGACTCAGTTGAGTTTTGTCAAAATTCTTCAAGTATGGAAAAAAAATCATATCGTGTTGGAACTTCTAAAACAAGGCTTGGATATACTCCATTGAAATTGAATATCCGTAGAGAAAATTCAGGGCACATAATCGCAGAAGAAGTTTCAAAAGAGCAAAAAGATTCTACAATGCCTCCAAGATCTTTAGTATTTGACCATTTAGGAGAATACACAACAAGGCATTTAGTGTTAAACCACCTAAGTCTCCAACCTCCTCAAAGTCAAATGTTGAGTGAATTGAAAGAGAAAACATTGAAACATCTGTTACTAAGACAAGTTTTATCCATTTAATGTTTGAGAGTTCAAGTTCTGGAAAGGTTAGTCGCATTAAGAAAAGAAAAGCTCACACTCTAAAAATATTAATGCATTTTCATAGCAAAATTACCTCATAGATGAAAAGGTAGTCCTAGTTGAAGATAACTACTGGTGAAGTCTTAAAAGCCAAATAATACATGATAGTAATAACTAATACATCCATGAAGGAAGAATGTTAAAATATGAAGCCCTTACATCTTATTATCTATTTATCAAAGGGATCGATGAAGAGTCTCGAGAAGAGGAAGCCCAAGAAGCTTCTTCGTCATCTGAAGAAGGAAATCAAGCCACTATTAATGAGTTGAAACAAGTTAGCATTGGTATTGGTGAGGATCCACACCAGCCCTTTATCAGTGCAGGCTTGTCTCTTGATCTGTCGTAATTTGATATGCCAAATTAGGCTTTTCGTTAAACTCAATAAGCTTGTTCTCGAGCAATGTTAATGTTTTTTTGATAGTCTAGTTTAATTTTAACTTTCTCGTTTTAATAAATGTTAATACATATTTGCACTTATTTTGAGACCTAAATTGGCCAAATGCGCCATTGGGGGCCCTAACGACTGATTAAATGTTGTAGGAACACAATGGTGGCCTGATATTGAGTGAAAACATCCCCAAGGGGCTCACCAACAGTGGTATCGTGACATTCCCTTTGGGTATCATGATATCCAGCCACAAGGAAATTCCTCATTTAGAGATTGTCGATGATATCTAGACATGGGTATCACGATATCACTATCGTGAAGGGACAAAAAAATGATGCTAGGGGTAGTCATTGTCCTGCCGAAGTGCCAATTAGAAATGCACATTCAATGGCATTTTAGGCAACACTTTTGGGTCAAATAGCTGCTAAAAGAAGCCAATTTTGGCTGAGGAAAGATAAGAGAAGCATTAGGAGTAATTTAGTGTAGTTTTCTCTTAGTTTTTTCTTTTAGTTTTTTTCTGCTCATTTTCTGCATTTTTTTCTTGTTCTTATCATTTTTTAAGTTAATTTAGTTACTATTGTAGCTAGGGTATATTTGCACTTTTAGTACTTCTTTTTACTTGTAATGATTTTTCACTCTTTTGCTTAATGTTATTTTAGTTTCCTTTAGTTTAATCTATTAAAAAAAAATTAAACTTTAATGTTTCTTGTTCATCATTTTGCTACTGAATGCTCATTTTTACTTTTCCTTTAAGTTTTCTAAGTTAAAAATCCCAACTTTTATTTTCTTGTTAAGTTTGATGTTAACCTTCTTTTATGTTTGTTAGCTTACTTTTTAGGCATAATTGCAAAAAAAAAAAAAAAAACCTCAACGTTTGGGGGCATTTGGTTTTGTGCCCTTAACCTTTTTATTTTTTGATTGACACCCTCAACGTTATGATTTTTTTAGAAATCAGCCTTCACGTTGACCGTTAATTAAACTGTAGGTCAACATGATAGCCCATTGGCATGCCACATAAGCGCATGACGTCATAGATGACATCACCTATTTAACAAAAATTTTTTCTCTCATTTTCTCTCTTGCCAAACACCACTTTTTTTCTTCTAAACACATAGTTGCTGCCATTTTTTCTCTCTCATTTTCTCTCTTGCCAAATACCATTTTTCTTTTTCAAAACATATGGATGACTCATTTCATCTACAAGAATCTCCATTACCATGATTATAATAATGATTTTGTGCAATTTTTGTAAACCCACACCACACTTTCAACTTAAAATCATTACTTTTTTCCCCACTGTCGATTGCCATTTTTTTTCTCTCATTTTCTTTCTTGCCAAACACCATTTTTCTTCTTCAAAACACAACATTCTTGAACATGTTTTGTCGTTCATTGATCTTCATCTTCAAAATTTTCATTCTTGAACATGAAGATTGATTAAACTTGATGATTGCTTAAGCTCATCAAATTAACACCCTATTTGAGAAATACAAGGAAATGGGATTATTGGATTAAACTAGCATTAAATATTAATGTTGTACTACTCTGTTTTATGATTTTAGTCTTTAGATTCTCTTCATGTGTGTAATAATATTGAACAGACGAAAGTCTTATGCGAGATTGTGGTACATATAACCACTCAGACAACCGTTCGCCAAAGCTGCTACCCTCAGGTACGAACGGAGCTAACAATTTAAGTACGCGTGTTGAGTTTCGTTTTATAAATATTGTATTCTGTTTTATAAACTTATTGTCAATTTGACCTTCACATAGAAATGAAGTTGGAAGCGATGGGTAAGAGGAATGAACTGGAATGGATTGTGTCAAAACCATTTTTTGTGTTTGGAAAACGGGGTCGACTTTAAAAACGAAAATGGAGTCGCCACCAATCCTTTTTGAAGTGTGATCGGGTTACCTTGAAATTTATCATAAAAATATTTTGATTTATTAAAACGGTAGTTTTGGTCTACGAAATTTAGAAAAACCGGTTCGGGAGTCGATTATGCACAAGGAAGGATTAGCACCCTCGTGACGCCCAAAATTGGTACCTAATTGATTATTTGATATCTTTATGTCAAAAATTTGAAAAGATTTTAAAATACGATCCTCTTTATTTAAAAGAAAACTTGAAAAAATTAAAACGGATATCAAAACCTGCTAATTTCGAAAGAATAAAATATCAAACCCAGTGAGTTAGGATACGATATTTCGAGTTCCCGAAACCCTTCTTGTCTTTTGACATTTAAAAGTCGTATATTTAAATTTAAGGAGGATATTTGATTATTTGGGTTAAATGAGAAATCGAAACCCAGTAAATTAGGGCACTATTTCTCAAAATTCCCGAATACGGAATATTGCCTTTGTTTTTGGAAATCCTTATCTCGAGATAACAAAACGTCACATCCAGTGAGTTAGGACACAACATTTTGAATTCCTGAGAATATGTTTTTATTTAACCTTTGTGCTTTGATTTTAAAAGGAAAATAATAGGTTCTTTAGATTCGATGAGAAAAATCGAAACTCAATAAGTTAGGGTACGACTTCTTTCGAACCTTAGAACACGTAGTGTTTTTTTGTTTTGAAAATCGGGTAAAATGTAATACTATCGTAGTAAAATAGGACACAAATTATAGTATACATGCATAATAGAGTAAAACGAGGGAGACAATATAAATTACAATAAAAAAAGAAAAAATAAATGAAAATTAAAACAAATAATTTATGTAAAATAACATGTAAAAATGATAAAATAAGAAAACCAAAAAAAAACTAACAATAAATCAATAAACAATTTAATACTATGTACAATAGTTTAAAGATAATAAAATAATAATAATAGTCACAAAAAATACAATAATAATAAATTATAATGAAAATATGTTAACAAATAAATAATAATAATAATAATAATAATAATAATAATAATAATAATAATAATAATAAAAGTAATAGTAAAAATAAAAATAGTATTAGTAATAATAAAATAATAGTAATAATAATAATAAATAATAGTAGTAGTAAAAATAAAATAATTAATAATAACCAAAATAATAGTAATAATAACAATAACATTAGTAATATCAATAATAATAATAATATAATAATAATGGTAATAATGATAATAATAATAATAACAAAAATGAAGTAAAATATAAACAAAGTAAAAAAAAAAAAAAATACATATGCATGCAAACAATTAAATGAATAGATGAAAATGATACCCATAAACACAAGAATAAATTAATAATAAATGAATACCATATTAAAATGAAATTGGAATAAAATTGAGAGTCCAAATTGTAAATAAAACATTAAAAAGGACTAAATTAGAAGAGAAGTAAAATTAAGGACCCGAATTTAAAAAAGGAAAAAAATGAATTAGGACCCACTAAGATGCGCATAAAAAGGGGAGGGACCAGGTGAGGAAATACCCCCTTTTTCGAAACGCATCGTTCTAAGCTGGGCCAAAATGAAATCGGTGTAAATTACAGGGTCAATTTTAAAGAATAAAAGGACTTGATTGTGAAATGGGAAAAAATCAGAAGGGCCAAAATCGCAAATAGCCCTTCCGCTACAAAAACACATGGATCCTTGTGGTTTGGGTCGGGTTAGTCCGACCAGCCTTAAAACGATGCCGTTTTGGCGTTGAATTTCCCAAGGTAAAACGACGCCGTTCCCTTCTTCTATATAAACCAATTTTTTTTTTTTTTTTAAAAATCATTTCTTCCTTTCCCATTAAAAAAAAAAACCGAGTTTCCTCTCAAAACGCTCTCCGTTTGGCGATTTCCGGCCAACCTCCTGTGAGGGCTCCGGCGCCGTCGCCGCCGTACACGGCGCGGAGACCAAAATAGGTATTTTTTTCTCCCATTATATATATATATATAATATATGCTATATTTAAAGTTAAAAAAAAGGGGAAAAAAAATAAAACCTTTGTATATGTATAATAACAGTTCCAAAAAGAAAAAGAAAAAAAGAAAAAAAATGCTAATAACCTTTGCTTGATCTCTTTTTGAATTGTGTGTAAAAAAAAAAAAGTCCCTTTACAAGTGATGCTTCGGCCTTTTTATAGCCGAATTTAGGAAAAAAAGAAAACACAAAACTCTGGACTCTGTTATGTTGTTTGTGTTGTTTTCTTTGCTCCCTTGTTTGCAGGCGAAACCATTGGAGGCATGGAGAGGTTGGCGTGGACTGCGGCGCATGTGGGGGAGCAGCGCTGAAGAGGGGCTAGGGTTTCTACAAAAAGTTTAGGTTGTTGGGCCATGGGCTAGGGTTGATTTGGGTTTGGAATTGGGTTTAGGTTTGGGTCTGTTTGGGCCATTCGGGTTTGGGCTGATGGTTTAGGTATTTTAGGTTTCTAAAATGGACTGCTTGTATTGGACTATAAAAATTTTTGGTTTATTTTGGGCCCGGGCAAAATTTGGGCCTTACAGCTGCCCCTTTTTGCTCGTTTTCATGTAACTAGAATGGAACAAAGACTTTTAAGAAGGACCAATTTTGCCTAGTCTTGTTGAATCTTGATTTCTTGATGCCTCTTTTCTTTAAGTAGCTTTAATCTATCCCACTGTAACTTCAGGGGTATAAGGTTTGCTATCTTCAATCTGCTCTATTGCAACTTCAGGTAGAGATAAGGTTGGTGGCCTAAATCTGCTCCATTGTCGCTACATGGATGTAAGATTCGCCGTCTTTGATCTACTCCACTACTGCTTAGGGAGATAAGATCTACAATCTTCAGTTTGCTCCATTGCCGATACATGGAGATAAGACTTGTAATTTCAGCCTGCTTCCTTACTATCTCAGAAAGATAAGGCTAGTGGTTAAAATTTGCTCCCCTGCTACCTCGAAAAGATAAGATTCTGCCATCTTCGATCTGCTCCACTGCTATCTCGAGGAGACAAGATCTACAATTTTTAGTCTGCTCCCTTACTACATTAGGAAGATAAGATTATAATCTTTAGCCTGCTACCTCAGGAAGATAAGGCCAGTAGCTAAAATCTGCTCCCCTGCAACCTCGGAAAGATAAGATTCTACAATTTTTCGATCTGCCCCACTGCTATCTCGAGGAGACAAGATCTACAATTTTTAGTTTGCTCCCTTACTACATTAGGAAGATAAGACTATAATCTTCAGCTTGCTCCCTTGCTACCTCAAGAAAATAAGGCCAGTAGCTAAAATCTGCTCCCCTGTTGCCTCGAGAAGATAAGATTCTACAATTTTTCGATCTGCCCCACTGCTATATCGAGGAGACAAGATCTACAATTTTTAGTCTACTCCCTTGCTACATCAGGAAGATAAGACTATAATCTTCAGCTTGCTCCCTTGCTACGTCAAGAAGATAAGGCTAGTGGCTAAAATCTGCTCGGGAAGATAAGATTCGCCATCTTCGATCTGCCCCACTGCTATCTGGAGGAGACAAGATCTACAATTTTTAGTCTGCTCCCTTGCTACATTAGGAAGATAAGACTATAATCTTCAGCCTGCTCCCTTGCTACCTCAAGAAGATAAGGCCAGTGATTAAAATCTGCTCCCCTACTACCTTGGGAAGATAAGGTTCTGCAATTTTTCGATCTGCCCCACTACTATCTCGAGGAGACAAGGTCTACAATTTTTAGTCTGCTCCATTGTTACATCAGGAAGATAAGACTATAATCTTTAGCCTGCTCCCTTCCTACCTCAAGAAGATAAGGCTAGTGGCTAAAATCTGCTCCCCTGCTACCTCGGGAATATAAGATTCGCCATCTTCGATCTGCCCCACTGCTATCTCGAGGAGACAAGAACTACAATTTTTAGTCTGCTCCCTTGCTACATCGGAAGATAAGACTATAATCTTCAGCCTGCTCCCTTGCTACCTTAGGAAGATAAGGCCAGTGGCTAAAATCTGCTCCCCTGCTACCTCGGGAAGATAAGATTCGCCATATTCAATCTGCTCTACTGCTATCTCGAGGAGCCAAGATCTACAATTTTTAGTCTGCTCCCTTGCTACATCAAAGAAGATAAGACTATAATCTTCAGCCTGCTCCCTTGCTACCTCAGGAAGATAAGGCTAGTGGCTAAAAATCTGCTTCCCTGCTACCTCGGGAAAATAAGATTCGTCATCTTCGATCTGCCCTACTACTACTTAGGGAGATAAGATCTATGATTCCACTGATGTTGCTGCACCGTCCTCTGGGGGGACATGTCCTGTAGACTCGGTTTCATATGCTTAATTTTATGCCAAATGATTAGGATGCTATGATCAGAATGAATCAAATGCTCCTAACTGAGTGTGTTATGAATGCTGAATGCAAAATTTCATGAGAATGATCCTTTTTAATATTTAAGGCGTCATTGCTCGTTGTTCATCTTTGTCACTGACGTATTATGCTGTCTTCTTGCTTGGGTGGTATTTTAACCAAAAACCCAAAGAAACAATCGTATTTTGCTCAACTGGTTTGCCCCACTGTAACTTCAGCGTCTTTTCCACTATACCTTGGGGACATAAGATTTGTAACATCTTTAACCATTCCACTGCGACTCATGGCTATAGGATCTCTATCAACTTCAATCAACTGACCACTCCCCGGATGACCTAACCAAATGTGTATGCATGATATTTGCATGGATGCAGAATATCATTTTTCCTCGAGAATGATTCCCCTTTTACACTTGGGTTAACATTGCCCTTTTTTCGTCAAGATTGTATCACTAACGCAATATATTGTCATTTTGTTCAATCACCATTTTTGACAAAAATCTGGAGAGATAGTCTCAGTTTAGACTCTTCCTCTACCAGTATTTCAATCCCTTAAACTTGGTGAGTTTTAAACAATAGTCATGTTTCAAGTTCTTTTATTATTTAGAAGCTTCCAGAGTAATATGCGAAACTCCTTTTATGAAAGTATTATTAGTCCACTAATCATTATTTCAATGCAAAATGCTTGAAAAAGATCATAACAATGGACAAGAAGGAAATTAATTAGAAGCATAGCTCGGAACAAATAAGTTAAGCAAAGATAGGAAATGCAATCAAGAAGGAAATTTATCGGTAGTGTATTTTGAAACGAATAAAATAATTAAAGATAACAAATTTAGAATGGGTAAGATGGAAACTAGGTGCCCCAGATATCGCAGCCTGAGCTTTTCTATTCAAACTTCTTGAGAACCATTTTAAGCTCAATATGTGTTTAGGGGATCCGGAGTACTTTGTCAATGCCCCAAGACGTAAGATACTTCCTTATTGTTACTTCAAGCGTAGCAAGACTACTGTATGCCCCACTTTCGATCAAAATTTAAGCCGCCCTTTTCGGGTTTTCAACTCAAATCCCCTTTGGTCGTAAAGCACCCTTGGCGTGTTTTCACCGTAACCTCTCCTTTTTCTTTTCTTTTCTTTTTTTTTGAAAGTCTCAAAGTGCCCTTTGAGGGTTTTCGCCTTGGCCTTTCACTTTCTAGGTGAAATATTTCTTGACGGCATCTGAATTCACAGGATTGGGAAAGTTTTTACCATCCATTTCGGCTAGAATCAATGCTCCTCCAGAAAAGGCCTTCTTTACTACATAAGATCCTTCCTAGTTTGGCATCCACTTTTCCCTGAAGTCCTTTTGTATAGAAAGGATCTTTTTCAACGCCAGGTCCCTCTTGCGAAATTCTCTAGGACGAACCTTTCTTCGTAAGCTCGCATCATTCGTTTTTGGTACGTTTGACTATGACGGGTAACTTTCAACCTCTTTTCTTCAATTAAGTTCACTGGATCCATTCTGCTTTATCCAATTCTTGACTTAATCAAAATTTGGAGAGGAGGAATCTCAATTTACAGAAATTACTTCCTTTCCATAAACCAATGGGAAAGGTGTTGCTCTGACGAAGGTCCTGGCCAATATTCGGGAGGCATAGAGGGTAAATGGTAACTTCTCTATGCCAATCTTTACAAGTCCCAATCATCTTTCGAAATCTTTTTGGATGTTTTTTTTTTGAATTTGAATTTGAATTTGGATTTGATGACTGCTGACTTTGTAACTTTGGCATATGCAGCGACCTTCACCCTCTTAGTGAAGTAATTGACAATCACGAAGATGAATTGGTGTCAACTAGATGCTTTTGACGAGATCGTCCCCATAACGTCTATGCCCCACATGCAGGAAAAAATAGAGGAAGCACATAAGTTTTGTCTTCCTCAATTTGGCATTTACGGCATAACTGATGTAATCTCCCTTTCATGGTAGACCAGCAGTACCCGAACCTTATAATCGGCCTAGCTATCGTAAAACTATTAGCATGTGTCTTTTCAAACACTCTACAGCATCCTCGCACCTAGGCATATCTTGATGCCATCATGCAAAGACATCTTTGAATTCTTGGAATAACTCAATGACATCTCGCTTTGTTTCTGTGTGAGCTAGGCTTCAATCTTCACTCCTTTCCTAGACTCGCAATGTCCATTGACCCTTTGTACTGTAGAGTCTATTTTCATCTTGTTCTACCATCCTTAACAAATCAAAAGATAATTTACAATCTCTACCATTTTCAAAATTCTTAAACCCTTTTAGACTCATATCTCACTCAAAAGGGAGTCTGTAACAGCGTCGCTCATGTCTTGATATCTAGGTACCTATTGTAGGTACGAAGGCAAATTCTAAAGAATAAATGATTCTAAGGATGATTACTTATATGGTATGATCATGAATGAAGAATGAAAGAATATTCCAAAGAACAAAAGAATGTATAGTATGAAATGGAAAGAATGAAAAAAAATATTTGCTCAAAACGATGCATTTTATTGAAAAAATCCTGGACACAAGCCTATTTCACCAAAGGACTCTTATTGCCTCTAGGCTTAAAGCAACAAGCGTGTTTTGAATATTACTTTAGATTAACTCTAAAAATACAGGGATCACTTCCACAGTCCCATTGTTTAAAACACCCCAAGTACGTAAAGGCAGAAGCTTGGAAAAGTCTCTTCCCCGGTTCCCTTTTCGAATATGTCGTTAATGCTTAAATTCCCCAACGTTCCCATTGGGTCTTTGATCTCTTTAATTTATTATCCATCAGGCCTTACACTAGGGCCTTGAGCTCGATGCATTCTTGGACCTCATGCCCCTATCTATCATGAAACTTATAATGTTTACTCCTTTAATAGAAAGGTTGGGTAACGAATTTTCTACATCAGAGGGATCATCGAATTTTACGATACCCAATTTGACGAGTCTTTCGATTATCTTTTTAGAAATGACACAGTTCTCGATTGAATGCCTGTGATTCCCTCATGGTATTCGTATTGGGCATTTACGTCGTACCATTTGGGGTATGGGGACCGTATTGGTTCTACATAAAAAGGGATACAATATGTGCCTCAAACAAAATTTGGTACAACTCCCTATACGTGATTGGGATGGGTGCGAACTGGGGTTTTTCTGAGTTCGGTCTTGGGTTGGGTTTTTGCCTTGGGGAGGCCTGATGGCTGGCAGTTACCGTCCTTGGCTGGCTTACTGTAATCACTCTGAATGACCCTTGTTATACCTACTCGTACTATTCGCTTCCTTTTTTTTTTTCTTCTTTGGTGCCTTTAAAGTCTAATCTCCCATTTCCTTTGTTTTTGCCAGAACAACCGGTTTGGCTCAATCATCCTTCGGGTTAAAACCTGAACCCATTGGGAAGTTCAAAAGGGCGAGGTATCAGTCTAACATTGGGGTCCGAAAATGACAGGTACCCCATACGAATGCGTGTTTGGTTGGGTCGGGACACTTATTTGGGAAAAACCTGGGGAATAGATGAGGTCTTCATTATCATCTCCACTGTTGACCACTGGGCCACTCCTTTTTTCAAGTCTTCCGGCTAGTAACTGGGTTAACTGGCCTATCATATTCCTTTGGAATTCTAGCATTTTTCCCGCATCTCTTGTTGAATTTTGGTCAATTGCTCCTGCATCTATATTTGCATTTTCTCTATTCTTTCCAACTTTCGGTCCATGGCTTTTGTTCTTGTCGAGTGTAGTAGAGATGTTCCAGGGTAACTATAATACGATCTCTAGTTAATAGGTTTTTTATGACATTTAATGCATATGATGCGATGTAATGCAAATGCATGATATGAATGCAAAGATAAAAGGTGTCGATTCTGGTTCAATTTCTTTTAAAATAACTTTATAAGAAAACAAAATCCTTTACATAAAACAAAATCACATATACGGCCTAGCCCTTATGCTCAAAGCTTTAACTTTCTTAAGAAGCCAAGCTAACTCTCAACCCCGGTCCAACTCTAGCTCATATTTCACACTTAACACATCAGCCTGAACCGCTAAAGCTTGTAAATGATTAGCCACTTCTCGTATCTGAGCCACAGCTTCGCCTATGACGTAAGCTCTTTCTCTGACCTGGTCTTGAGATCGTTGAAACAGTTCTTCCCATTGCTCATTATCTGCCTCCAATAGTTGTACCCAGAGTTCACTATTTTGCAGCGCCGTTTCGAGCTCTCCCACCTTTCCTTTCAAATCTTCAATCTTGTTTAGGCTTGTTTCCAGCTTCACCGCAGAGTTATGGCTTCGACACAATGCCTTCTCTAGTTCTACTACTCGAGCTCTTAACATCTCCTTTTTGCTTTGGCTTTCCAACACTGTTTTTTTTCAGAGTATCCTCTCCTGCTTGAGCATCATGAAACCTCTTGTTCCACTGATCGACCTTAGCCCTCTCTTCTTGAATTTCTTGACGCCATTGTTCTGAGGTTTTACCCAACCCAGCAGTTCTCATCGATGAATGCAACTTTTTGTACTCCGTCTTCAAACTGTCCAAATCTTCCTCGACCTTCCTCTTCCCTTTTCTTAGTTTCTCAGCCTCTAATTTCTAGACATCAATATCTAACCTCAAATGCACTTTTTCTTTCTCCAATTGTTCTATCTTTTTTTCTAACTCCGAATTTCTATTTTTGAAGTCCTGTTTTATGATTTCCAACTCGGAAGAGACTATTTGCAGCTATTCCTCCATCGATCGAACGCCATCTTGTCTCGGCTTGGGGATATTATCATTGATTCTTCTACTCCGCCACGTATCATATTTGAGGGTCGTCATCGGACCTACAGCGAACTTTTTCATCCGGCGAGTTTGATTCCAAGCATTCGAAATTCCTTTAACCCTTTTCTTGTAGTTATCTTTTCCATACGTAAATTCACACTGAGCTAGCCCATGCGTTACCGGTATGAACTGTCTTGATCTGTATTGCCTTAGCACAAGCAAAGAGGCATACCCAACGGCTCCCCAAATTTCCAGCAGAGGGACCCAATCAAAACTCCCACATCGGAAAAGAGTTTTGTCAGGAACCAACCGAGGAGTTCTCCACTCAACATCCTCTTCCGGGAGATTCTGAAGGAGTGCGGTCCACTTTTCTTCTGATATGTCATCTCTTCTGGGCGTGGCTGCTAACTCCTTTAACGAGAAGTAATTCTCGAAAAAAACACGATAAGAAACTTTATCCACCTTCCAGAAATGGCTATGGAACCAAGCTAACAATAACTGCGCACATCCTATAAACCTACATTCACCTACCCTCCGAGATGCACTCAAAGATCTGAATGTTTCGGTAAGAATTGCTGGTACCGGCGTAACCTCCTTGTCAAGTCAGTCGAATAGGTCAGCAACTGCTTCATCTATATGCCTCAAAGCTTTGGGGAATATTACCAAACCATAGATACTCAAGGCGAAGATGTCAACTTTCTTCTCTTTATCTGGATGTGCTACAATCAAGTCCTTCAAACTCACCCAAGGAATTCATTTTCCTTCACCTTTTTGCTGAATTCGGACCGTGACCCACTGTTCACTCATCCTGGTGATACTCATCAGCTTCTTTACAAAAGATTGTACATTAGCGGCCCTGGAATAAACTTTGTCGACTTGAACCTTTGGACAACGAAGCAAGGCTGTGTATTCTTCCACAGTAGGCACCAAGTCCACTTTTCCAAATGTGAAACAGCTATATGCGGGGTTCCAAAACTGAGTCATAGCCCGAAATAAGTGTTTTTCCACTTTGATGTCAAATAGGTAGGGTAGATCGCCATAATTACGATAGAATAGCTGCTTAGTCTCATCATCCCAATGGGCCCATATATCTCTTAATTCCTGGAGTTCATTTTGTGTCACATTGATATGAGTGAAGTCCCCCAACTCCGACATATATCCCTCAGCTAGTCTATCCCCTTTCTCAAGTTGCATCTTCTCTGACCATATACGGACAGCTGCATTGTCCTCTATTTTATCAAGAAGTTGGCTCTCCATGACAAGCCTTCTAGTTTAGTAACCAAATAGGAATCGACACCTTTTTAATATGAAATGACATGCAATCATAGCCAAAACACAACAAGTTAGTATCGAATAATAGCAACCAAAGCAAATAAAAAAAACGTCAAACATCTATTTGGGTAACCGCTAAGGTTCAGCATGGCTCTATCTAGGGTGGGCTCTTAAGGATAACTATATGTGGCTTAGTTCTAAAGGAAGGGTACCTGAACCAGCAGATTTGTCAATCCTCACCCATTATAGGCTCATATGAATCGAGTTCAGTTCAGGGGAATACATTTCCCTATGGCCATGCGGAGGTGAAAACCTCACGAAGACATAGGTACGAATGTATCCCGGAAGCAGTCCACTAGCTCATGCGGAGGTGAAAACCTCACGAAGGCATAATTTCTCACTCCCACTTAAAAGGTGTGACCACAACGGTCATGTAATATGATGCGGGAATATCCTACGAGACTCAAACCACAACAAACATATGACACGACACAAACTCATGCAGTGAAAGAATCAAAATCAAATTTTAGTTTTCGATAAAAGGACAAAAAATAATCAATCCTACGGCTTGACTCTCTTATTTGTCCCCAGTGGAGTCGCCAAGCTATTGATTTTTTGTGTTTGGAAAACGGGGTTGACTTTAAAAACGAAAATGGAGTCGCCACCAATCCTTTTTGAGGAGTGATCGGGTCACCTTGAAATTTATCGTAAAAATATTTTGATTTATTAAAATGACAATTTTGGTCTACGGAATTTAGAAAAAGGGGGGAATCGATTACACACGAGGAAGGATTAGCACCCTCGTGACGCCCAAAATTGGTACCTAATTGATTATTTGATGTCTTCATGTCGAAAATTTGAAAAGATTTTAAAATACAATCCTCTTTATTTAAAAGAAAACTTGAATAAATTAAAACGGATATCGAGACTCGCTTATTTCGAAAGAATAAAATATCATACCCAGTGAGTTAGGATACGACATTTCGAGTTCCCGAAACCCTGCTTGTCTTTTGACATTTAAAACTCATATATTTAAATTTAAGGAGGGTATTCGATTATTTGGGTTAAATGAGAAATCGAAACCTAGTAAGTTAGGGCACTATTTCTCAAAATTCCCGAATACGGAATATTGCCTTTGTTTATTGGAAATCATTATCTCGAGATAACAAAACGTCACATCCAGTGAGTTAGGACACAACATTTTGAATTCTCGATAATAAGTTTTTATTTTACTTATGTGCTTTGATTTTAAAAGGAAAATAATAGGTTCTTTAGATTCGATGAGAAAAATCGAAACCTAGTAAGTTAGGGTACGACTTCTTTCGAACCTTAGAACACGTAGTGTTTGCTTGTTTTGAAAATCGGGTAAAATGTAATACTATCGTAGTAAAATAGGACATAAATTATAGTATACATGCATAATAGAGTAAAATGGGGGAGACAATATAAATTACAATAATAAAAGAAAAAATAAATGAAAATTAAAACAAATAATTTATGTAAAATAACAGGTAAAAATGATAAAATAAGAAAACAAAAAAAAAAAAAACTAACAATAAATCAATTAACAATTTAATACTATGTACAATAGTTTAAAGATAATAAAATAATAATAATAGTCACAAAAAAGTACAGTAATAATAAATTATAATGAAAATATGTTAACAAATAAATAAATAAATAAATAATAATAATAATAATAATAATAATAATAATAATAATAAAAGTAATAGGAAAAAGAAAAATAGTATTAGTAATAATAAAATAATAGTAATAATATTAAAATTAATAGTAATAATAATAAATAATAGTAGTAAAAATAAAAATAATATTAATAATAACAAAAATAATAGTAATAATAACAATAACAGTAGTAATATCAATAATAATAATAATAATAATAATAATAATATAATAATAATGGTAATAATGATAATATAATAATAACAAAAATGAAGTAAAAAAAAAGAATACATAAACAATTAAATGAATAGATGAAAATGATACCCATAAACACAAGAATAAATTAATAATAAATTAATACCATATTAAAATGAAATTGGAATAAAATTGAGAGCCCAAATTGTAAATAAAACATTAAAAAGGACTAAATTAGAAGAGAAATAAAATTAAGGACCCGAGTTTAAAAAAGGAAAAAATGAATTAGGACCCACTGAGATGCGCATAAAAAGGGGAGGGACCAGGTGAGGAAATACCCCCTTTTTCGAAACACACCGTTGTAAGCTAGGCCAAAATGAAATCGATGTAAATTACAGGGTCAATTTTAAAGAATAAAATGACTTGATTGTGAAATGGGAAAAAATCGAAAGGGCCAAAATTGCAAATAGCCCTTCCGCTACAAAAACACGCGAATCCTTGTGGTCCGAGTCGGGTTAGTCCAACCCGCCTTAAAACGGTGTCATTTTGGCGTTGAATTTCCCAGGGTAAAACGACGCCGTTTCCTTCTTCTATATAAACCAATTTTTTTTTAAAAAAAATCATTTCTTCCTTTCCCATTAAAAAAAATCGAGTTTCCTCTCAAAACACTCTCCCTCTGGCGATTTCCGGCCAACCTCCGACGAGGGCTCCGGCGCCGTCACCGCCGTTCACCGCCGTCGTACACGGCGACTGGAGACCAAAACATGTATTTTTTTCTCCTTTTATATATATATATATATATTATATATGCTATATTTAAAGTTAAAAAAAAGGGAAAAAAATAAAACCTTTGTATATGGATAATAACAGTTCCGAAAAGAAAAGGAAAAAAGAAAAAAAAATGCTAATAACCTTTGCTTGATCTCTTTTTGTGTGTGTATCTGTATTGTGTGTAAAAAAAAGAGTCCCTTTACAAGTGATGCTTCGGCCTTTTTATAGCCGAATTTAGGAAAAAAAGAAAACACAGAACTCTGGACTCTGTTATGTTGTTTGTGCTGTTTTCTTTGCTCCCTTGTTTGCAGGCGAAACCATCGGAGGCGTGGAGAGGCTGGCGTGGGCTACGGCGCATGTGGGGGAGCGGCGCTGAAGAGGGGCTAGGGTTTCTGCAAAAAGTTTAGGTTGTTGGGCCATGGGCTAGGGTTGATTTGGGTTTGTAATTGGGTTTAGGTTTGGGTCTGTTTGGGCCATTCGGGTTTGGGCTAATGGTTTAGGTATTTTAGGTTTCTAAAATGGACTGTTTGTATTGGACTATAAAAATTTTTGGTTTATTTTGGGCCCGGGCAAAATTTGGGCCTTACAGATTGGATTGCTTGTGGTGCAGAAAAAGCTGAAAGATTAACCAGTGTTCCACAACCATCATTGTAAATAGATATCGAAACAGGTTTCTTAAACTTGTGCAACATATTATTTCATGATATTGTAATTATAGTATATCCTGTTTCCATTACGCTGGATGAATTGGTTAATCTGTATAAAAAAAAAGATTTGGATTTTCCCATCAACTGCTTTTATGATTGTTAGATAGAAAGTAGTAATAAAATAGGAAAGTGAGGGATGGGAACAGAAACATGATAGTAAAACATGGATGGTTTGGAGGTTAGGTAGTGAAGAAGAAAAATGGTGTTTTGAAGAAGAAAAATAGTGTTTGGCAAGAGAAAAAAATGGCAGCCGACAATGGGGGAAAAAACAATGATTTTAAATTGAAAGTGTGGTGTGGGTTTACAAAAATTGCACAAAAGCATGATTATAATCATTGTAATGGGATATTCTTATAGATGAAATGAGCCAACCATATGTTTTAAAGAAGAAAAATGGTGTTTGGCAAGAGAGAAAATGAGAGAAAAAACATGACAACAACCATGTGTTTTGAAGAAAAAAGTGGTGTTTAGCAAGAGAGAAAATGAAAGAAAAAATTTTGTTAAATAGATGACATCATCTATGACGTCGTGCGCTTATGTGGCATGCCACATGGGCTACTATGTTGACCTACAGTTTGGTTAACGATCAACTCACGTTGAACATTAAAAGTGGGCTAATTTCTGAAAAAATTGTAACGTTGAGGGTGTCAATCAAAAAATAGAAAGGTTAACGGCACAAAACCAAATGCCCCCAAATGTTGAGGGGTTTTTTTTGCAGTTATGCCTACTTTTTATCATGAGTAACTAAACCTTAAGGGGGTTGATTGATAGAGATGTGGGTAAACTAATTTTTGGGATGAGGGACTAAATTGTAATAAATTGGACTAAATTGAATAAACCTAAAAACGTAAGATTGACGCCTCTAAGGGGAAATCTAGGTAAGTGAGACCGAGAGGTAATCTTGTTGATAATCTATTCAATAGTCCCGGATTAGCTGGTGAGACCGAGAGATAAATAGAACTAATTTGTCTAACTTGAAAAAATTGAGACCAAGAGGTAAAATAGAGCCATTTTAGGAACCATATCATAGTCAACCAGCCACAGTTTGTCTTGATTGGATAATTTTCTAGTTTTGCATACGTTATGATTTGGTCTTTTTGGTAATTATATAGGAAATTAGTTCAAAACTCTCAAATGATGATTTGCCGTACTATCTAATCTAACGATTAGTTGTTTAGACTCTTTGTTTTGCATGCTTGTAGCTAGAATTGACTTAATCGCTGACTCCTGTGGGTTCGATCCTCAGAGTACTGTATATCTGTTGTACAATTATATTACAACTAACTTGTCACATTTGTAGTCATCACACTTAGTATTTGATTATTTGATGTTGTTTTTAGTGTTGATTTCCCTCGTAGTTCGCGAGGACGGCGAAGGGCGGTCAAGTTGTTGGCATCGTTGTCGGGGAGTTAATTCTAGATTATGTGGTTTTAGTGTTGTTGCATGCCTTTTGGGAGATAAGTGACCAAAGTTAGATTTATAGATACGTCATTTTGTTGCTTCAATTTGGAATGTGTATTGCTTTAATGAGATTGATTTTGTGATTCGCTTATTTGATTTATTATTTTATTAATTGTAGAGTGTTAGGTTTTCTTGCGTAGGAAGGTATCTCTAACTTTTTCCCGAATGATGTTGTTGCTAAATATTATGTTGTATGACCAGAGTTGGTTAAGGCTGGGGATAATGACACCCCATCCGGGCATTTTGCATTTCGAGATCAACTCGTCTCTTATCTCATGGGTTATATCTAATTTCCAATTTTGTGGAAATGAGGGTGAAGATCCAATAGGTTTCTTTCGCAAGTTTGATCACATATGCTACACCATGGATTATGAGGGGATTCTTAACGACACTATTTGATTGTTATTGATACCATTTTATCTTGGAGAAAAAGTAAGAGAGTGGTTGGATATGTTGCCTCCCGACACTATCACCACATTGGAGGAATTTTTACAACTATTCTTGAAGCAGAATATTCCTATGACCACGGTGCTGGCCACTTATGAGGAACTATTCAATTCCACACAAACGAGTACAAAGACACTAGGAAAAGCCTGAGAAAGATTCAAGATAACATTGCGAGGCTTAATTGGCAAGGGAATTGAGAGTGCAGCTCAACTGCAATATTTCTATGCTGCTCTGGATGAGGATAGTAGGGCATAGTTTGATATCATCTCTGTGGGGAGTATATGGACTAGAACAGCACAAGAAATCCTTGTTTTGCTTGAAAATGTCAGTAGTGATAATTCTGCTTGGGGGTGTATCCATTCTCCTAATCGGTTTCTCGTAAGATTTAGGGAGGATTTGGAAGCCAAATGATAGAATCTATTCGAGAGTTATCTACATCTTTGATGTCTGTTTCCAACAAATAGGGAATACCTGCTGAGTAGGAAGAGTGTGAAGTGGAGCAATTTTAAGATGTAGAGAGCATGGAGACTGTTGAGACGGAACCATCCAGTAAATAAAGGGAATTCTTGACTAAAAAAGAAGATAAGTCATGCTATGAAGAAGATTGGGAATCTCATGATGATATGGTGGTTCAGCTTGAGTAGAAAAGAGTTCATCAAGTAGACTGGTAGAGGCATTACAAGGAACCATTGGGACCTCTTAAGGATGCTTTCGAGAAAATGATACTGTCCATAGTTTAACCACCTGAGCTCGAATTGAAGCTCCTTCCAAAAGGTTTGAAGTATTGGTATTTGGGAAAAATAATACCTTGCTGGTTATTATCTCTGCACGACTTAGTAAGGAAAGAGAAGCAACCCTACTCTATGTACTGAAAGCACATAAAAAGGCCATTGGGTGGACTATTACTGACATTAAAGGTATAAGCCCATTTCATTTTCAACACAAGATCCTCTTAGAAGAAATATAGAAATCGATGGTTGATGCTTAGTGGTAATTTAATCCTGCCATGAAGGAGGTGGTGAAAATAGAGTTAACAAAGTAGTTAGATGTCGGTATTCTGTACTCCATCTTGGATAGTGAGTTGGTAAGCCTGACCCACTATGTCCCGAAGAAAGGAGGAATGATAGTGGTTTCAAATGAGAAGGATGAACTCATCCCCGCTCAGATAGTGACAGGGTGGCCTGTTTATATAGATTATCGTAAGTTCAATGAAGCCACTCGGAAAGATCACTTTCCACTTCCATTCTGATTCACCCTGATGATCAAGAGAAGACCACTTTCACATCCCCCTTCGGTACATACGCCTTTCGGAGGATGCCGTTTGGACTATGTAATGCCCCTGCCACTTTCATGCGTTGTATGGCTTCAATCTTTATTGATATGATTGAAGAGGGATTGGATGTTTTCATGGATTATTTCTCATTTGTGGAGACTCTTTCACTGAATGTGTAGACAATCTTGAACGTGTATTGGAAAGGTGTATAGAAACTAACTTGGCCTTGAATTGAGAAAAATTCCACCGTATGGTAACATACAACATTATTCTTGGGCACTGAATTTCAAAGAAGAGATTAGAGGTTGATCGTGCAAAAATCGAAGTCATTGAAAAACTACTACTTCCATCCTCCATTCGTGGGATTCAAAACTTTTTAGGGCATGTCAGATTCTACCGACTACTATATTTTATTTTTGTTTCACAACATTAGAATTCTTAATGAGTTATAAGGTAATTATGAGATCATATCATTTTGATTTTTGTTAATTATTTATATAAATTATTTTTTGTTTTTTATTTAATAACAATCCATTACTCATATTATTTAGTTATTATTTTTAAAATGTTGAATTTTATATCATTATAATAACTAAGTATAATGGATAATAGTGTAATTTTTAAAAATAATTTGCAAATAATAATTAATTAATGCTTTAAAAATTATGCAAATTAAATTATTTGCAAAAAGAAAAAGTAATCTTAAAATATTTAGGGAATCACCTTTGAGTATGAAATACCATATTAAAAGAATGATAAAATTTTAAATAATATTTATTCAATATTAGATAAATCAATAATTAAATTTATAATTTAGATTTCATATCAAATTGTAATTGAGAATCTAATTTTAATAAGTAAACTTGATATTCAACATTATATATCATACATATTATATATATACACATGCATGATTTCTTTTGTTTTTGGGAATATTGAGTTTTGGAGCAAGATAATATATACTACTTTTACAATATTAAAATATGGTATCTAAATAGTATATTTCTATAATATTTTATACTGTATTTAGATATCATTATTTTATATTATTTGTGAAAAAACATCTTTTAAAAAAAATTATAGCTAAATCTAATATACAGGATAAGAAACTAGTTAAATCTAATATTTGGTGAGATATATAATTCACTTTTGACAATAATTTTGTATCATTAATTGTTTATTTTGTTACTATTTTTATTCAGCACTTTCCAATGGCTACCCTCTTTATCCACCTTTTCTTGACTTATTCTCTTCACTGGATCGGTTAGTCAGCCTGACCCAGCCTTGTGTGGATGCCACCTCATTTCTATCCAAATTCAACTGGTCAACAGAAATGGAAACGGGATTATTTGAAGTTGACAGAATGTCAGATTTAGAATTTTCGTGAATACTGCCTTGGTTTTCAATTGTGATAATATTTCCTTTTTCTTTTTTATTCATCCTTCACGGTCTCTGGCTACGTTCATCCGTTATTACCTCCGGAATCTGATTGATTGACATGACCACAATGAATGCAGATATATGTTGAGCCGAATGAGTTTAATTACGTATCTTTGAACGACCACTATCCACCGGCGGATCAGCATCTTTTCTCACGCATACTTCTTTGTATATCCAGTTTCCACTGAAAGACCGTCGATACTTGACTGCTCATGTCAGATAGAAAAAAGTATCTTCTTGCTTTAGGCCAAATAGAAAAACAAAAAATTTGGTTACCTACTTATATCTAAAACAAAACCATACCATTAGTTTGCAAGAGAATAAAAATTAATTAAAAGCTGTAAGCTGTAACTAATTTTGTAACAATTAATCAAAAAAAATAAATATTTAAGATATCGAACATGAACTATTTTCCAGATATGCTAAGTTTCTTCACTTCAATCTAATCAACTAAGCTTTACCCATAGTAAATGAGAAATCGATTTGAACAAATTAATTGAACTCAAAAGAATAATAAACATACACACAGATTACAAGAACATTTCTCCGTTTAAGCTTATTGGGTTTTTTCAAGACCTCTTGTTTTTGCTTCCCAATAGCAAAGAGAAGTAAAACAAAATCCGAAACAAGAAACCCCATGCCACTGTAATCAACAAGCAATTCCATTTGCTTAAATCTGTAATCCCTTCTTGTTTGAGAATGTCCAAACCTGTTGTCATACATGTTGACCTTGTAATTCTCACCCCCAAACTCTTGCTTACTGATTGCAATAATCTCACTTTCATGGCGGAAGGGATTTCTCCAAGCGGTGAATTGTCAAATATTTGAATCCCCCTCACAAGGCACTTTGAAGGGTTTTCAAATTCGTTTCGTAAAACTGCTTCATATGGGTATTTCACAAGGGACAAGTAATGGAACCATATCCAGTAACCTGGGATTCGGTCGCGGTTGATGAAGAAACCGCTGAAGAGTAAGAAATACGCTAAAATAGCGACCACGATCGTGTAGCCTAACATCACATGCGGGACGACACCCGAAAGGAATGTCACGAACGAACTTCCAGACCAAAAAGAAGCAAACATTATTAAGAAATAGAATAAGAATCCTGATAATCCACCATCCAGTCCTACTGCCCAGAATGTTGCCATTGCGAAAGCAAAGGAAAGGAAAATCAAGCCCGGCAACGCCACTAATGCATTTGATATAACATATGATAATCTCCTGTAAGCGTTGTAAGCCGTTTCTCTCATGAAAATATACCTTTCTTGGAGAAAAACCGGGAGAGCATCGGCACAAGTGTAATATGTTGTCGACATTGCGAATGCAAAGAACCCTAATCTTTCTTGCACCCCTTTTGGTGAATTATCAAGTTGCCAAAATACCGTTGCTAAAATGGACCCTGTCACTAAAACTGCTGCCAAACGAATTCCAAACAACTCCGGCATCCGTTTTGAATTTAGGATCGATCGCTTCGACAATACCACCATTTCTTTCCAAAATGGATTTGCAAACGTTGGAACCATGGAAGATGAATTGATATCATTTGTAGCACCTGGAACAAGTTTGCCTCGAGATATACTGGCGTTAATTGCTTCTTTTAATGACAAGCCGAGTTGATCCGGCTCGGAGTCTCTAGTATGCTTCATGCTTTGCCATGACTTGTTGAATTCAACCAAACTTTTTGTTCCTCCAGGAGATCCTTCGAGTTCTCGGATTAAGTCCAGAGCAAACTCCGTTTTGTTCTCGTTCTCGGGTATCGGATGCCCAAACTCGGAGAAAAACAACGGGAGATTCGTCGGTGAACCACTGTAAACAGTTTGTCCACGGGATAAAAATATCAATCGATCGAGCAATCCAAGAATTCGATAACTCGGCTGATGAATTGACATTACAACAATGCTTCCAGTCTGAGCTATCCTCTGTAAAACCTTCACCACCATGAAAGCACTGGTTGAATCCAACCCAGATGTAGGCTCATCTAAGAAAAGAATAATGGGGTCATGAATTATATCGATTCCGATCGATACGCGACGACGCTCTCCACCGGAAACACCACGATGACCTTCATCGCCGATAATAGTTTTGGCTGCATTTCTTAAGCCTAATTGATCAATCAAGACTTGAACTCGCATTTTCTTCTTAGATTTCGACAAAGTCCGAGGAAGGCGAAACTCAGCTGCGAACATTAAAGTTTCTTCGACAGTGAGCATTGGGAAAAGCAAATCATCTTGCATAACATAAGCTGAAATCACTTTCAACATTCGAGACTCCAAGGCTTCGCCATTTAAAGTGACGTTTCCTTTCAAACTCCCTTTAGCTATTCTGTTGGCTAAAGCATCAATTAGAGTCGATTTACCCGAACCACTCGCTCCGAGCACAGCCAGTATCTCACCGTCTCGAGCTTCACCGGAAATATCGTTAAGCAACATCTTGGTCCTCGTAAAATAACTATCTCCGGCGGCAAGTGGATTGCCAACGACAGCAGCATCTGCAGCGGCGCTTCCGCCACTCCATCTGAAGAAACCAGGCAGCGCCATTTTGCGAGGAACCTTTACACTATACGTAAGGTTGTTAAAGGAAAGTACAAATGGTATGGGGCGCGGCTTGGAGATGTCGACGAGGAGTTCATGGACGGAAGTTTGGTCGCCAGTGGCTTCTTTCCGTGTATCACCGACGTGTTGAAGTAGTTGGCCAAGCGTCGATGAAGGTGCTGTGGCTGTTGAGAATTCGCCGGCTATAAGCTCCAATGAGTGTTGAAAATACGGGGTAGAAGAATCATTATTGGAGGATACGTTTTGGGCTACAATAGGAGGCATGGCGGGTTTAACGTTTTAGACAAGAAGAATAATGGAGAAATGGATGTTTCATTTGGTTTTGAAGAGTTCTCTATATATTGGAATTTTAATATTAATTGTTAGTTTATTAATAAAATTTTCGATACCGTTTGATGGGACGGTAATAGAGCGGTCACCTAAATCTCAAATGAGGAGGCTCATGGAAGGAGAAGAATAGGACAGGAGGGCGGTTTTGATTGATGGTGATATGGGTTTCAGAATGATGATTGAATGGCACGTGGTGTAATAGGGGATTTTGAGTTAGATGGTGATGGAAATGGAATGCGGCGTAAAGGAGGAACTTTCCTAAAAATCTTTCAATTTTAAATAATAAAGGAATGAATCAACCAGTATGTCGTTTCAATGCTTTAGCTAACATAGTGGAAAATGTTTCGCAACTCAACAAGGAAGATTCATAGATCCTTCAAAATTAAAAATAAAAGGAAGGTTCTTAAATTCAAAACATTGGAAATTCTTTTGAAGATCAAACTTTGGAAAGTGGTTTTGGTGAATGATAAAGGCCAGCTGGTATTTTTTTAAAAAAGAAAAGATTACAAAAAAATAAAAACTAAATCTTCATAAGAGGATCCTCAATCAATCTTAAGCCTAGTCTTTTAGAACGAACTGACTTGACCAATCTATCGGCAACTAGATTTTCTTCGCAAGAAATGTGCTGAATCCTCCACCTTTTTAGTGTTTTAAGAATAAAATGAATTCTTCTGACGAGTGCAGAATTAGAATTTCCTGAAGAACCTTCTTGAATAGCATTAACAACTTCAATATTATCAGTTTGGATGAAGACCCTTTCGAAACTTCTATCCAAAATAAGATTTAAGCCTTTTAAGATCCCCCAAAGCTCAAGCTCGACCACCGTACAATTGCCCAAATATCTGCAGTAACCCATGATCCACCCAAAATTATGATCACACACAAACCCCCAGCTGCTGCAAAGCCTTCATCTAGTCTAACCGAACCTTTTGATTTCAAGCCTACCCAATTGATATCTGTATGCGAAATGTGTGAGTAACCATGCGCCTTGTAATAAGCTACTTTTGATGCTAATGAGTATTGCTTCGCCCAACTGTATGAACCTTTAAGGATCTCTTCGTAACTCCAAGAAAAGTCCTGAAAAAATAAAGAAGTTGCGGTTCTTCCAGATGCGCCAAGCGATAATCCCAAAAAAGCACGGCCAGTCCACCCCATCTAAAGAAATAGAGAAATGATTTTTGAGATTAATCGTCATCCAATTGTGAAGGGAACCAATATAAAACCTAGATCGTCTTTCTTCTGGGATAATATTTTCCCAAATGATTCTAGCTGCAGAACAGTCTCTAAGTACACGTAGCACATCCTTGCATTCATGTCCACAAAATCCACAAGCACCGCTATTCCCAAAGCCTTTCCTTGTCCTTTCGGCGTTCGTAAGTAAGCGATGCTTGAGGGCGAGCCATAAAAAGAACCGGATTCGTTGGGGTCCACTAAAACTCCAAGGTATCTCCCAAATACGTTCTTTAAGATTCAGTGTACCATCTTGAATCTTCTCATAGGCACTTTTGATAGAAAATTAGCCAGTCGAGGTAGCTCCCTACACTATTTTGTCAAGTCCCAAGAAGGATGCGGCAATGGAATTCCAACAATTTTGTTAACGATCTCTTCTCGAATTCACAAACGAAAAAGATCTAAATTCCACGATCCATCACCTACAATCATATTACTAAGCGTACAATCCATATTAAGGTTAGAAGAGTACGGAATATAAGGTAATAAGGGGCCACAATTTGGGATCCAAGAATCTCGCCAACATTGAATACTCTTACCATCTCCAACGGACCATAAAAGATTTTCACGGATAAGGGGCCATACCTTAGCAATGGATCTCCATAGGAAGGAACAACGCCCCCTTGAAACATTTTCAGGTAAACCGTTGGGGATCCCGTATTTTGACCGAATGACCCGAACCCATAAAGCATTGATGTTAGAGACAATGTTAAAACCCATTGTAATAACCCAATTTTACCCGGGCCCATATAAAACCCAAATAAAAAATAAAAAAAAAACCAAATAATAACAATAGTCCAATAAAAGTCCATTACAAAAATTACAGTAGGCCTAATGCCCAAACCACTAAACCCAAGCCAGCCCAAATACTAAACTAGCCCAAAACAAAATACAAAAAAAAAAAAAAATATCAAAACCCTAGAGGTTTTTGGAGCTTTCCAGCGCCGCAGCCTCCAGCTCCTCCACGTCACCCCACAAGCGCGTCTGTACGACGGTTTTCACCTGCAAACAAAGAAATAACAGCAGCAATGGCAAGCAATAGATCGAGCAATTAACAACAAAGAAAAAAGGAATATTTTATTTTTATTATTTTCGAATATCCGGCTATAAAAAGAAAAAACGAAAGCCTTCTGTACTCTCTACATTTTTTACGAATAGATACAAAATCAATAAGAAATCATAAAGCAAAAAATGTGTTTTTTTTTCAATTTTCTTCTTTTTTTTTTTATTTTTTGAAACTGTTAGCATAAGAAATACGAAGATTTTTTATCCTTTTTTAAAAAATATTTACGTATATTAATATAGTACATATATATATAAAAAGAAAAAATTTACTTGTTTTCGAACTCTGGCCGCCGTGCACGGCGACGTCGACGGCGGCGGACGTCAGTAATCGGCGTCGGAGTCTAGCCAGAGCCCTCGCCAGAATTCGGCTGGAGCGGATGGGGCAGAGATAATTTTGAGAGATGTTTTTGTTTTTTTTTAAGGAAGAAACTTAAAATGTTTTTTAAAACAAAATTTTGGTTTTTATAAGCATATAAAACGACACCATTTAGGGCTGGCTTCAATAGCCCCAAAACGACGTCGTTTTAGGGAGTCCGACCCGCGACCCGACCCATACCGCCAAGGATCCGCGTGTTTTGGGACTGAGGGTCTATTTGCGCCCTCAGTCCTTCCGCTTTTGAGGTGTGTTTTGATTAAGTCCTACCTTCCCTTTTTTATTTTTCTAATTTTACCCCTGTAAATTTATTTCATGTTCGATTTAATCCCTCGATTAGGGCATAAAACGCTGCGTTTCGAGAACATGAAATAATTTCTCAATTGGTCCCCCACTTTTACGCGCGTTACATTTAGGCCCCGATTTTTTCTTTTTCTTTTTAAATCTGGCCATTCAACTTTATTTTAATATCAACTTAGTCCTTTTTCGATTTCATCTCTCCATTTATTGTAATTTTAGCCCCTAATTTTATCTTGATTTCAGTACAGTCCTCTAATTAATTTACTATATTATTTGTTTATTAATTTGTCTAATTAATTTCTTTTTGAATTAATATTAGATATTATTTATTTTAAATGGTTTTAGATATTATTTGTTTTAAATTATTTCGCATATTATTACTTTGAATTGCTTTACACATTACATTATTTTAAACTATTACTTACATTACTTATTTTGAATTGTTTTTTATATATATTATTCATTTTTTGTTTTGTAAATTATTTATTTTAAATTTCTCTTTACATATTATTTATTTTAATTTATCATTGACATACTATTATTATTAATATATTATTAATTAAACTTTTTTATTACTATTATTTCCTTAATATTTATTTGCTTAATATTTTTTAAATATATTTATTCATTTTATCATTTTTTATGTTAACCTTGGCATTGTCTTTGTACAATTTGAAATATTAGTCATGTTGTTATTACACTTTCTTTTAATTGTTTATATTATTATTGAAAGTTAGCATGTTGTGTAATTTCCATGAATTGTCATTTAGTATTTGTATTCTGCATTTTATTGATGTAATGGTTTCATTAACAAATCATCGTCTTAAATAAAAAACACATTTCGTTTAATTATTACATTTTATTCAAAAGCTTTTCAAAATAAGGCAATACTCGTATTTGGGAATTTCGATAAGATTGTGCCCTAACTTACTGGGTTCCAATTTTCCTCGTTGAATCTAAGTAACCGAGTACCCTTTTTAAAATCAAAACGTATAAACTTCAAATAAAAGCTTATTCTTGGGAATTCGAGGTGTTGTGTCATAACTCACTGGATATGATATTTTGTTATCTCGAAGTAAGGATTTCTAAAAATAAAGGCAATACTCTATGTTTGTAATATTGGGAAATTGTGCCCTAACTTACTGGGTTCCGATTTTTTTCATTTGACCCAGACAATCGAGTATCCTTTTTGATTTTAAATGCACTAGTTTTAATAGTCAAAAGACAAGCTTAGTTTCGAGGATTCAAAATGTCATATCCTAACTCATTGGGCATGACATTTTACTTCTTCGAAATAAGCGGGTCTCAGCATCTAATTTAATTTATTCAAGTTTTAAAATAAAGAGGATCGTATTTTAAAATCTTTTCAAATTTTTGACATTAAGATGTTAATTAATCAATTCGATACCAATTTTGGGTGTTACGAGGGTGCTAATCCTTCATCGTGCGTAACTGACTCCCGAACCCGTTTTCTCGAATTTTGTGGGCCAAAGTCATTGTTTTAATAAATCAAAATGTTTTAACGATCAATCTCAAGGTGACCCGATCACACCTCAAAAAGGATTGGTGGCGACTCCATTTTCGTTTTAAAGTCGACCCCGTTTTTCCACAAAAGAAATGGTTTCGACACCCATCTTCATCATGAAATAAGTGTTATGATTATCCAAATGTCTAGACCAAGGCCCCCATGAGATTTCGGTTGACACACCGAATCCCAACTAACCGAAGCTACCTTAGCATTACCATTAGTGGATCCCCAAACGAATTTCCGAACAATGCGTTCGATCTCATCGCATAGACCTTTAGGAACCATCATTGTTTGCATAAAGTAATTTGGGATCGACAGAAGAACATATTGAGCTAAAGTCACCCTACCTGCCAAAGAAAGTTTCCTGGCATCCCAACTAGATAGCTTGCTACGCACCTTATCAACCACGAAGCATAGTGTATTATTTGTAACCCTCTCGTGAAAAATGGGAACACCGAAATAAAACCCTAATTTGTTCACTTCTTAAAAACCAAAAAAACTGCTGATACGCCTCCTTAAACTGCCATCCACGCCTTTGGAGAAAAAAGTATTTGTCTTTCTCGTATTTATTTTATGGCCCCAAATAGTTACAAAAATCGTTGAGAATATTCTTGATGGCCCGAGCTTGATATTCCTCAATATGACTGAAAAAGATCAAATCATCCGCGAAGAAAAGATGGGAAAGCGGTGGACCATTGCGAACCAATTGAATAGGGGACCATTTGCCAACATTAATGGCAGCATGAATATTGTGACTCAACCACTCCATGCACAAAATGAATAAATAAGGAGATAAAGGACAACCTTGTCGAACACCTCTAGCTGGTCGAAATTTTGGAGTTGGAACCCCGTTCCACAACACCTGCATATTAGAGCTGGAAATTGCAGACATAATAACATTACGTAAAAAAATAAGAATACCTGCAGCTTGGAGCGACGAGTCAATGAAATCCCAACGCACTCAATCATAAGCTTTTTCCATATCAATTTTGATGGCCATCCACCTCTTATTTTTCTGCGTGTTCCTCATAGAGTGGATAACCTCTTGTGCAATGAAAATATTATTTGTGATATTCCGTCCTGCTAAAAAACCAGTCTGTTTAGGAGCTATAATTTTAGGGAAAACCACCTTAAAACAATTAGCAATAACCTTCATAACCAGTTTGTAGAGAACATAACACAAACTAATTGGTCGAAACTGAGCGAAGCCTTCCGGATTTTGGGTTTTAGGGATAAGAACAATAAACAAATTATTTAAATCTGAATCAATATTTTCACCAGCAAAAATACCCTTAACCCATCTGCAAATGGAGGCGCCTACGTGATCCTATTGACTTTGGTAAAAAAATTGCGTGAAAACCATCACTTCCTGGAGCCTTCAAAGGTGCCATGTCAAACAAAGCGACTTTGATTTCCTCATCAGAAACTAGATTATTAAAGAGGTTAAAATCCTCGTCAGTGAGGGGCAGGAAAGCACTCGTGGGTAAACCTCTCATCAGGCCGGGATGCTCACCATACAAAGATTTATAAAAATTGGCCGCTTCGATCTGTAGCTGCTCTTCATCCATGATCCACTCTCCCAATCATTTTTTAAGGTGGTTATTTAATTATGCTTTCTTCTCCTCAAAGTGCGGGTGTGAAAAATTTTGGTATTGCCTTCCCCCAAGACTAACCAGTCACAACGGGCTTTCTGTCATCAGAATATCTCCTCATGATGCACTACATTTTCCAAATCCTCTCTAACCTCCATCTCAACTTGGATAAGATATGTCGAGTTTCTTCTATTGCACTCGATCTCAATGTTGTGAAGTTTTTTAGTCAGAAACTTCTTGCTGGTAGCAATATGTCCATACACATCTTTATTCCATCTTTTGACTTGATTAGTAAACTCAGAGTGAACCATTGACATGTGAGCAGAAACCCTCCAATTCTCTTTAACGAAATCCGAAAACGCTGGATGTTCAACCCAACCCACTAAAAACCTAAATGGACGCCCTTTTGAGGAATGAAAATCAAGCATCAAAGAAAATTTTAAGGGTCTATGGTTCGATTTGAGACGTGGTAAGTGAGTCACCATGGAATTAGGAAAAAAAGTGCACCAAACATTGTTGCAAATAGCCCTATCCAGACACTTCATAATCCCCCCTCTCTGCCAAGTGAATTGCGGACACAAGGCGGAGTCCATAAGCTCACCAAAAAAAGGGCATCTTTTCCCTAGAGTCCAACCCCCTCTCTTCTCAGAAGGAGAAAGAATAGCGTTAAAGTTACCAATCGCCATCCATGGAGTCCCATCTATTGGAATAGTTCTCTGCAAAACCTCCCATAAAAGTCTCATTTTACTATTAGGGCTGCCATACACAAAGGTGACCAAAAAAGGCTGTCTACAAGAGGTACCAGTAATTCTAATTAACACAAATTGCGATTGGTTTTTGAAAACCTCCACACAAACGAATTCTTTCCTACCAATCCAAATATCACCTGAAAAGCCCATGGCCTTTACACGATGTGAGTAATGAAAACCAAGCTTCGCAATAATCGAATCAGCTTTTCCTCCACTGACCCTTATTTCAATAAGGCTGATCAAATCGGGTTTATGTTCCCGATTGTATTCACGAACAACCTAAATAAACTTCGAGCTAGCACAACCCTGAAAATTCTAAGAAAAAATAGTAAAATTCATAACGAAAATTTTAAAAGTACGAGGACTAACCTTTCAAAAGACAATAGAAGCTCTATCACCTTTACCATTAGTGATGACCTTATTAGTAAAGGTCTCTACTTGTTCACCAATAAGCTTTGCCATAGAATTCATAGCATTAGGGAGTGAGACACGTGAATTTCCAGAAATTTTAAAAAGTCCCCCTCGTCCACGAATTGTTTTATTCTGCGCTTTTCCACTGCGCCAACTTTCTTTTTTATTATCAAGTCCGTGTCCTTTTGGAGGAACGTTCAAAATATTAGAGTCCCCTGGTCTATTATTTGACCCTGTTATTTGAACTTGTAGTCTGAATTTCCTTTAAAAATTACGGCCGGATGTCTTTCGGGATCCAACAAATTAGAATTTAAATCCACCACTGATTCAAGTGGACCTTCGAATGTGGGATAAAGTGCAAAGAGGAGCTTTTGTTTTGTAAATTAGGTGTGGGACCCGATTGTATAATGTGTTCCAAGCTCCCTAAATTATCCAAATTCAAATTGACTGTAGAATTTGTTGAGCTCCGTCCGAATTAAAACCAATATTATCCTCTAGAAGTAGATCCTCACGCGTCAGGCCTGGATCAGCCTGCTCTTGTTCAACACCCAAATGGACCAGCCCACTAGACCGTTCCTCCAACCTAATAAAGTTGTTCTGACCAACTTTTCCTTGCCCTTATTTCCTTTAGCCCGCAGCCCAGATTTAGCTCCAGGCCTGTTCTCTTTTAAATTTTTTAATAATGTCTCCTTGCTTGAAAGAAATTGATAAACTGTAAAAGTAACATATTTTAATCCCACATTTAGCATACTTTTGGATGATTTATCCTTTGATTTATGTAAAAAGGTGCTCTTAATCCTTTCTTTTCATATTTTATACTCAGGAAAGCACCCAAGGATAAAAAGAACGAGAAACGGGCTTAAAACGGACCAAATTGGGCCAAGAGAGAAATCGACACGGCCTGGCCCAAAGACCACACGGTCGTGCCTCATTAAATTACTAGAGCACGGCCTGGCCACGATTCACACGGGCGTGTGCCATGGCCGTGCCCCTGTCGCTGGAAAGAGCAATTTCATTCGGAAAAGGATACTTGGAGGCAAAGAAACACATTCCAAAGCCTATTCAAACACCCTATAAGGAATTCTACTTAAATTAGGATACTTAGGGGCCAAGCAAGGCATCACAATGTCTATATAAACACCCCAGGGGGCGACTTAAGAGGGGAGTTCGGCAGAAGTCGAAAGAGCAAAAGCGAGGCCAAGGAGCCAAGCCGAGAATGTCAAAGTTAAGGAATAACGCGAGGATAGCCAGTTGATCCATTCCAAGAAGCTGGAGTTATACTCAAAACGGCGGAATTCTCCTTCGATTCCTTCAGGGGGTTTTAGGGTTTTCCTATGTTTTGTTTTATCTTTTCTCTTGCGATGTTTTCTTTATTCATTACGAACTAAACCCCTCAGATACCTGAAGAGGATGAAACCTAGATGAATTTTATTATTTGATTTTTAAGTTATATGATAAATTACTTAGTTTGTTCTTAATTATGTTGCTTAATCCAAATCTAATGTGCTTAGGTGGAGGAGGAATAGACCCTGCCTAAGAGAAGATCTAACATAATTAAGCGGAGTTGATCGAACGCCTAGAGATAGGGTTACGAGATTTTGCCAGATTAGAGTGAAACCTAATATGGGAGTCCATTGATCGATTTACTGCTGTCCTAGGGGGTTATTATAAGCGAAAGGGAGTTCCACTAATTAACCTAAGGTTAGACATTATTCGCCTCGAGAGAGGGTTTAGTATAGGTTAGGGAGTCTCACGGATCAAGCTAAGTAAAAGAAATCATATAATTAAAAGGTTAGATAATAAGAGAAGTCTAGGTGGATTCTTCCCGAGGGTATCATCTAAATCAACTGAGTTTTTCCTCAAGGTTATTTTCCAATTCGTCTTTTTGTCTTTGTGTCCTTAGGTTAGCTGTCGTCAATTTAGTTAAAAAGTAATCTTCACTCTAACTTTAAGGCTAAATAATAAAAAGAAAGTGAGTATTAATACTTTTAGTTCCTTTGGGTTGGATAACCGGTCTTGCCTAAGCTATACTACTGTTCGATAGGTACACTTGCCTTAATATTGTTGTCAGAGTTAGTCTCCAGGTTTGATCATTCTTTTATAAATATTTAAAGCTCTGATTTGCAGCGATCAAGTTTTTGGCGCCGTTGCCGGGGAACTAAAATATTAAGAAAGCTTAATTTTTATTATTTTAGCCATATTTTTTTATTGCAATTTTTTTATTTTATTTTTTTCCTTGCCAATTTTTCTTTTATTTTGGCAGATAGGTATAGTGTATACAGGAGATGACACTAAATAACTATCAGTGGCAAGTTATGAGGACAATGCCAACAAAAGCCACCAGTGATTTGAACCTCGACGTGGTCACCATGTTATCTACCCAGCTAGAGATGATGAATAAAAAGATTGATGGTTTGCATAGTCTCTCGCAGGTACACCCAATAATGCAATATGACTCGAATCCAAGAGGCGTGGCGAATCCTGAGTACCCACCCTACGAATATGGCATGGGGAACGAGCAAGCTCACTATACGGGTAACTATTCTAGACCTCAAAATAATTTTTATAGTGACACTTATAATACAGGTTGGAGGTACCATCCTAATTTCTCATGGGATGATCAAAGTAGCCAAAGACCGGAACTTTTTCCAGATCTTCAACAACTACCTCACCAACAGGAAAAGGAGTTGGACACTGAAGAAATGCCGAAAAAATTCATGGCAGCCACATAAAACTGTTTCAAAGACACTGAAACAAACCAACGAACATCGATTGAAGAGATCCAGAGCCAAGTAAGGGAAGGCATTAAGGCAGTCGAACAACTTGCAAAATTAATGTCCGAACAATCGCAAGGGCGTCTACCAAGCGATACTGAAACTAACCCTAATGAGCAAAATCAAGCCATCACCGCTCAGGACAGTAAAGGGTTAGATGAACCCAATGCAATACCAGAAAACAAGGTAGACGAAGGTAAAATAGAGGTAACACAAGAAAAGCCAAAATCGATAATCAAAGAGTACCAACCTCGCATACCTTATCCCGAAGCAATGAAAAAAGACGATTCAGAAGAACAATTCGGTAAGTTTTTTAAACCTTTAAAGAAATTACATATTAACTTACCTCTTCTTGAAGCTCTTTTTCAGATGCCAGACTCAAGGAAATTTTTAAGACAACTCTTGACAGACAAACGCAAATTAGACGAGGAGCACCACGTGGAATTAAATGCAGCATGCTCGGCAATGTTACAGAACAGACTACCGCAGAAGCAAAAAGACCCAGGGAGTTTTACAATTCCATGCTTAATTGGTAGTTTAACCATTGATAATGCGTTAGCTAATCTAGGGGCAAGCATAAATGTCATGCCTTATACAATGTTTAAACAACTAGGTCTAGGGAAACCCAGACAAATTAGGATGAACATTTAGTTAACTGATAAAACTATTAGAATTCCTAGGGGTATAATAGAAAATTTTCTAATCAAAATTGATAAATTCATATTCCCAGTAGATTTTGTTGTCTTAGACATGAATGAGGACAATTCGATTCCTTTAATTTTAGGAAACCCTTTCTAGCAACTGTCAGGACTAAAATTGATATTGGTATAGGAGAACTCATTCTTCGTGTAGGTGACGAATCAATCAGTGTACAAGCTTTTGACTCGGCCAGGACATCAAGTGATGAAGGGGAGAAAGTAAATTCAGTTGATAATCAAATTGTTCAACTTTCACCACAGGAAACACCACAAGGCTACAAACCTGAGCCGAATCATGGGCCCCAAGCCGTACAAGCTCATAACAGTACATTGTTAGAGGAATCTGAGCCAAGGCAAGAACATGTGGTGAGTGAAGGTAAGATTGAGGTGTGCCATGATATACCAAAACTGGCAATTAAAGAGTACCAACCTCGTGTGCCATATCCCGATGCAATAAAGAAAAACCACACAGAGGAAGAATTCGGTGAACTCACACTTCGTGAAGACGACGAAATAATCACTCTTCAAGCTCTTGACTCAGCTAGGACATCAAGTAATAAAGGTACGAACGTTAATTCTATTGATAATCATTTGATTCAACCTTCTTTACAGGAAGCATCACGAAATCACTTAGCTAAGCTAGATCTTAGATCTCGTGCCAACAAAGAAGAAATACATAAGGAACAAAGCCTTAGGGTTGACAAACTAAAAGAGTAGGAAACACAAATCAGAGAGGAACAGGAGCCGCACGAAGTGAAACTGAAGGAGACCCCAGACAAGCTGATAGAAACAACAAATCACATCAAAATAGAGGATCAAGTATTGTTGAATAAGGAAGACCCTCGAATCACCAATTTAGACCTCAAGACAAACGAAGAAATCACTTTTGAGGTACTTAATGTCTTCCTATACGGCACAATCGAGGTAAGCAATCCTAAATTCGACATTTTTGAGGTAAACATTACTCGACTTAAACTATATATCCATAACCGAAGTGATCGCATGAGAAAGGATTTTCACCTCCTCAAACCGCCATGACCATACGAATGAAAGGTAAAGTCTAGCTTAAGACTATAAACGAGCGCTTCTCGGGAGGCAACCTGAGCACTAACCCTATTTTTACATTTATATTTTTTTTATTTTTATTTTTTTTCCTTTTATTTTTCCTTTTAAGCACCTAACCATAAACTAACCAAAAAGCAGATTTCTAGGACACACGGCCTTACACACGGGCGTGCCCGTGGCCGTGTGGAAGCCAGGGGATGAACCATGGGCGTGCCAGTAGCCGTGCACAACCAGAGAAGAATTTCTTTTCCCAACACAGGCTGTGATACCAGGCCACGCCCGTGCTAACCACCCATGCGAGGTTACTGACTTGTCGAGCACGGGGTACACACGCCCGTGCCCCACGACCTTGTAAACTCACCGACTTGTATACCACGGGCTAAACACGCCCGTGCTACCTACCCGTGAAAAGTTACTGATTTATCGAGCATGGGCGTGTCAGCTATAACACGGCCATGGCTACCTCACCTGAACGCACCCAAAAATTCAAAATCCCAAAACACAGGCTACATCTTTATTTAAACCTCATTCTTCTTTTTTCTAGTTCTCTTTCATTTTCCATTATTTATTTTTATTTTTATTTAATTTCTATTTTATCATTTTTTTCTTCTTCTTCTTATTCTTTATGATATTTAGATTTAGCTTAGGATTCAATAAAATTAGGACGGCTACTTCGAGGATTCAATTTCAAACGGTTCGAGACGCTTCCCTACGCTCACCTCCAATCCTATCCGGTTTCTTTAACTTCATCCAAAATTCAGGAAGTTTAACTTCTCTCCCCATCTTATGATTTTTATGATTATTTTGCTATTATCCATCTTTGTACATTGAAGGCAATGTACATCTTAAGTGTGTGGGGGGGGGGGGGTTAACTATAGTATTATTTGAAAATCTCTGAATTATGCCTTGTTCAAAAGTAAAGTCTCTCATATTATGATTAGAATAAAATTTCCTATGATTTATGATCTTTGTCGATATGTTTTGGAGTAAGTCATTGATAACTGTGCATTGATGATTAAATTTGAAGGATACTAGAGAATCAAGCATGATAAATCTATTTTTCAGAATTAAAATTTTTTTTAGGTTGTCTGCCTGAATCTGAATATTACTTTGAAGTTTGAAATTTACGAGGGACATCAAAATAGCCATAATTTTTGTGAGATTTTGAGCCTTTTAGAGCATACATCCTTTCATGCTCACTTATTGATTATGAGTGTGTCAACATTGATTTGTTATTCTAGAACTTGCCTCGATTATACATGTTGAGACCACACCTTTGATTTGATATACAGAGATGATAAAGGCACCTAGGTTTTAACCCACTTACTCCATCAAAAAGCCTACCTCCATAATTAACCCCTAGTGAACCCCGTTGATCCTAATAAACCCTTTCTATTGACTTATCTACTAACATTAACCCAAAACTCTTTGTATTTGTTATCACCGTTCTTTTTAACTACCCTATTTGTCGAGATTTGATTTTGAGCAGTTACCTAACCATGTTCTCTATTTCAGTTGTTAAAGTTCGTTATTATAATTAAAAAATAAAGAAGAAGAAGAAGCTCGTATTATTAGTTTTCAATTGATGAAATTATTTAGGATGTAACACCCCAAACCGGACCCATGTGTTTCGACCGGATTTGGCGTGTTATGGAACACATAACACTTTAACGGTTTTAGAAAGCACAAGTTAACGAGTTAATATTTGAATAAAGAAGTGACTTTTTGAAAATAAATCCTTTGTATTATTATTATTAAGTATAAATAAACTTTGTCATAAATTCATAAATTTCAGAACATTGAAAACTACTTGGTGGAATAAAAACTAGGGGCCTTATTACATAAATATTCCCAAAATGAAATAAAATAAACTTAAAGAAATCCCGAAAATAACTTGTAGAAATAAAAACTTGATGGCCCCTCGAGTCCGTCTCGGCTCCCATGTCCACAATCTACTGCTCATCTGGAAGAGTAGAGAAAAGGAAAGCGTGAGTCACCAAGACTCAGTGTATAAATCTCAAAGCACACAACGACCTGAGCCCACAAACACATTATGGGCCCTGGCCCATACATAAAGGTATCAATCATAATTACATGGTAAACAATAAATGATGAATAGCCCAACCCATCCTAGGATTCCATCCTCTACACACCAACCCGTACCAACCATCACACCTTGGGGATTTCTACAATCAACCTTCCATCCGCTACACGCTATAACGACAGCCGTACTGCCTATTCCTGTTATTTAGGAATCATTAAACGTGGCATAGCCACCAATCACTATGTGACCTAGCATTTATATTTGTGGGTTTTCTACCACCGATCACCAAGTGACCTGTCATGCGCTTCCCCTTCATCATATCGAAATCCCTCTCCATGCATACACACATAAAGAAAACATCATGCAGGCTTACATATATTTCGATACACATAGAGAGTTCTATGTTTACGTACCTGGCATCTTTGCTTAACCCTTTTAGGGTTCCATTCGACTGTCTATACAGCCTCTTTCCGGCTTTTTAGCCTATAACATATAAATAGACATACATACAAGATTAATAGTGTGTTAGAGACCTACACACCTGATTACCGTTAGAACGATGCTTTCTATGTCGACGCTATCCGTAGTCGACACAACTGCTATCTGCCTAAGGTGTTGTTCAGAAGCCGATCCACAACCAAGTGGCCAATCTCGAACGGCAGATATTGCTCGTTTCTTAAACTTAGGGATTCTCTCCTTTGCCTGATCCATGTTTAATTCCATCACAAGTCCTTATCAGAACTACTATCACCATATTTGATCGTTAATCCTCATCATAAAGTTAAGATCTTATATAAAATGAATAAATCTAGTAGAAATCTAGGGAAAATCTCCTTACCTTAAAATCTCAAAATTGGAGACTAGCTATTTTCGGCTTTTAGATCTAGTTGACCAAGCTTCCTTCAAATCCCGAATTGTCGCCCAACATAGAACCATTAAACTTATTAGCTTTTCGGCTTTTGCCTTTCAAAAACCGGGAATAGATTATGAGAACTAATTAGAAGTCGATACTTACCTTAGCACAGGAGGTTCGGCTAGCACTAGAGAGAGGATTCGGCAATGCCAAAGGAAGTTTTAAATGCCGGAATAGATAGAACTAATTCTCAAATAGGATGAATAAAGAAAAACTATGGAGATTTCGGCTTTTTAGAGAAATCGGCTCAAGGGGAAAAGAATGGAGAAGAGGTTTCGGCTTTTGAAGAAATTGAAGAAAGGAAAATTAGAGAGGGAGAGGCTAAAGAATTCGGCACAAAGAGAGAAGATAGAATTAGGGTTTTAATTGCCAGAATCAAGGAGCTATCCCCCCTATTTATAGAAATTTCGGCACCTCTTGTATAAAACCGAAAACGCCCTTCCTAATTAATTAAAATTTAGGCTAATAAAAAGGGAAAATTCGGCACCCCTTTTCCATGAAGTAGCCGAATTCTTCACTCCTCTAGGTGATGGAATTTTGGCCATCACCTAGCCTTGCAGATAGCTCCTATCTTTTCTCCTTTTTATCTTCTATATTATTAATTATAAAATCCATATAAATCCTCCTATTTTTGAGCCTTGTTACCATCCACTTCACCTAACCCTAATGCCGAATTTAGCTAACTTAAATTAAAAGATTTGCGCTCCATGAAACTTAAATTTTGGGCCCCTTACACCCTTGTTGTGGCGTCACCCCTTGTTCCTTTTTAAATGTCAAAAATGGCCCAAAAACATGGGCGCATTGCGGCCAAAACTTGGGCCTCTTTTATTGTTAATGGCGCCACCTTCTAATTCCCTTACTGTGCCACCTATTGTTGGGCCACAAGCCCACGTTGGTATTTTAAACATAATTAGCACCTTTTAACTCTATAATGCCTAATCTACTAATTTAACCAAGGCCTTTGCCTAATCCTGAGCTCAATTTGGACCCCTATCACTTAAATTAACATTTTAAACCTATCCCTACACTAAATGCATAGGCCCATAAATTTAGGATGTTACAATTCTATCCTTCTTAAAGAAATTTCGTCCTCGAAATTACCTGATCAGAAAAGATGGGGGTATTGCTGCTGCATTGCTTCCTCGGGTTCCCACGTAGCCTCCTCAGAACCATGATTCCTCGACAGCACCTTAACCAAAGGAACCGTTTTCCTTCTCAACACCTTGACATCACGATCCAAAATTTCCACTGGTTCCTCTTCGAAGGATAGATCAGGTCTTACCTCGATTTCCTCCACAGGCACAACGTGAGACGGATCCGAACGGTAATGTCTTAGCATGGAGATGTGAAATACATCGTGAATTTGGCTTAACTCCGGAGGTAACTCCAGCTGATAGGCTACTGGACCTACTCGCTTCATCACCCGATATGGTCTGATAAATCTGGGACTTAATTTACCATTTCGATCAAACCTTAGTACCTTTTTTCACGGCGACACCTTTAGGAATACTTTATCACCCACTGCAAATTCTATGTCCTTACGCTTTAAATCAGCATAGGACTTTTGCCTGTCCGACACCTCCTTCAATCGAACCCAAATCAATTCAACCTTCTCTTCTATCTAGGTCACCAACTCCGGACCCAAAATCCGACGTTCCCCTAGTTCTGTCCAACAGGTAGGAGTACGACATTTCCGCCCGTACAAAGCTTCATAGGGCGCCATCTGAATACTTGACTGGTAGCTGTTGTTGTAAGCAAACTCTGCTAACGGTAAGAACTCTTCCCAGCTACCTTTGAAGTCAATGACACATCCTCTCAGCATGTCCTCCAAGATCTGGATCACCCGTTCAGACTGTCCATCGGTCTGAGGATGAAATGCTGTACTGAAATCCAACTTCGTACCCAACGCTTGATGCAATGTCTTCCAAAATTGAGAGGTGAACCTAGGGTTCCTATCTTATATGATTGAAACCGGTACTCCATGCAACCTCACCATCTCCGCTATGTATAACTTAGCTAACTTTTGCAAAGAATAGTCAACACGTACTGGTATGAAGTGTGCAGACTTCGTCAGGCGATCAACAACTACCCAAATCGCATCTTTCTCAGTGGGTGAGAGGGGAAGCCCACTAACAAAGTCCATGGTGATTCTTTCCCACTTCCATTGTGGAATCCTCACTGGCTGCAATAATCCTGATGGTAACTGATGTTTTGCCTTGACCTGCTGACAGGGTCAAACACTTACCCACCAATTCAGCTACTTCTTGCTTTAACCCCGGCCACCAGAACTGATCTCTTAAATCTCGAAACATCTTACTTCCTCCAGGATGCATAGCGTATGCACTACCATGCGCCTCATTCAAAATCCTACGCCTCAATTCCGGATCTTTTGGCATACATACTCTCCCTCGAAAACATAACAGTCCTTCCTCGTTCTTACTAAATTCCATTGGCCCATCCTTTGAGATTAGCTGCAATTTCCCCTTTAGTAACTCATCAGTCTGTTGCCTCTCCTTCACCTGACTGATCCAAGAGGGTTTCACTTGAAGTTCAGCTAACAAACTTCCATCCTCATACAAACTAAGGTGAGCAAACATTGCTCTTAAGTTAGAGACTACTTTACGACTTAGTGCATCCGCCACTACATTAGCCTTACCCGGGTGATACTCGATCGAGCAGTCATAATCCTTTAGCAACTCGATCCACCTTCTCTGCCTTAGATTCAGTTCATTCTGAGTCAAAAGATACTTTAAACTCTTATGATCTGTCTAAATGACAGATTTCTCCCCATACAAATAATACCTCCAAATTTTTAAGGCAAACACCACTGCTGCCAATTCCAAATCATGAGTGGGATAATTCGATTCGTGCGGTCTTAACTGCCGAGATGCATACGTAACCAGCTTTCCATCTTGCATCAACACACATCCTAATCCTGTGTGTGACGCATCACAGTAAATTACGAACTCCTTCCTTGCCTCCGGCTGAATCAACACCGGAGCTTCCGTCAGAATCCTCTTTAACTTCTCGAAACTCTCCTGCTGCTTATCAGACCAAACAAACGGAACTCCTTTCCGTAGCAACTTAGTCAACTGTGCTGCTACCAAAGAAAATCCTTCAACAAACCTTCGGTAATACCCAGCTAAACCGAGAAAACTCCTAATCTCAGCCACAAACCTAGGTGGCTTCCAATCCAACACCGCTTCAATCTTTCGAGGGTCAACCATAATCCCTTCCGCCGACACAACGTGCCCTAGAAATGTAACTTCCCTTAGCCAGAATTCACACTTACTGAATTTGGCATACAACTGCTTCTCCCTTAGAATCTGCAAAACTATTCGCAGATGAACATCATGCTCCTCCTCCGACTTTGAATAAACCAAGATATCGTCTATAAACACCACGACACACCAGTCTAGGTAGGGTTGGAACACTCGGTTCATCATGTCCATGAATGCTGCTGGTGCATTGGTCAATCCAAACGGCATCACCATAAACTCGTAGTGACCATAGCGAGTCCTAAAGGCTGTCTTATGAATATCCGCCTCCTTGACCCTAAGCTGATGATACCCTGACCTCAGATCTATCTTTGAAAAGACTGAGGTCCCCTTCAACTGATCGAACAAGTCATCGATCCTTGGCAACGGGTATTTGTTCTTGATTGTTAGCTTATTCAATTGGCGATAATCAATGCACATACGCATTGATCCATCCCTCTTCTTAACAAATAACACCGGCGCTCCCCAAGGCGACACACTCGATCGGATAAACCCTCTATCCAGTAACTCCTGAATCTGCGCTTTCAACTCCACCAACTCCTTCGGCGCCATCCTATACGGAGCAATAGATACCGCGCTGTTCCCGGAAGAAGATCGATACCAAACTCCACTTCACGATCTGGGGGTAATCCCGGAAGCTCTTCAGGGAAAACATCAGGAAATTCCTTTATCGTCCTGACGTCCCTAACAGTCAGATCTTTGGCTTCTAAAGCCCTAACAAACAATAAAACTACCTCGCACCCTTTCCTCACCATCCTTTCTACTCTCAGGACAGTCACTACATTCGACAAACAGTTCCCCCTTTCTCCTATCACCAACACTTCATCACCCTCGGGGGTTTTTAACACCATACGCTTGGCTGCACAATCCAGGTTAGCTTGATACTTCACAAGCCAATCCATGCCTAAAATTAAATCAAACTCCCCGAACGGTAATTCCATTAGATCCGTTCGAAAAACTATCCCCTGAACTTCTAGAGGTACTTCCTGATAGAGTTTATCCACAACTACAGATTGCCCTAACGGGCTAACTACAGTCATTGCCCTAGGGGTAACTTCAGATTCTAACTTTAAGGTTCCAGATACGCTAGTAGCTACATACAAATGCGTCGAGCCAATGTCAATCAATGCAGTGTAAGGCAAGCCAAAAATTAAAAATGTACAGGTTATGACATCCGGTGCGTCAGCCTCCTCTCGACGTCTAACAGCATAGACCAACCCCGGCTGTCTCGCCTCAGTGTTTCTTGCCCCTTGGCCTAGTGCGCCACGACCCCGACCAGTACCATTACCACCTCTGGCTGCACCACGACCTCTTTGTGGCTGCTGACCTCCTCTGCCAGGCTGAGCATTCCCTCGACCCATGGTCCCTTCACCGTCCTGTTGCTGCGGACAGTTTCTAACTTGGTGGTCCGTAGATCCACACCTAAAACACTTCTCACTGCCTGCCTAACATTCTTCGGCGTTAAATTTGCCACATCGAGCACACTTTGGTGTCTGGTTAGCAGCAGCAGGTTTCTCTTCCCGTTTCGGTCCATCAGGCCTGGGGTTTTTCTGAGTACGCCCAGTTGCTCTTGATGATCCAAAGTTTCTATTATTTCCTCCCCTATCTCTATCCCAATTTAACTTTTCAGTCCGCTTTACCTCCTCGGCTATCTTAGCCTTTTCCGCTAGGACAGTAAATTCCCTCTCTCGCTGTGGGGCTATCAAAACACGCAAATCATCCCTCAGGCCATCTTCGAACCTAACACAACGTTCATGCTCCGTGGCTACCATCCCACGAGCATAACGGCTAAGGCGTAAGAACTCAGCTTCATACGCAGCCACTGACCTACTCCCTTGCACCAAATTCAGAAATGCTCTGCGTTGCGCATCCACATAACTCGATCCAATGTACTTATTCTGAAACGCAGTTTTAAAGAAATCCCAGGTGATATGGTCAGCCACAGCACCATCCTTAACAGTAAGCCACCATTGATATGCTTCATCCCGCAGGAGAGATACAACCCCTTTCAACTTTTCCTCTTCTGTGAAATCCAAATCATCCATTATGCGTTCTACCGCCTCCAACCAATACTCAGCTGAACTTGGGGCTACACCAGAAATTCCCCTATACACTTCTGCCCCGTTGGCCCTAAGCCGCCCCGGCACAGATTTTCGAGCTCCTGTGCCCATACCAGCCCCACCAACCCTCTCTAAGACCCTGAACATTGCCTGAGATACCGCATCATCTCCGGTAGTCTGATCTTGAAATTCTTCCTCAGCAGCTGGCATCTCGTTTCCAGAACCATGACCAGACCCTACTGGTTCCGACACTGTCATCCTACCCCTACCACGACCACGTGGCGGACGTCCTCGACCCCTTGTACTCATTCTACCGCTTCGCTTTTATCTGATTAGAAATTTTATGAATTATTAGTTTTCTTCCACTGATTAACCACGAGCAGTATGAATAGTAGTTTTAGAGTAGTTCTTTCGAATTCGCATTCACAATCCAGTCTCAAGTTCGTATCCTCTAATTCTAGTAAACACATACATTCAATTAGCAACATACAGATAACATCCATGAACCCACATTCATCACGTAAGGGTGTTTTCATTGTTTCACTACCCAGGGATATTTTCGTAATTTTTCCTATAGGGGTATTTTCGTAATTTTTCAAAATAGGGTTCCTTGGTGATTTTGTGAAATAAGGGTATTTTGGTAATTTTGCAATCCGGGGGTATTTAGGTAATTTTGAAATCCGGGGGTATTTCGATAATTTTAAAATCTAGGGGTATTTCAGTAATTTTGAAATTCGAGGGTGTTTTGGTAATTTTGAAATTCGCGGGGTATTTTGGTAATTTTGAAATTCAAGGGTATTTTGGTAATTCTACAAATCAGGGGTAATTTGGTAATTTTACAAACCAAGGATATTTTGACGTTGTTGTTGTTGTTGTTGTTTTTTTTAAACTGGGGTACCTTGGGAAAATCTAGTTTCACAATCCGGTGTGTTTTTGTAATCATGGGGTTTATGGGTAAACTTTCAAAACATAGGTTGGTTGTGAAAATTTTTTACAAAACTTGGGATTTTTTTTTCAAATAGGGTGGCTGGTCCCTTTCGGGTTTTAATTGTATGGTTTAGCCCATCAACAAGTCCTTGTAGCTAGGGTGAACAGTCACTACGCACCAGGTAGGATTCTAGCGAAGAGGAGGTGAGTCACTAGGACTGCTTAAGTACCAAGCTTCCCCTGAATCTACTCCTAGACATGCGTATGCCCATCACCACACCCTAATTCGACTAAGGTGAACAGTCACTACGCACCAAGTAATATTCCAGCGAAGAGGAGGTGAGTCACTAGGATTGCTTAAATACCAAGCTCTTCCGGATCCCATCCTAGACATGCGTATGCCTGTTGCCACACCCTAGTCTTGCGACTTGTTCATGGGTTTTGTTTAGTGAAGAGTTGTTTATCTAAGCCTATGGTCCATTAATACTATCATACTAATCTACATCCCTCAAGCCCATTAAGCCCACATGTATAACACAACAAGAGTTTAGGATACTTACATGCGTGGATCGGGTGCCGGTAGACTCGAAGGCCATATCTTTAACAAGACACATTTTTTTTCAAACTTACATCATTTTACAAAACATTGCTAAGCCCATTTCACAGCCCGAGTTTTGAACTGGGCTCTGATACCAAATTGTAACACCCCAAACCCGGCCCATGCGTTTCGACCGGATCTGGCGTGTTATCGAACACATAACACTTTAACGGTTTTAGAAAGCACAAGTTAACGAGTTAATATTTGAATAAAGAAGTGACTTTTTGAAAATAAATCCTTTGTATTATTATTATTAAGTATAAATAAACTTTGTCATAAATTCATAAATTTCAGAACATTGAAAACTACTTGGTGGAATAAAAACTAGGGGCCTTATTACATAAATATTCCCAAAATGAAATAAAATAAACTTAAAGAAATCCTAAAAATAACTTGTAGAAATAAAAACTTGATGGCCCCTCGAGTCCGTCTCGGCTCCCATGTCCACGATCTACTGCTCATCTGGAAGAGTAGAGAAAAGGAAAGCGTGAGTCACCAAGACTCAGTGTATAAATCTCAAAGCATACAATGACCTGAGCCCACAAACACATTATGGGCCCTGGCCCATACATAAAGGTATCAATCATAATTACATGGTAAACAATAAATGATGAATAGCCCAACCCATCCTAGGATTCCATCCTCTACACACCAACCCGTACCAACCATCACACCTTGGGGATTTCTACAATCAACCCTCCATCCGCTACACACCATAACGACAGCCGTACTGCCTATTCCTGTTATTCAGGAATCATTAAACGTGGCATAGCCACCGATCACTATGTGACCTAGCATTTTTATTTGTGGGTTTTCTACCACCGATCACCAAGTGACCTATCATGCGCTTCCCCTTTATCATATCGAAATCCCTCCCCATGCATACACACATAAAGAAAACATCATGCAGGCTTACATATATTTCGATACACATAGAGAGTTCTATGTTTACGTACCTGGCATCCTTGCTTAACCCTTTTAGGGTTCCATTCGACTGTCTATACAGCCTCTTTCCGGCTTTTTAGCCCATAACATATAAATAGACATACATACAGGATTAATAGTGTGTTAGAGACCTACACACCTGATTACCGTTAGAACGATGCTTTCTATGTCGACACCATCCGTAGTCGACACAACTGCTATATGCCTAAGGTGTTATTCAGAAGCCGGTCCACAACCAAGTGGCCAATCTCGAACTGCAGATACTGCTCGTTTCTTAAACTCAGGGACTCTCTTTTGCCTGATCCATGTTTAATTCCATCACAAGTCCTTATTAGAACTACTATCACCATATTTGATCATTAATCCTCATCATAAAGTTAAGATCTTGTATAAAATGAATAAATCTAGTAGAAATCTAGGGAAAATCTCCTTACCTTAAAATCCCGAAATTGGAGACTAGCTATTTTTGGCTTTTAGATCTAGTTAACCAAGCTTCCTTCAAATCCCGAATTGCCGCCCAACATAGAACCATTAAACTTATTAGCTTTTTGGCTTTTGCCTTTCAAAAACCGGGAATAGATCATGAGAACTAATTAGAAGTCGATACTTACCTTAGCATAGGAGGTTTGGCTAGCACTAGAGAGAGGATTCGGCAATGCCAAAGGAAGTTTTAAATGCCGGAATAGATAGAACTAATTCCCAAATAGGATGAATAAAGAAAAACTATGAAGATTTCGGCTTTTTAGAGAAATCGGCTCAAGGGGAAAAGAATAGAGAAGAGGTTTCGGCTTTTGAAGAAATTGAAGAAAGGAAAATTAGAGAAGGAGAGGCTAAAGAATTCATCACAAAGAAAGAAGATAGAATTAAGGTTTTAATTTCCAGAATCAAGGAGCTACCCCTCTATTTATAGAAATTTCGGCACCTCTTGTATAAAACTGAAAACGCCCTTTCTAATTAATTAAAATTTAAGCTAATAAAAAGGGAAAATTTGGCACCCCTTTTCCATGAAGTAGCCGAATTCTTCACTCCTCTAGGTGATGGAATTTTGGCCATCACCTAGCCTTGCAGATAGCTCCTATTTTTTCTCCTTTTAATCTTCTATATTATTAATTATAAAATCCATATAAATCCTCCTATTTTTGAGCCTTGTTGCCATCCACTTCACCTAACCATAATGCCAAATTTAGCTAACTTAAATTAAAAGATTTGGGCTCCATGAAACTTAATTTTTGGGCCCCTTACACCCTTGTTGTGGCGTCACCCCTTGTTCCTTTTTAAATTCCAAAAATGGCCCAAAAACATGGGCTCATTGCGGCCAAAACTTGGGCCTCTTTAATTGTTAATGGCGCCACCTTCTAATTCCCTTACAGTGCCACCTATTGTTGGGCCACAAGCCCACGTTGGTATTTTAAACATAATTACCACCTTTTAACTCTATAATGCCCAATCTACTAATTTAACCAAGGCCTTTGCCTAATCTTGAGCCCAATTTGGACCCCTATCACTTAAATTAACATTTTAAACCTATCCCTACACTAAATGCATAGGCCCATAAATTTAGGATGTTACATAGGATTAGTTCATTTTTCTAGTTAAGTAATTTTTCAGGCCAGTCTCGATTCTAACCTTCTAATTCAGCCTTTATCCATACCCTTAACCTAAGCCCTGTTACAACCCTGCTAAAGACTTTTTGATTTGTGTATCATCTCATTTTACAGTGGTGGAGATTTGATTTTCATGCAAGCATATGGGATTAACTCTTCATGTTTGACTTCTGAGTGCTTAATTCTGAACCTTAAACACTTTGAGTGATTTGAGTGAATCTTTAGTGAGGATGTCAATTCTTGTCGATTCCAAATCAGAGGTAATTATTTAGGTAAGGGAAACACCTAATGTTTTCAAGCTGCAAATGCATGACTTTGATTGTTTGAATCTTTAGGGCCCTTTAAATTGAATTATCCATGTATGAATTATTTTTGAATTATGATAAAGCATGATTGATGAATATTATGAATCATGGAAAGTTCGTTTTAATTGTAAGTTGAGAATTTTGCTTGAGGACAAGCAAAAGCTTAAGTGTGGGGGTATTTGATAAACAGTAAAAGTAACATATTTTAATCCCACATTTAGCATACTTTTGGATGATTTATCCTTTGATTTATGTAAAAAGGTGCTCTTAATCCTTTCTTTTCATATTTTATACTTAGGAAAGCACCCAAGGATTTAAAGAACGAGAAACGGGCTTAAAACGGGCCAAACTGGGCCAAGAGAGAAATCGGCACGGCCTGGCCCAAAGACCACACGGTCGTACTTCATTAAATTACTAGAGCAAGGCCTGATCATAATTTACACGGCCGTGCCTCATTAAAGAAGTCCGAGCACAGCTTGGCCACGATTCACACGGGCGTGTGCCATGGCCGTGCCCCTGTCGTTGGAAAGAGCAATTTCATTCGGAAAAGGATACTTGGAGGCAAAGAAACACATTCCAAAGCCTATTCAAACACCCTATAAGGAATTCTACTTAAATTAGGATACTTAGGGACCAAGCAAGGCATCACAAAGTCTATATAAACACCCCAGGGGGCGACTTGAGAGGGGAGTTCGGCAGAAGCTGAAAGAGCGAAAGCGAGGCCAAGGAGCCAAGTCGAGAAGGTCAGAGTTAAGGAATAACGCGAGGATAGCCAGTTGATCCATCCCAAGAAGCCGGAGTTATACTCAAGACGGCGGAATTCTCCTTCGATTCCTTCAGGGGGTTTTAGGGTTTTCCTATGTTTTGTTTTATCTTTTCTCTTGCGATGTTTTCTTTATTCATTATGAACTAAACCCCTCAGATACCTGAATGGGATGAAACCTAGATGAATTTTATTATTTGATTTTTAAGTTATATGATAAATTACTTAGTTTATTCTTAATTATGTTGCTTAATCCAAATCTAATGTGCTTAGGTGGAGGAGGAATAGACCCTGCCTAAGAGAAGATCTAACATAATTAAGCGGAGTTGATCGAACGCCTAGAGATAGGGTTATGAGGTTTTGCCGGATTAGAGTGAAACCTAATATGGGAGTCCATTGATCGATTTACTGCTGTCCTAGGGGGTTATTATAAGCGAACGAGAGTTCCACTAATTAACCTAAGGTTAGACATTATTCGCCTCGAGAGAGGGTTTAATATAGGTTAGGGAGTCTCACGGATCAAGCTAAGTAAAAGAAATCATATAATGAAAAGGTTAGATAATAAGAGAAGTCTAGGTGGATTCTTCCCGAGGGTATCATCTAAATCAACTGAGTTTTTCCTCAAGGTTATTTTCCAATTCGTCTTTTTGTCTTTGTGTCCTTAGGTTAGCTGTCGTCAATTTAGTTAAAAAGTAATCTTCACTCTAACTTTAAGGCTAAATAATAAAAAGAAAGTGAGTATTAATACTTTTAGTTCCTTTGGGTTCGATAACCGGTCTTGCCTAAGCTATACTACTGTTTGATAGGTACACTTGCCTTAATATCGTTGTCAGAGTTAGTCTCCAGGTTTGATCATTCTTTTATAAATATTTAAAGCTTTGATTTGCAGCGATCAGAAATCCTTTTCAATCCCAATTTTCCAGCCTCTGAATTTTTAGCCTTCGAATATGTCATTTGCTTGTCTCTAGCAATTAGCACCGTGAATCTGAATCCGGTCAGATTTTCTTCCGAAACTTTTACTTGTTGATTTCATTTTTTTAACCTGATTTCGCCTTGATTTGCGCTGGTCTACCATACACAGACCAAAGGCGTCAGCCGCCGTTGCTGGATCTGCCTCTTTGTCTATCGTCACATATGAGTCTTCCTTGCCCCAAAGCATGCTCTGATCTGTCAAAGAAGAAGAACAAGAACAAGAGTTTTTTAGATGGCCATATTTGCCACAAGAAAAACATACCGTGGGAAAGGCTTCAAATTCCACTCGTTGGATTCTGTCGTTGATCAGGCTTGCGAGGAAAGTGGTTTTTTCAGATCTACCGACACAACCATTCTTGCGAATTGGCCCTTGCTCCACTATTCTTTTTGAAATCTAATTTCATCACTTGTTCAACAAAGCTTCCTATCTCCTCTAATATCATTTTCTTATATAGGAAACCCGGCAGTCCTGGAAAATGGATTCAGGCTGTAAGCACGCTAGGAAAGGGTTTCAGTGGATTAAAATAATCGTCCATGGTTGAACTGTTAGATAGTGTCCAAACACTATCCAAGGACCTTAAGTCAGAGCCAAATCATAACCAACTCTGCTTTGGAATCGGACAAGATAATAACCATTCTCGATGTCCATCAGGTGAAAAGGTTGAGAGGGTTTCCAAAGGCTTGAAATACGAGTGTGTAACACCCCAAAGCCTATGTTCCGTCCCAAAAACTTGACAATGATGGTAGTCTCCATATCCCTAACCAAAATATTCCTTAATCATTCCAAGAAGTTGATGGTGGGGATTCCATTAATGGAGGATCGAAGAATGTCACCATCTTCAATTACGAGGTCCTCATCAGAAGTACCATCATCAGATTTAGAACCATTCCTTCTCAAAAGCTTCTCTTTCTAAGAAACTTCTCTCACTGGAATTGTGTCGACCACCATGTTATCCATTGAATCCCCTCCCACCACTTTAAACCTGACCTTTTGGTGTTATGCTCCTTATCAGTGTTAATTCTGACATCAGTCCGGTCATCGGGTGAAACCTCAGAAACAAATGCCTCTACCATCGCTCTAAAAGGACAATTGACCCTTTTTTTTTTAATCCAGCTGGTAATTTTTAAGTATATATATTCTTTTTCTATTACTTTAATTTGAATAATTGTCCTTGAGGAATTGCACAGTGAAGAATCTACATTCACATAATGAGTTGACCAAAACTCGAAATCTTCTTTTTTTTTCTTTCATTTAATGTAATTGAGGGTTACTTCAAATTTTCTTCTTCTCTTTATGTTTCCTCCGTCATACTTCACTTGCTCTCCTTTTTACTAAACAAAAACCTAATTTATATAAAAATCCCAAACCTTTCATTACAATAGATGTGGATGGGTTCGCTTTTTTTAATGTGAATTTTCTCAAGTTCAAATTTTTTGGGCTTAGAATATATTAGTTTAAATTTTTTCAAGCTCAAGCCCTTTCGAATTCGAAATTTTTGAGTTTAGATTTTTCAAATTTATATTAGTTCAAGCTAAGTAAACTCTAATCGATTCAAATAATTTTGAATATAATAATTCATGTTATTTTTATATTTGATAACATAATTCAAATTCCCCTTACAAAAATCATAAGTTATACGTTTAATAGAGATCATGGTAGATGGTATTATATTGATCGGTACGTATTGATTTGTTCCTCATTCGATACCAAGTAGTCTAAGTTCTATTACGGTCTAGATTTGGGTGTGTTTCCACCTCTTTAATGTGTTTTGATTTGTTTCGGTCGGTCGATATCGACTTGTATCAGTATATGCTAGCTCAAACCGATTAGCACAAACTTTTGATATTTTAAACCTAACTTTTTTTTTTATCTTAAACAATTTAAAATTTTGTTGAACCTGGGACAAGTATAACTTTCGGTATAATGCTTCAGATTAAAATTTGATTTCACATTTACTCATTAGGAACCCTATACTTTTTATTCTAGTATAATTTCATGATAGGTTTTTATTTTATTCAATTTGGTCCCTAACATAACAAAGTTAACAATCAAGCTCGTTAAACTTTATAGTTTAGTCCTTTTCATAATCTAAGCTTAATTTCTATTAATTCCAAGTCTAATTCTTCAATTTCTCAACAATGGTAACATATCAAAATTTCACCAATTGAACAAATCGATACATGGGCTAGCTAAATCAAGCTTCCATGATCATAAATCTATAAAAAAAAATCAAAGAAAAATGGTTAGGGACTTGCTTGAAATTGCTAACTGAATACTCAAGGGTTTTTAAGCCTTTCTTCACAACTTAGATATGGTGGACGGTGGAAAAGAAGAAGATGAAGACATTTCTCATCTTTTTCCGCTATCAATTTACTTTTATAGTAAGATTATGGCGTAATTAATCTATTTTAGTTAGTTAAATCTTAGTTTATTATAATTTAATCATCAATTAATTAAGCCTAATGACATCCAAAATCATCATCCACTATCCACCATTTAAAAATGGTTTATTAACCTTTTTAGTCTTTTGAATAATTTCTATCTAAGTTTGTAACACCTCAAACCCAACCTAGATGTTATGGCCGTATCTGGCAATGTCACACGATAGTGTTTTTGAAACCTCATTGTTATGATGAAAACATTCCATGTTATTATCTTTAGTAAACCTTTGTTAGAACTTAGGAAGTCATATTTATTCGTTTAAAACATTTGTTTTGAAACATCCCTCGTTGCGGAAGCTTTAATAAATCAATCTAGGTGATGATTTGTTTAGAAATTACTTCAACTTTTTTTGAAAACCGAATTTCCTACGACCAGCAGGTATAAATCCATAAAGTAAAATAAATAAATAAAAACCCAAATTTAAAACCAAAGTCCCAGAGGGTCCTTAAATTACAACCCAAATAATCAATAATAATCAAATCATAAATTGTAAATTGAAAACCATGAAGTCCAAAAATTACTATGGTCACCGCTGAGTCCTCCGTTGCACCGATCTGTCTAAGTCTGGGGATTACCTGTGCACAGTAAACAAAAAGGGTGAGTTTACGTAAACTCAGTGTGTAATCCCGCAGAAACAAACAAACAATCAGTATTCACAGTGCATAGTTGAACAGTCTTGAGCCTAAGCCCTTTTCAGTATCAGTGACAGTTTGGGCCTTAGCCCATCTCAGTACAGTGTCAAAAATGCAGTAGGGCCTTAGCCCATCACAATATCAGTAGCAGTAACAGTTATGCAGTAGCAAAATCCTACCTAACCAGCCTCTACACACCATCTCCATCCAACCTTACACTCCATGTGGGGATATAATCAACCCACCCATCTCTACGCTCCAAGTAGTACTGAATGGGTCACAAAACAATAGTTTGCAGCTGAGCTGCCAGTAAATTAGGCTTAAAGCCTTTCAGTACACTTCCTCCGAATAACAACCCCCAACCCAATGCAATGCAACATACAATGGATGACATACTATTATGCAATTTCAGTACATATATTCAGTTCAGATATTAACATGCCCAGTTCAGATATCATTCAGTCAATTTCACACATTTAGGGGTCTAAGTAGTGCTTACCGACCCTACAGTAGGTTCATAGTCGACTTGGGTGACCTTTGCAACCTTAAAAATATTTCGGTAAAAATGGGCCCACATGCCCATGTGATCTGCTCGTGTGGGCTCACACGCTTGTGTGCCCACTCGGCCCAAATTGGCCTTGGCCGTGTGATCCATTTTTAAAGTAACCCATGCTAGCTCAATACTCATATATGTTTCACTATTTACTTATATGTTCATTCAAAGCTGTCTACTTGAGTCATTATCACTAAATTAATTATATCTTGAGCTACAAAATTCCGAATTAAGATCCGCTTAATTTTTTTGAAACTAGACTCAAATACCTTTCTACCATAAAATTTTTAGAATTTATAGTTTATCAAATAAGCACAGTAAAACCTTTAAAGTTATCCCTATTCTACTGTTTGATAGCTTCGTCCTTTCCTTACTAAAAATTATTTATCTCTTAGTAAAGAATTTAGATGATGTTTCTGTTTATTTCTCTTGAAAATAGATTCATTAAGGATTTAAACATATAAATTTAAGCCCCTAATTATTTTTTTATAATTTTTTATGATTTTCGTAATTCAGAATAGGGCAACCCGAAATCATTCTGACCTTGTCTCATAAAATTTATTATAACTCATGATTTACAATTCCATTGCTTACACTGTTTCTTCCATGAAATACTAGACTCAGTAAAACTAAATTTCATATCTTGTTCAACCTCTAACTCAATTTACACTATTTTTGATGATTTTTTAAATTTAGACTACTGCTGCTGTCCAAAACTATTTTAGTGCAAAATGTTGATTTCCTAGTTTTTAACACCCTTATTTCCTTTCTCTACAATTTTTTCGCATCATTTTCTCTTATTTCTCGACAGGAAGTAATCCTGACTTTTTGGCAAACCCCTTTTTTGCGTTTCGGATACACACCTGGTATCATTTTGATTCCTAATCAATTCCGAGCATTTCAAGGCCTAAAATCAGGATACTCAACATCAATTTAATGGATTTACAAGCGAATTGACAACCAAGAATGAATAGGAACCCAACTTACCGCCTACGATAACCCTCCATTTAACTATTGTTAAGACAAGAACACTGAATTCACAAATCTGAGCCTCTCCCAATGCCCAAATTGCAGAGAAAAAACATTACCACTTCAGTCGCTAAGAGATTCATGACAGAAACGAAGAGAAACACTTACTGAAACTAAGTGAACACTAACCGTGTGCGAAAACGAAGAAAAATAAATGGATTAGAGAGAAATCAAGAAGAAGGAAAAGAAGAGAAAGATGGAAAAACTCGAAGAATTTTGGCAAGATGAGAGGGAGAAGAATAATTGGTAGAATTTTTTTTGGAAAAGGGAGCCGAAATTCGATTATGGGAAAAAAATCTCGTAACCCCTAAAACCCCTTAATCTTCTCCCCTAATTCCCACTTCACATCCACTACTCAGAATCTCCCTATTACACAGCTCTATCCCGAAATCTAAGCAAAAAAAAAAAAATAATACCTTTGCCTACGCAGGGATTCGAACATAAGACCTCCACCATAATAACACACCACTTAACCACCAGACCAGCAGGCCCATTCTAATGTAATTTATCCAACATTTAAACTTAAGCCCTTTGCATAAGGTTAAGGTTTTATTTATAAAAATAGCAAAATTTGCCCAAGTAAGGCTTGAACTTGGAACCTTACACACACACCCAGAACACATAACCACTAAAGTAGATAGACATTGTGTGTCACACATACACGAAATTAAAAATTAAAATTTTGGGGCTTTACAAAGTTCCCAAGCCTTTTCTAATTAAAATTTTCTAGCGATTTATTTTTTTTACACTTTAGTCCCTAGGCCTTAATTAACCACATCTTTGGCTAAATTACTTAACCAAATTACAATACATCTATATACTAACTCCGTCAATATCTCTATTTAAATTTACGAATTTGATTTATGGAAACGGGGTTCTGAAATCACATTTTCCAACACCACTGGAAATTGAGTTGCTACATCATCTCCTTCATTTCTTCTCATGTCGTCCAAAAGAAATAAAAACAACGAATAAAAAACTATGCCATTTCTACATTCGACCATTTAGAAACCAAGATTTCAAGCTATTTTCTTTAATTTTTATATATTTATGATCATGGGAGCTTGACTTAGCTAGCCCATATATCAGTTTGTTCAATTTTGAGTTTTTAAAAAGTTGTCATTAAAGAGAAATTGATGAGTTAGACTTGATTTTGATAGATATTAAGCTTAGATCATGAAAATGACTAGAATGTAAAACTAATTTAGCTTGCTAGTTAACTTTGTAACATTAGGGACCAAATTAAACAAATTGAAGACCTGTCATGAGATTGTGTTATAAATAGAAAACATGAGGTCCCTAATGAAACAATGTTAAATTGGATTTTGATCAGAAGCTAGATACTGAAAGATATGTTTATCCCGAGTTTAGGGTCTAAATTGAATAAAATGCAAAATATGCTTGACCTTATAATGGAATGTGATTTGGATGAATTTTGATATTGTTCCTTTATTAATTATTGATCGTAACTAAAGACAACGTCGGGCCATCGAAAGGGAAAGGAAAAGCGAGAGTCATCGACGGGTGACGAGGGATTTCGGTTTGTGCTTTTATTATTCGAGATTAATCTATTTATTTGCATATTCATGTCATATTGCATGATTAAGTATTGAGGTGAGTTAATAATGGTCTCATGGATTGATTTTCTATGATTGATATTGAATATTGAGATAGTTGACTGAATTGAATAAAATGGAAATTAGTGTAACTTGCTGGAAAATATGGACATCACATATATAATAAGGGTAATTACATGTTATTATTTACTATCATAATAGGTTAGCCCAAATTAAAAGTGATCTAATTTGGTTAAGGTTTATTGGGCTTTAATTATTAAATAAAGTATAGGTCAAATATGTATAGATACTCTAGTAACTAATTTTTAATTGATGATGGGCTGGTTAGAAATTGGGGCTACTGTGCCAAAGTTTTATATATTAGGGTTATGGTCCCCAAATTACACATAATGTAACTTTTCTAATATCCCATCTTTAGGAAAGAGAGAGTCACAATCTCTAGATTACTTGTGTGCTAATTTGGAAGATCAAAACCCCAAGATCCATAGATTTCAAGAAATCGATGAATTCAGGTACGCTTTGTAACAACCCGATTTTGACCCTAATCGGAATAGTGGTTTCGGGACCAAAAATTTGAGTCTGAAAAATATTTGCAAAATATTTTGTGTGTTTATTGTGTGTGAATTTGTTGGTTTTAAATTTTCGTGACTTAATTTCGCCGTTTAGGTATTCGATTTAAAAAAAGGACTTAATCGCGTAAAAGGTAAAAGTTACAAACTATAATGTAAAGTGCTTAGTTGAAAGTGGCTTTTTAATATGGAGTCCTTAAAGGGAAATAGCCCATTTTTCAAAGGTAGTGGACGGCACATGCCATTTTAATATGTTTTATATGTTATTTATTATAATTAAAATTTATATTATTATAATATAATGTTATATATTATAATAACTTATCATAAAAATTAAAAAGCCAAAGTTATTATTTGTTTCCATGACCGAAAGTTAAAACAAAAAGAAAAGAGAAAAGATGTTAGGGCGTTCGGCCATTGTTGGACTTAATTAAGGTACGTATTAAGCTCGGTTTTTGATAATTCTTACGTTTTTGAGATCGTTGCTATGAGATGTACAAAACCCATGCTTCAATTTTTGATTTTGATGAATATTTTGACTTGAGCCATTGATCATAGCTTGTTATTTTTGTTGTTTGATGATGAAATATGAAATATATGTGTTAGATTAACATGTTTTATCTTTGAATTTTTAATGAATTTGAATAATTTGAGGGACTAAAATGTGTAATAAATGAAATGTATGGACTTTTATGAACATAGGTAATATTCGGCCAAGCATGGGTAATGTGAAATTTTGTGTATTTTGTGTTTTGTGCAAAAAGGATTAAATTGTAAGGTAAAATTGTAATTTTCCCATTTATGTGTTTTTAGACTAAATTGAATGGAATGGTGTTTAAACAAGCTTAATTTGAATATGTTTAGATCAAGAACCAAATAAATTAGATCTGGACCAGGGAAAAACGAAAGTAGTCGATTAGTCGATTTTACCGACCATTGACGTCCGAGGTAAGTCTTTAAGCAATAAAACATTATAAATTATGTATATAATTTAGTATATACCAATTTGGAAATTTTATAGCATTAATTTGGAGTACCCGAATGTGAGTAACTATAGACTTTAATATACTTGAGTTTGATTCTATTGAGATATGATGTTAGAAAATCCATACAAAGATTATGAAGTGTATAAAAGTTTCGATATATGAAATGTGTGGGTGACAGCTTTATAGTATCGTTATTCGGGCTTTGGGCCTAGCAAGCTTTGAGCTGGTGAAATTAATCGGGCTTCGTTCCTAGCAGGCTTATTGCTGGTGAATAAATATCAGACCGTGGGTCTAGCAGGCTTTGTGCCAGTGGATAATATCAGGCTTTATGCCTAGCAGGCTTATTGCCGGTGATTTATTATAAGTGTATGCTTAAATAGATTTTTAATGATGTGGAATTTAAATACGGCAAATGAGCTCAATGTTCAGGTATGTGTAAATCTAATGGTTGTGAGAGATAAGGTAAATTAGTAAATTGTTATTTGATACTAGTTATATGTGATACAATTGAGGAATATATGTAATTTTAGTAAGTGTATTCGGCCTTATAAATGAATAGTATGACATTATGGAATTGATTTTAGATATGAGCATAGATGTGTCTTTTATATTCGGCCAAATTGGTAAGTGCATATGTAATGTTTATTAAGCAAGAAAGTTGATTAAATGCTCTTGTATATGTGAAAATAAGGTAAGTCAGTTGTTGAATTGATTATATAAATGTTAAAGTTACAAATGTGAAAAATGTGAATGTATATGTGATTGTGTATATTCGGCCAATGGGGTATATGTGATTTTTAATAGTGAGATTTATATAAGTTCATGTGTATTTGTACAATTAGCCTTATGGTATGTGCATGAAAGATTTAAAAGATAACCTTGTATTTGAGAACATGTATATTCGGCTTTGTTAACTTAGTGTTAATATATAATAGTTGGTATATATATATTTGCTTATGACTTACTAAGCTTAAATAGCTTACTCTGTGTGTATTCTTTTTTACTTCTGTTTATAGATTTGGATATACGTTACGAGCTCGGGGATCGTCAGCAAGACTACTCACACTATCGACAGTTTCCTTTGGTATTTTACTAAGTTGAAAATTTTAATATATGGCATGTATAGCATAGTAAAAGGTGGAACAGGAATTCGGTGCTTTGTATGTAAATAATGGCCATGCGAAAATGGCTTATCTTTTTTTGATTGATTTGGGTTCTGTGTTTATGGTTGATAATGGTCGTTGAAAAATGAGTTTCTATTATTCATATTTGATTATGGTATATGTTCATGATAGGTAAGTATGTGATATGTTTTTAAGTTAGATATGTTGAACTTGGTTTTGTGATTTATATATGTATATTTGATATGTTTTGTACAATGGAATGACTTATTAAGAAGTGTAACATCCTAGATTAGGGGTTATGCATTCGTGCATAATTCATGAGTTTTGGCAGTGTTTGGAAGTGTATTAAGGGTTTTTAAAATTCTAGGGTGGAAGAGAAAGCTTTGGAAAATAATTGGATTTTAAGTTAAAAAGAGGAGCTAGGGAAGGAGCTCTTAAAAGAAATTATGGGGAGTTGATGACACAAAAGAATCAGCAGCAATGTGGCTTCGGGCGTTTGCGTCAAAGGGGCTTCAGGAGGACTCAGGTTCGAATCACTTGGGCAGCAAGGAGTGTGTTTTATTTTTGGCATGTGACGTCAAGGTGGAATGGGGTTTTGTTTTTAATTTATTTTGAATAAGTGAGGATTTATTTTATTTATTTTAAGTGGGTAGGTAATTGGGGATTTTGTTTTATTTGTTTTAAATATGATAGTGGATGAATGGGGTTTTGTTTTTAATTTATTTTGAATAAGTGGAGATTTATTTTTATTTATTTTAAGTGGGTAGATAATTGGGGATTTTGTTTTTTTGTTTTAAATATTGATAGTGGATGAATGGGTTTTGTTTTTTTTTTTGAATAAGTGTGGATTTATTTATTTATTTTAAGTGGGTAGATAATTGGGGATTTTGTTTTATTTATTTTAAATATTGAGATAGTGGATGAATGAGGGTTATTTAATTTATTTTGAATAAGTGGGGATTTATTTTATTTATTTAAGTGGGTAGATAATTGGGGATTTTGTTTTATTGTTTTAAATATTGAGATAGTGGATGAATGAGGTTATTTAATTTATTTTGAATTAGTGGGGAATTATTTTATTTAGTATAGATAGAAGATAATGGTGACTTTAGTTTATTTAATTTTAAATGGGAAGATAATGGATAATGTGATATATTTTTTTTTTTAAAAGTTGGGTTTATTTAATTTATTTTGAATGAGAGGTATGGAGAGAATATAGGAAAGAAATAAGGGGATATGAATGGAGGGTGAACTAGTGGCCGAATTTGAGTAGTATATATATAAGGGGGATCATCCTTTGGAAATTCTTTTCTTCACTTATTTCTCCTTTTGCCGAATTCTCCTAGGCCTCTTCCATTCCTTTATTCTTCTTTTCTTCAACACCATCTTAATCTTGGTTTCCAAAGTCGATTCTCTAAGGAAAGGGGCTGCCGACTACATTCTTTACTCCTCTTGATAGCCGAATATACAGTTACCCTTTTTAAAAGCTTAGCCGAACCTTGTGGAGAGCATTAAAGACGAAATTTTGATCACTTTGAACCTATTTGCTTATTGGCCGAATCTACTTCTTTGTCTCAAGCTTCTTCCTTTTTATTGTTAGCCGAATCTTCAAGTGGTATTATTCTCCTACACCTGTCGCTAGTTTGAGAAGCCGAAAGTGTCTTGGGTGGTAAGTATTTCTCCTTTAGAAGTCGGTTTTGGATTCTTTTCTTAAAAGGTGCCGAATCAAGGGATGGCCTTGGTTTCTAAGGGATGGCCGAATGTTCTTATTGCCATAATAAGT